>OZ025223.1:7746262-7913762 GCA_964019055.1 Anthopleura xanthogrammica | reverse complement strand
CTCATGGCAATGGTGATGATGGTGGTGATGGTCATGATGATGCTGATGGTGATGATGATGATGATGGCAATGGTGATGGTGATGCTGAGTGCGATGGTGATGATGATGATGGTGAAGATGACGATGATGGCAATGGTGATGGTGATGATGAGTGCGATGGTGATGATGATGATGGTGATGATGATGATGATGGTAATAATGATGATGATGATGGCAATGGTGATGATGGTGATGATGGTGATGATGATGATGGTGAAGAAGATGATTTTATGATGATGATGACGGTGATGATGGTGATGATCAAATCGTTTATTTCCTATAATAAGGTAGATTCACCAATGACGTGAAAGAATTTTTATAATCAATACAATACTTACATAACATAAGTCCCCAAAACTTGAATGGGCCATATATCGAGTGGCACATAGATCTGTGTGTTCAGTAAATTCCTATGAAAAATTGAGAGGGATATCATTTGGATAGACCCTTTTCGAATATGGCGTCTATGACGTCAAAAGAGGATTTCCCGAGTCGCTGGGCTACTAAGAATGACACCTCAGTTTTGCAAATTTTCTCGAATCTGATTGGCTAATATTTTTTCTCAGATCAGCTGGATGAGATATGAGATACAATGGTATACGTATTTCAAATTACACTGAAAAAAAGCCACTCCTCTCAGCCAATCAGATTTCAGATTCCTGAAAAAATCTCGCAATTGCACTTACAGGATTGTAAGTTTTGGCAGTGACAAAAAAGCTTCTTCTTCAATCACCTTAATTGGGTTTCTAGAAAGTGTGCTGAAAAGGAATCATCGTTTTGTGTCAATAACAATTGATTTGGATTTCTACTCTCCAAACGTTTGCAGCATCGTCATGGTCAAATAAAAGAAACTTTGATTGAAAACATCTCCTAAAAACAAATCAATACTGGCAATAATTCCAGGCGGGAATCCAGACTACATCATACTGTTTCTTTTCCGTAAAATTAAACGGTCGAGATTGTCCAAGTAGCAGTACTAAAGGTCATAATTATCTAAAGCTACGACTCGTATAAAAGGTAGAGTGGCCGGATCAAAAATCGGCCAAACATTACAGGGTTTGCAGGGTTTGAGCTTTCGAACTCATGAAATGAAAATTTTGATTTTCTATATTTTTGTTGCCGAGGTTTTGGACCTGGAAGACGAGGCTCCGAGGAAACAAATGAGTAATCTTAATGTATTCTTTTGTTTTCCCGGAGCCTCGTCTTGAATTTCTTTGTGCGTGGTCACTCAAACAGAATATCGAAAAGTGAGCTGTACAGATAAATTTTGTTCTTTTGTATATATTATATTTTTCTTACAGAGTATTGAGACGAAATGCTCCATAGAATGCATTGTTTACAATCCTTTCAAGGTTGTTGTTATCTAGTAGACTTAAGAAAAGATTTGGAGTTGAGTTTTGATCGTTGAACATGAAATAAGCACCAGCTTATTGTTGTTATAATTTTTATTGTTAGTAAGTAATCTAAATTATATACTTACAGAAAGGAGAGATTTGCACTTCGTTTGAACTTTAAAAACGGTATTGATTTCAGCTTGTTATCAGCGAAAAAACTGTTGAAAATCAAAGAATACATAAGTGAATGAATGAACGAACAAAAGAATGTATGGATAAAAAGTTAAATTTTACACCGTAAAAAATAAGAGAGATCACTTACTGACGTTTCGGACGCTAGTCCTTCGTCGGAGTAAAAAAGCCTTTTTTTGTGATCTCTCTTATTTTTTACGGTGTAAAATTTAACTTTTTATCCATACTGTTTCATTAGAAACACCGACGCAGCCCACACTAGCTTACCGCTAGTTATCATCTCTGAACAAAAGAATGGATGGATGGATGGATTTTATGCATGTTTCAACAATTTTAAACCGAACCAATACTTACAAATTCTGTATGGGATTTTGATCAGGAAACTCAGGAATGGTTGTAAACTGATTGTTTTGTAGAATACTTTAATAAGAGAACAAGTTCAAGATTCAGTGAATGTTTGGTCTTTGCGTGTCATTCTCTTAAATGGGGACTAGTACGAAAATCAAGGGTCTAATAATCACTGCTTAAAGTTTTTTTTCGTGATATTCTTATGGGAAGTATTATATTTTTACGGATATTTAAAGGAGTCTATGTTTGCTTACTATCATTAGACGTCAC
This sequence comes from Anthopleura xanthogrammica, assembly GCA_964019055.1. Classification (NCBI taxonomy): domain Eukaryota; kingdom Metazoa; phylum Cnidaria; class Anthozoa; order Actiniaria; family Actiniidae; genus Anthopleura; species Anthopleura xanthogrammica. The sequence goes on along the minus strand of OZ025223.1, from coordinate 7,911,579 downwards.
TTCCGGTAATATCTGCATTTTAACCGGCTTGGAAAATGTTTGAGGTTGTCTGTGTATCTTGTTTTCTGGTTTCATGTTGTACAAATAGTCAGATAGAATACTTTGAGAAGTTATTTTGACGTGATTTGATTTAAGAATCACTAGATGCCCCCCAGTCAAATCCAGAAAAGTCACGTGATTAATAGTAAGCAATACTGAAAAAAAGAGACTTAAAAATCAATTCTAATCACAAGTAATGTAAGTAAAGTCCATCAGCCGACCTTTGGGCTTCATAGAAATAAAATAAATCAATAAGTTATTTACAAAGAAATCTATGGAGCGATGTTTAGTGTTGAGTAAGTGACGTCAAAGACTGTTAAAATTCGTAAAAATTAAAATATAATACTTTACATCGGAATATCAAGAAAAAAACTTTAAGCAGTGTTTATTAGACCCTTACAAATTAGTCCAAAAAAGATTCAGCGATTTAATCGTACAAGTCCCCAAAAAGAATATAATATTCTTTCACACGTGAGCTAGGAAAACAGTATACCCAAGCTAAATTAAAATACTCTTTACTCACAGACTTTCCAGGTTTTTAAATTTGTCTAAGAATCCATGCGGTAAAGATGAAAGGCGATTTCTTCCAAGCATCCTAAAAAAATCCAGTGAAGGGGAAATGAAGCCAGATACCTTCCGCAGACGCCTTGAAATCATAAGCGTTTTCACTTACAGAAATTTCAGGTGAATGCTGTCGTTGAACGCGCTGTTTTCGATGTTTGATATTTGGTTATCTCCAAGCAAACTGAAAAAAAGATGCATTAGTGTAGTATCCCAACGCTAATCTGCAATGGTGGTTCTGCAATGGTGGTAGGCACTGATTCCTGTGATTGCTTCTGCATGGTCGGGTAATCCCAATCCAAATAGACCTTTTACGAATTCGTAAAATACCGCGGTTTTCATGATCTACAAATTCATTTACTAAGGGTTAAGCCTCATTTCAGTGACAAAACATTTAAAAATAACAATGGTAAAGTAAAAAAATCAAAACTTCAACAATAAAAAAACTTCAAAATTTCACGGACCTTCACTGAAACACATTGGTATTTTACACAAAATCTAGGCAATCCCAGCGTAAATGAATCTGTAGTCAAGAAACAGAGCGTTATTTTACGAATTTCGTAGATATCCATATAAACCAGCAACGATTACTAATAGGAACAGGGACGAGGTTCCAAGGAAACAAAAGAATATATTAGGATAACTCCATTGTTTTCCCGGAGCCTCATCTTTAATAGCCAATGTGCATGAGCTCGAAATTCTATCACAAAGCATGATGGGAAAGTGAGTTTTTACGCTTTTTTGGCTCCTCTAAAAATTCATCTGACAATTTTTCCTTTGACATTTTCTATGGAAATAAAAGGATTTCAGCAGACGAAAATAACAGAGTAATTTTTTTCTGATAGTTTCTTTGATTTCCCTGTTACATTTTTAAAGAACTCACTTTCCCAGAGTGCTTTGTGAGCTTTGATGCACATTGCCTATTGCTTTGTGCGTGATCACTCAATCAGAATATCGAAAGTGGGCTATTAATCACTTAAAAATTCGAAAGTATCCGCATTAAGTAAGAAACATAGAATAGATTAGCTTACATTTGTACCAAATCCAATCCAGCGAATGGTTCTGCACTGACGATTCTAAGGTTGTTTCCGGAGAGATCTCTGAAAACAGCGCAATAATAATTTGTAACATAATTTTTTCATTATTAAGGTTAAAAAAGGTCTCTATCATTACGATTTCAACGCATGTCTCGCTTCGATATCACCTCATGTCTCGCTTACAGATGCCCCTCTCAAGTTTGGATATCCTGAGATATTTCTGGTACTTACAATATCACTAAGTATTTCATATCCTTAAAGATGTCAGCTCTGAGGTGGCTTATTTGATTTCTTGCAAGCATGCTTAAAAACAAGAGTGTAATGGACCTTTATCACACGGCGGCCATGTTTATTCCCTTGAGAGCAAAAACCTTTGTTTGGAACGTTATGAAGCGCCTCAAAGCGAGGGCATAAATTCGTGTGGAGAACACAATGCACGTGACGTCAGAGCAGCTCAATTTGGATGGCAAAACAAAGTAATTTTAATCTCCTGAGAATTGGAACTTATTGTTTTGCCCTCCAAATTGAGCTGCATTCCGACGTGCTGCAAGGGGTCTATATAGGACACAGTGTGTATAATTCAATAGAAACCTATTGTATTTTTTTTTTAGCTTCGTTCCATTGTATAACTTGAAGTCTTTTGTTGTGGCAGTTAATTTTGTGCAGGAAATATGAATCTAAAAATAACCAGTTTGAGAAAACGATAACTCGAGATAGCGGTGCCAGTTGTACGCTCCGGGTAATGGACTACTGTGATCTTCATGATCTTCATGATCATCGCTGTGTGATAGTTACATGTATGCTTTGTGCTGTGCTAGCATGCTTTATAGAAATAATTTTGCACTTGTCTATGGTAGTCTAAACCTATTTTATCCCAAACACTTGGACGGAAATGCCTGGCGGGAATGAAGAGTGGAATACCACCCAACATACTCCTCTACGTATTCTGATTGGTTGTATTTTCACTGGTGTTGGATAAAAAACTGGTATGTACTTACAGCTCGTTTAGGCTCTTCAATTCTGAAAATAATCCTTGGGGAAGTATGCGGATACGATTGTCAGAGATGTTTCTAAAAGAACAAAACTTGGTTATTCTTCTCAAATTAAAAGTTTGGTTGTTTGATGCTTTCAGTACTTACAAGTGGTCTAAGTTGTACAATCCTTTAAATGAAACTGGATGAAGAACCTCGATTTCGTTATAAAACAGAATTCTATAGATAGTGAGAAAAGAGCCCATGATTAAAGAAAAGATACTTATTCGTTTGTCTCACGATTGAGCGTCATTTGTAAAGGACCGTCAAGGGCGTAGCCATGCTTTTGAGCGGGAGGGAGGGGGGGGGGGGGTGGACCCGTTTTCAGAACATCAACCAAAAAAAAAAAACGCCCAGACAAAAATACACCACGAAAATGTTTCCAAGTCGAGGTTAAACATGATAAATACCTAATTTATCAATAAATAAAATGCGATTTTTGGATTTTCCAAACATTGGCGTTTCAAACTTACAGTGTATTAAGTATTCGACAGTCACTGAAAGTCCCCCCTTTTATTTCTTTAATTTTGTTTTCCTTGATTAGTCTTGATTTGGGACATAGATAAGAAAAAATTCACAACAACATCATTAAGACATACTGTGCTTGTCATGTCAAAACAACAAAGTAGGTCCCAAAGACTGAAATGTATTTCTGTATATATAGGCAATAAGCCTACATGCAGCTGTCCAATATACCTCATTACATTGGGTGTAATGTTTTCCCATTTCAGACCACTCATTCTTTAGAGAAGGTGGTTCTTTGTTCAGGGACCGAGATTTTAGCCAAAAATAATTTTGTCGTGAGTTGCCTAAAGCTTTTACATATGTTTAATGCAATAACTATCTTGCCCCTCAAAACCGGGGTACTGGAAATCGCATTTCCGAGAGACCTAATTTCAATATTTTCATGGAGGTAGGTACTTTTTGTCGGACCCTCCAGATTAAACTCCCCACTCAAAACTGTATGCTCCGCGGTCCCTGTTGTTCGAGTTGTATCCATATTCATGTGTCTTCTCATGCGCAACCGTTAAACAAAGAAATGATACTCTGGGGAATGACAGGTAGTCTGAAATGTGAAAACATTACGCCCAAGTTTCAGAAATACCATAAAGAGGTCTATTTGGAAATATCTGGATAAAGAAACAATAATCTTCTTTATAGTTTCCTGCGCCATCTTGAAAGGCAGTCGTGCCTTTGCATCGAAGCGAGACGAACGATGACCTTGCATTAATAGACATGCGAATCATTGTTGAAGTTGTTAAAACAAGCTTACCGTTCGTCCCGCTTCGATGCAGAAGCAAAATCAGAGAGGAAGTATAATAAATATACAGATATTTGGTACCTATACTTACAAGCCATTCAAGTAAAACATTCCTTTAAATGTTTCTGCAGCGATGTCTCTGATTTCGTTATTTGACAAGTCTCTAAAACAAAATTGAATAATGAAAACAAAAACAACAACAAAATGATCATATCACCAACACCACCACCACCATCATCATCATCACCATCATCATCACCACCACCACCACCATCATCACCATCATCATCAGCACCACCACCATCATCATCATCTTCATCATCACCATCATCACCACCACCACCACCACCACCATCACCACCACCACCATCACCACCACCACCACCATCATCATCACCATCACCACCACCACCACCATCATCATCACCATCATCATCTTCATCATCACCACCACCATCATCATCATCATCATCATCATCATCATCATCATTATCATCATCATCATCATCATCATCATCATATAGCACATAGGTTACGTGTAGGGCGCCCTATATGGCTACTAGATAGTATGCTCGCATATAGATGTTTTTTTACTGCGATAATAATAATAATAATAATAAAGACGTTCTTAGATACGCATTACACAAAGTCTCAATGCGTTTACAAAATAAAAATGAAATAATTAAAAAAAGCAGAATCAATAAAACTTGTGTGGAAAAATTGGAATTAACTAAAACTTGTGTAATTTATTATAATCCATAGGCTTTGCGAAACAAAATAGTCAATGCAAGAATACTTTATATATACTTACATTTGCACCACTTTCCGTAATCCTTTAAATGCATCAGGCGTTATTTTCTCAATACGATTCCCATGAATCATTCTGGTAAATTAAATTATAATAATAAGTTATACACAGTCATTAGCTGTAACATCACCGAGAAAAACCAACTTCGATAGGGGTTGAACAAATCAATTCGATGAAATGGCGGAATAGACGATATTCGTTGTGGTGTAATACTTTTCTATTTCAGACCAAATGTCATTCTCTTGCGAATAAGATTCTTTGTTTGAGTTGCATCCATATTCATGTGTCTTCTCATGCGCAACCGTTAAACAAAGAAATGATACTCTAGGAAATGACACGTTTACTCTGCTGCACAGGCTTTATTTGGTGTAGTATATAATGTTTGCAGACGTTCTTGTAGCTCACTTACAGCATTCGTATGGATCTGCTGTTATTAAAGATGCCTCCATATAGCTTGGTAAGATAGTTATTATCCAGAAATCTAGAAATACCGTAAAAAGTATTAGGACGAAAATACTAGTAGTATAGGCCACATGGAACGACCCGGATTTTCGAGGTGGATTTGCTAATTTTTGAGGTGGCTTCTAGTATTTTGCGGTGGATTTAATTATTTTCTAATACGTCACACATTACCATTGCCATCCCTTCCTAATGTGTCAAAACACAATGAAAATCAAATAGAGATCAAATCTGTGATGTCATAGGTCGCTTTATTCAGTAGGTGTATTTTTTGAAGGGGATTTAATTATTTTTTATTACTTATTACCATAAAATGATGGGTAAGTGGTGAGCTGTTATTTTGGAGGTGGCTTCGAACAAGTCCCGGCAAAGCTATTGTGTATCACACAATAAGAACAATTAAACAGCTGAATTCAGCAATTGATCAAGGAATCAATGAATAGTTTAAAGTTAAACATTTTATATACTCTGCATGGATAGGGTCTTTTTTGGAAAGTACCTTCGAGTAAATTGATCGCTGTAACTCTTCAACAAACCTTGGAACTATGGACTCCTTCAATTACTGAAAACCTTTACGATTCCTGTACCAGTCATTAACATATTGGTAGTATAAACCTTCATATCTTAAAGACGCATCGCTCAAATCAAGAAATATTATACCATTGGACTATTTACTTCATGTAGAATCAGTATTGAAGGCATTGGAAAAAAGGTTATGTGCACTTTAAGTTGATAGTTATTTTTCAAATAAAACAATCAATTTAATTATAATTAAATCAATTATAAGAAAAATAGGTACTATTCATAGGGGTTATTCACTTACAAGTAAAAAAGGCGAGGACAATCAAGAATTCTGGGGTTTATTTCCTGGATCTGATTTCCTGTTAAATCTCTAAATACGTGAAAAACAGTCACACGGTGTTAAATATGCATGAGTATAGCATAGTGTAGCATGAGTATAGCATAGTGTAGCATGAGTATAGCATAGTGTAGCATGAGTATAGCATAGTGTAGCATGAGTATAACATAGTGTAGCATGAGTATAGCATATTATAAAATAGTTCAGATATAACGCGCGCTCTGATTGGCTGATAGCCGTGTTTACATGAGGCTATGTAAACACGGCAATTTCAATATTTTATAAAACAAATAGAAAACGCTATGCCGTGTTTACATAGTCTGATATAAACACTCGGGAAGGTTTGGGAGAAGTCTTGAGCTCTGTGTAAACCTCGCCTGAGGCTCGGTTTTACACAACAGCTCTCGACGTCTCCCAAACTTCCCTCGTATTTATATCAGGCTATTTGTTAAGTGTAACATAAGTGGCAAGAGTCGCATGATTGCGCAGTGATGCAGCCTGAGTGAGAGCTGTTTCATGGCCAGCATGTATGACAAGATGTGCATAAGAATTCAGAGCCCCCCTTCTACAGTACCCTTTCTTACAGATTGGTCAGATCATGTAGTCCTTTGAGTGACTCCTCAGTAAGAACCTTGATTTTGTTGTCCTTAAGTGTCCTATGGGAGAAACAGAAATTTAAAAAATTAAAAACAAAAATAAAACAAACCGAAGAGAAGAGAAGAAAAGGGAAGAAAACAAATAAATAAAATGTTTTTCTTTCTTGAAACATATGGTTTAGCAGTCAAAGGACTCGAATCATTTCACCAATATATGGCTAGCGACTAAGAAAAGTTTTTCAAAATAGGTTCCACAAAACATTAGAGTTGATGATGACTCTCATCAGTGGCGGATCCAGGATTTTACAAAGGGGGGTTCCATTTCATCTTCACTCTTTCAACAACTGATACGTAAAACTTCATTGCAGGACGCATTCTCATTATTTTTTTTTCAAAGGGTCTGATGCTCAAAGGGGGTTCCGTGGAACCCATGGAACCCCCTCTGGATCCGCCACTGCTCATTCCCTGCTGCTTTTTTCAGGACCTAATCACCTGTCGTGATGATGATGACGACGATGAAGATGACAACGAATGATGACGACGATGAAGATCACAATGATGATGTTGATGATGATGATGACAATGATCGTGATGTGATGATGATGAACATGAAGATGATGATGATGATGCTAATGATGATGATGATGATAATGATCGTGATGAAGATGATGATGATAATGATCGTGATGAAGATGATGATGATGACAATGATCGTGATGAAGATGATGATGATGATAATTTTAATGATGATGATGACGATGATGATATTGATGATTGTGATGATAAAGATGATGATGATGATGATGTTATTGATGATATTGTTGATGATGATGATGATGATGATGTAAAATTATAATGATAATGACAATGACAACGACGACGACGACGATGATGATGATGATGGTGTTGATGATGATAACTTACAAGATTTGAAGCTCTAACAATCCTTCGAACCAACTGGAGGTTAGGTTTTCAATTAGATTGCCAGATAAAGAGCTTGCAAAAAAATAAACAAAAGAGTATATGAAATAAGAAAATCATAATGATTATGATTATGATGACAATGAGAAAGAGAATATCTTAAGTTAGATCGTTGTTGTTAGCCTGAGATATTACGTATTTTATACTTCTAATATTTCAATGACTATGACGTCATTATTAACTTGATGTTTCTTCATTCATAAAAGAATTTATTTAATCAATTTGACATAATTATGACGTCATTCGGTGTAGCTAGTAATCATTTTTACGTAAACCAGTTTTATATGAGAGATAAAGACTGGTATGACGTCAAAGTTATGAACATAGTGAAAGATAAATAGAGGACATTACATGGCCGCTTGGAGATACGAATTTTATCTTCGAGTGTTGATATTATATCTCACGAGTGAGAGATCATATGAGCACGAGAAGATAAAATTCGTATCTCCAAGCGGCCATATAATATCCTATTTATTATATGAAATTTTTGATGAAAAATAATGGAGAATTTGAGAAGATGAGCAAAAAGTCGAAATTTGACACCACCAGTGTTGATAAAAATCGTATCCCCACTGGCCACTGGTGGGAGCCTTAGTGGGGATATCAATTTTATCATTTTGATGTCACTCAATATCACACTCCATTTCATATAATAAACCTTCATAACTTAAAAAAATCTCAAATCAATGTATTACCATTGAATTATTCACTTATGTTAGAATCTATACGGAATGTTCTGCATTAGTTTTATATGCCCTTAAAGGCAAAGTTTACTTACAGACGTCTTATCGTGGAAGTACCGTTGAAAACACCAGGTCTAAGTTTGGCTAGTTTATTGTTGTCTAGTTTTCTAGAAATATTTAGAAAATGATTCAAAAGTTTGATTACTCATACTTTTGTTATTAGATGATAATAATAATAATAATAATAATAATAATAATAATAATAATAATAACAACAACAACAACAACAACAAAGAAACAAACAGTTAAATGAACATTTATTTAATGAATACTCCCGTTTCGAGTTCTCTTTTACGCTGTGTTAGCCTCAAAACCGTGTAATATATTCTTTTATTCAGTAACAGCCCGTGGAAATTCAAGAGATCTGTGTGTAAAGAAGACAATAAAAATACTTTGAAATTTCACGAGTTTTATCTAAATTTCTGAATAATTTACGCACAATTGAGGCTAACACAGCGTAAAAGAGAACTCGAAACGGGAGTATTGGTCAATACACAGGGAACCCGGTTGCAGAGCATAAGTTCAATTATTTTCTTGTACATAAGTACCCCTTGTTCCAAATGTTATCTGTACTCACAAGGACATTCCATAGTGATCAAGACCAGCAAATGCTCCTGGTACAATGTCTTCGATATTAGAGCCAGAAAGGTCCCTATAGAATTTGAATTATTTCGAATGTTTTTGGTTGTAGTAAATATCATTGGTATAGAACCCTTGCAGCACGTCGGAATGCAGCTCAATTTGGAGGACAAAACAATTGGTTCCAATTCTCAGGAGATTGAAATTTTTTTTATTTTGCCCTCCAAATTGAGCTGCTCTGACGTCACGTGAAAGGGTTCTATATGGGACAACAGACTTTTAGCTTGGGATTAATGTTTTTCCATTACAGACCACGTGCCATTCTCTTGAGGTTCCTTTGTTTGAGTTGTATCAGTCATGCGCAGCCTTAAACAAAGAAATTATACTCTAGGGAATAACATGTGGTCTGAAATGGGGAAACATTACACCCAAACTAAAGAGGTCTATAGACGTCGGAATGCAGCTCAATTTGGAGAACAAAACAATAGGTTCCAATTCTCAGGAGATTAAAATTCTTTTGTTGTGCACTCCAATTAAATTGAGCTGCTCTGACGTCACGTGCAAGGGGTCTATAGAGGCTAATTGGACGTATTGCTTTTTTCACTAGTGAAATATAAAGCATTGATGAGACTTTTATTTTTGGGGTTTATGATATAGAATTCTAGTTATATATATATAATAAAACGGTATTCCACATTCTCAGGTACAAAGTCGAATAAAATAACATGACTTACAACTGCTGTAGATTTATTAGTCCTCTGAACGAGTTGGGTACAAGAACTTTGATATTATTTTGATACATGAGTCTGAAAGAAACAAAAAAATGGGAAATTATTGTTTGGTAATAATTTAAAAATCACGTGACTTATATGAAAACCATAATTGCATCCATCGTGACTAAAGACACTTACCTCTGTCACCATTGATTGAAGTGATGATGATGATGATGATGATGATGATGATGATGATGATGATGATGATGATGATGATGATGATGATGATGATGATGATGATGATGATGATGATGATGATGATGATCGCAGAAGCTCTATTTTAAATTTTCCGCGCTAGAATTTTTTCGCAAATTGGAAAGGGTCTGGATCCTACCTGATTTGACGTCACTTAAGGGACGGAAGTCTCTCATTCTGTTTTGTAATATCATCGAAGCGAGAAAAATGCGAGATAGTTTAAGTATAGAAGAGAGAATTTCAGTTCATCACATTCCAATTTTGAATGAAGATCGCCCTGAGCTACGACACAGGTGGCTCGTCCCAGCCCCTTTATATTTGCGTTTTTTTCTTCAAACAAATAATATCTCGGAAAAGGAATGGACCTAATTGAAGACAGTAAAACAACTATTCAGCTATTTTTTGCGTCCTCTATACTGAAAACGAAAAACTGTGGAAGGTTTATTCAGGGTTAACCTCATTTCAGTCAAAAATTATTCACAAATACCAACGAAAAAATCACAACTTGGACAAACGCTTTGAAATTCAATGGACTTTAACTTGAACACATGAATATTCTAAAAAAAAAAATGGAGGCTAACCCTGAGCAACAGATAATTCGAAACTAGAGTATTATGATTCTTGGCGTAACCTTTTTTTGAACGAAACTCACAAAATTCTCAACTCGGTCAGTTCCTTGAACGTGTCGGGCTGAAGTGCTCTTATGCTGTTATTGAAGAGGTACCTGAAAAGCAATCATGTCGAGAAAATTCAATACCATTTTTCACGGTTACTAAAAATAGATATTGCAAAGCATTGTGGGATCGAAATGTGGACAAACATTGTAAAAAAATTTTCCATGAATTAGAAACAACAAGACAAGAAAACATTGTTGCAGCATATAAGCATGTGTTTTGGGCTCGGCTTGTCCGCATTTCAATCCCATAATGCATCATCGTGACGTCATCCGTGGAAAGCGCTATTCGCTGGTAACAAAACGAGCAAGGGACTGGGCCCAAGTTTGAAAAACTAATAAAATTAAGCTTCCAGAAAAAATTACCCAATCACATGAAAGAACCACATATGAAGTACTTTGTAAAATGCTCTGACACCTGAAAAACTAGTAATCTTTTAATAACCTTGTTAGCCACAATATTACTTTTTTCTGTTTCGTTGTTGTATATTGTATATTGATTAATACGTTAAAAAAAGATAAATTAGAAAAAAAAAAAAGAAAAAAAAAGCTTACTGATATCTCAGGCGCAGACATGAAAAAAAGGCATTTTCGGGCAAAATCTGCCCGAAAATGCCTCGAGATCATGTCTGCGCCTGAGATATTTTTGAAAGCGCTCGCGCATCTCGAAAATGGTCTATTGCCTTAAGTCTTGCATTTGGGCCAGTTTCTATACATTTACTGTATTATTAACCCAACAAATGGCTCGATTTGAAACAACGTACTGTTTGAAGCTAATAAGGCAATAGAAGGTATTTTTTATATCTGCTATTCACTCATTTAATTATTCACTTTCACTCTTTCATTCGTTTATTGATTCATGAATTCATATTTTTCTTCACTTCTAAGTAACAAAAGCTCGCAATATTAATAGATAGCAATATTAAAACTTACAAGGATTTCAATGTAGATAAACCCTGGAATGCACCAGGTTGTATAACCTCTATTTGGCCATCTGTAATGGTTCTAAAGATAAAACAAAGGAGTCAATGATGGAAAAATGGATGGACGAGATGGATGGAATTGATTGGGATAGATGGGATGAGTGGATGTATGGATGGGATGGGATGGGATGGGTGGGATGGATGACATAGAAGGATGAGAAGGATGGATTGACGATGGATGGATGGATGAGATGGATGGAATTTATCGGGATAGATGGGATGAGTGGATGAATGGATGGGATAGGATGGATCGATGGAGGGATGGATGAGATGGATGGAATTTATCGGGATAGATGGGATGAGTGGATGAATGGATGGGATAGGATGGATCGATGGATGGATGGATGAGATGAATGGGATGGAAGCATGTATGGAAGGATAGATGATTCGAATGATTAATGAATAAATTAATGACCAATGAATTAAAGTGTAAAGAAAGTTAGAAGTCTGTTGATCAAAAACTATGCAATGACTTACAGAAGATAAACTTTTGACAATCCAACAAACACGTTTCTTTCCAGGACTTTCAAAATATTCCCATTAAGGAACCTTTGGAAGTTAAAAGCTCAAAAATTTAATGTTATAGTCCTAATTCTCCATTCAATTCCCTTATTACGTCTTGATACCACTTCCATCATAATCCTCTTCGAATTCTTTTTCTTATTCAAACTCCTTTGGGATACGAACGATTATGATAGGAGTGGTGTGAAGCGTTATAAGGGGAATCGAGAATTCACTTTTATGAAGCATTTACTTACTTACAAAGCACGTACTTTAGCTTAATATAATAGAGTCAGTGTCAGATCGCTTTGATTTCAATGGTATCTGTATCTGTATCTGTATCTGTATCTGTATCTGTATCTGTATCTGTATCTGTATCTGTATCTGTATCTGTATCTGTATCTGTATCTGTATCTGTATCTGTATCTGTATCTGTATCTGTATCTGTATCTGTATCTGTATCTGTATCTGTATCTGTATCTGTATCTGTATCTGTATCTGTATCTGTATCTGTATCTGTATCTGTATCTGTATCTGTATCTGTATCTGTATCTGTATCTGTATCTGTATCTGTATCTGTATCTGTATCTGTATCTGTATCTGTATCTGTATCTGTATCTGTATCTGTATCTGTATCTGTATCTGTATCTGTATCTGTATCTGTATCTGTATCTGTATCTGTATCTGTATCTCATTTGTAAGACCTATGTTTTTTCCCGACGGTTTTTCGGGGTTCTCTGGCTTTTCTCTCAATAAACCGTTCCCAAATTCGCTTGGATGATCACGAAACAATAGTTTCAAGTTGAGACTGAACTTGCTTCTCTTATTTATCAAGGCCAACCTCGACTTGAAACCATTGTCTCGTGATCATCCAAGCGAATTTGGGAAAGGTCTATTGTATGCATCAATAGGCATTCTGGGATTGATACCTCAGTTGACATGACAACGCGTTCAAGATAACAAACGTTCATGCTTCCCTAACCAGTTCTTATTTATTGTAGCCAACTCCAGTGTGAAATAATTTTATCTAACTTACAAGCGTATCAATATACGTAGATCTTTAAATGTACCAGCGCTTATATTCGTAATTTGGTTGTAAGAAACGGACCTAAGGATAGAGTTGTTAGTTCTTAATTATATGAAATTAAACCACTTCTCCGTGAGTCAATATATTTTCGGTAATGCTACCAGCTGATCTGAAATAGTGACGCAAAAATGACGTCTCTGCAAAACTGAGATGTCATGAATCCTGCGAAAATTGACTTATTAAACTTTATATCTGAGATAAAACTAAATTTTCAGGAGAGGTTTTTGATATTTCATATACATTTACTACGATATTCATTATTGAGTGGGGAAATAAAATAAAGAAATAACCGTTTCCCGAGTCGGTGGGCTACTAAGGATGACGCCTCAGTTTTGCAAATTTTCTCAATTCTGATTGGCTAATATTTTTATCAGATCAGCTGGTAGTGATTAGATAATCAATCTATTTTACTGATAGAACATCTGCATGATCAAAGTTTTAATTTTCTGAGATATTTATGAGAATTTAGGAAGGGCGAACAACAGTATTGTTACAGATTCCTTTTGAATCTCCCCCGACACTAGAGGAAAACGTTTGTGCATGCGTCACTTTCAGCACGCTTTCCAAGAATTTAGAGGGTTTTATTGGGAAAATAAATCTTCGTTTTCTCCGAGTATGCAAACAAATTCGTAGGTATACTTTCGTAGGATCAAGATACTGTATCAATGAAGACAATATGAAAGAATGAGTCAAGAACGAGTTTCAAGAACTGACTTTAAGTTTTGGCATTTTGTAAAGACTATTTTTCAGGCAAGTGTGAAAGTCAAATTTGCATATTTTTACAATAGCAAGAAGACGCTTTTGACTAATTTGCATACGGACTTGCATACGTTTTTAACTCGTGTCATCTCCCCCGCAATCCTTGGGGTGCAAGTTTCGTCACTAGCCGCCATCTTAGTTGAGCATTCCTCAATAAAATTCTATTGTACGTGTTATATAAATTAAGATGGCGGTTGTTTCATTGTTTTATATATCTCAAAGGGTTTTGAGTAACGTTGTTGCACCGAAAAAATAGTTCATTAGCTAAACTTACAGAGAAACCAGGTTCGGCATTTCGACAAACACTCCAGGTCTGAGAATCTGTAGTCTGTTTTGGTTTAAAAATCTATTGATACATATGACATGGAAAAATCAAAGATCCTCAAAGGTATTTTTACTATATATATTAAATTCTTATTTCTTATTACGTGAAATTATCGCGATTTCGAAAGAAAAAGTGCCCCGAAAAGGACACTTGACGGGAACATCAATGATCTAGTTGTTAAGATCGACTCAGGCTCAGGTCAAACGTTGAACTTCACATGAGCTGAACGCATTAAAAACATTGGACAATTAGGCGGTATTCTTTGATGTAAATAGGTTCGGCTCAAGTAAAGTTAGACGTTTGACCCCAAGTCGATCAACCGTCGTTCTTCCCGACTGTTCTAGCAGGTTCAGGTCAAACGTCGAACTTCACATGAGCCGAACGCATTCAAAACAATAAGGCCGACTTAGGTGGCATTAGGTTCAGCTCACACTGAATTCTTTCTCACGTAAATCAGATTAGTCTTGATTTATTTGTTCCTGCCTTCTATCATTGCTGCCATCACGCAATGGTGCAAAGCCTCTACACTAGTCTCCTTTGCAGACGTTCTTAGTGTCGGTCTCAAAATCAGGTTAGTGGGGAGGGATTTTGAGACCGACACTAAGAACGGCTGCAAAGGAGCCTACTTTAACACTGACAGCTCTCCAATATTGCCAATACTCCTTCCAACTTATCTCCACAATGCCCTACTCGACAAAAGACTGCATAACGTAAGAACATATTCTTTGGGTACTCACAAGCCTCGTAAGGTTTCAAGTCCATTAAACGAACCCGGTTCGATGTCACTTATTTTATTACTTTCAATCCAGCTAGGCAAAAAAAGGAAGTTCTTATAGTAAGGGCACTTGGATGAGAATCGATGAATATTGGAAATGACTTAAAACTTGGTTAAACAGTATCTATATGGTCCCAATAGTCGCTAAGAAAAATATTTTCTTCAGTCAAAAGTGGCGGATAAGAATTATAAATGTTTTCATCATCTAAATAGTTTCGATATTCTGGTTGAGTGTTCACGCACAAAGTAATTCAAGACGAGGCTCCGGGGAAACAATGGAGTAATCGTAATTTTTCTTTTGTTTCCCCAGAGCCTCGTCTTGAATTGCTTTGTGCGTGATCACTCAACCAGAATATCGAAAGTTGGCTATTGTGAGTAAATGACGTCATGCATTCAATCCTATTGTTCTTTTCGTTTTTAAACCAAAATTTCTCAACTGCTCCCAGGCTAAAATGTTTGCCAGTCTGAATTTCATAATCATAATTGAGTCATTATTCTCAAATATACTTGAATACACCCTTCTTAAAATCATCTTGAATGCGAGGCTAACATGGAACACAAAAGAAATGCCACAAATTTCATCGAGAAAAAGTGTGAATTCTTTATGTTAGCCTCGCATCCAAGATAATTTTGAGAAGGCTGCATTATTCGGACTTTCAAAAAATGGGACATTTTCATCCAACTGCCCCTTTAAATACAAGCATCTTGTGATTGTCTCAATGCGCTTTACATTGATAACCCCAGAGGAGGATTTTACGGGCTGCATATTAAATTGCTATTAGCAGCCGGGCAGCTTACAATCATGAGTGAATGGTTAGCACATTAGTGTTGTGCCTTCAAATTGGGATAGGCTAGCGCTGTTGAACCGGGAGTCAATGCCCTACTCTTACACGAATAATTCAACAGGTTCTTATATGTCTCATGCAGCTTAGGAAGATTAGGGTTAAGAAATCTTACTGATATGAGCTTATATAAAAATTTTAAAAATTGTTGACAAAGTCGAGGTGATTATCGGTGAATATTTTCCGAGTCGCGATTACCTCGAAAATGTAGATATTTTTTGTATTTTGAGAGGATCGTATCAACAATTCAAACGCCTGTTCAAAGTTTAAGAATCGTTTTCAGTGCGCATGCGATTTTATCCCAAATTTCTCACCTTCTTTTGTTTAAACCTTCTTTTGTTTTTAATTAAACAAAAGAAGGTGAGAAATTCGGAATAAAATCGCATGCGCACTGAAAACGATTCTTAAACTTTGAACTGGCGTATAATCCCCTTGTAATGATATCAAAAAGAAGTGACATATAAGCAAGTAACTTACAGGTTTTGTAATTTTTGCAGTCCTCTGAATGAGTTGTTGGTAAGTTTCACGATGTCGCATTTAAAAATTTCCCTAATCAATGACAAGAAAACAGTATAATTGTATTAAATAATTATTAGGATTTTAGCTTCATTAAGTTGATATATTTTGATTGTATATTATTTAACAATTAGTCCTCGAGTCATAATGGTCTACGAGTCAAGCGCCCTTGAGGCCGAAGGCCGAATGGGCTATTGACTCGTAGGCCATGAGGGCGAGAGGTCTAATTGTTTTAGTAAAAACCTACTAATCGGTCCAATAAAAGGATGCAAAAAGTTTTGGATTTTGCTTTAAATATATTTTTTTTGGTTTTCAAAACCGGCGCTTTTCGCTACTAGAGGTCTATCACTAATAGACCCCTAGTAGCCCAGCCAATCACAGGGCTCGATTGGTGATAGACCATTAGTAGGTTTTTTCTAATACACAATAGAACTTTCCAGAATTGGCTTGGATGATCACGAAACAATGGTTTCAAGTTGAGACTGAACTTGATTCTTTTCTTTATCAAGCTCAACCTCGACTTGAAACCATTGTTTCGTGATCATCCAAGCGAATTCGGGAAAGGTCTATCATTCACCGAGACTGAGGCGAATAGTTGTTTGAGTAGTACCCAGGTGATTATTCGAAAAAATGAAGATATGAAGAAAATAAATGAAGATGTATTTCATATTTTTAAAGAGGCATGTATCAACAAACGAAGCGTGCGCAATCCTATAGTAGCTGTTCCGAGGAAAAAACTGGGTCGAGTTGGCATTATAGTGCATTGTGGGACTGTTTTGGGGAACATATTTCCAAGATGGCGTCTATTTCGTCCCCTAAAACAGCCCCACAATGCAGGTGATCAACCTCTGAACGGCTAATACCTATTTGTGATTATAGAGGAATATTCCGAAGTTCTTATCCAATCAACGGGCACAGTTTTTTCTATTGTCACCTGAGTAATGATATCATATTATTATTAGATTATCATTAACTTTATTATAATCAGTGTTATTATTATAGAACACGTACAGCTTTCGAAGACTCCGAAGATTTTTGAATAAGCTTTCGTTAAAATAAGCAAATTTGCTCCTCTTCATGTACCTAAGAAATCATACGTAGAATAGAGCAGCTAAATATTGATCTGAACCGTGCCATAGACCTTTTCAGAGATAGGGAACATGGTGCATTGTGGTCTAGCTTGGGTACGAACATCTTTTGTTCATCATGCCTTAAATGGCGTTGTTTGTACAAAAGCTAGACCACAATGCATCCTGTTTATCGAACTCAGAAACGGCCTATGACTGTCAAAGTGTATATATTTCAAAAAAAGGTTGCCATACGGCTATAGAGCTTTCAGCTCATCTGCTCCAAGACTATGGAACTCACTTCCGGACAATCTGAGAAGCTACACTGACTATGACATTCAAAGTTTCAAACGCCAGCTCAAGACTCATTTATTTGAGAAAGCCTATAATTGACTTATTGACTTATTGACCTGTTTTCTTTAATTACTTCAAGTTTCTTTTTTGGATGTAAAGCGCCTATGGGCTAAAGGGAATAGGCGCTATATAAATCATTAGTATAAATACAAAGGTGATTATACAAAATCGCGCGCTCTGATTGGTTTTCTATCTCGGATTATCAGCCGATAATCACCTTTTCGGACAAAATGGCTGTCAGCGTGACCGTCGCGCTTTTAAAAAATAAAATATTTTCACTTTCAATGTTGTTTCCTTCTTTCTTTTTTGAAATAATCACCTTTTTATTTATACTAAAACAATTATTCACCTCAAGCTCAGTGGTTATCGATGAATATTTACCTCGCAGCTCGAAGACTCGCCGCTCGGTAAATATTCATCGATAATCACTTCGCCTTCGGCGAATAACTGCTAATTATTAATAATAATAATAATAATAATAATAATAATAATAATAATAATAATAATAATAATAATAATAATAAGCGATAGGTGATAGGAAATAGGTCATTCCAAGATCCAAGAATAGCTGGAATAAAGTGTGTTTCTACTTCTTATTCTCGTCAAGAACACGGAGGTTAGTGTTGAAATATTCCGTGTTGTTTGTAGCCCACGAAACCATTTTAAAGGTCTGTGACGTCATAGCAAAGTAGGGCAATAAAATGGTGCTGTAACGTATGTAACGTATTATAATAATCGTTATACAACCACTTACAAGTATGAAAGCGATGTCAATGAATCGAATGCTCCAGGTTCAATCACTTGCATATCATTGTACTTCAAATTCCTGTGGCGAAAAATGAGAGTTTTGTGTTCTGCAGATGATACAATCACACGTGTAAAATCGTACATTTCGCAGGCGCAGCAAAGTTTCAAGGGTACGTGCTTATGGAATGTCACGGAATCGTCTTCATTTACGTTAACCAAAACGTAGTCACTTGGTCACGACGATTCCGCGCAGTAAACGGCAAAGCAAACTTTTTCCCTTTCCTTGTGGGTTATTTCATTAAATTAATGCTTCATCTTTTTGCCCTATGCTTATAGAGCTGTTAAGTTGTGACTTATTTCCGGGTCCAAATGTTCAAAAATATCGCTAAAATAAAGCGAAAAACTTACTCAATGGTTTAAACTCCACCTGAAACAATTAGAACTTTAAACAACAAATCATGTCATGAAGAAAAAGTGAGAAAAATCTTCATAAAACAACTTTACGTTTTGGACCCGGAAGTCGTTTTTATCCATACTATTGACGTCACACTTAAAAGCTCTATCATATTTGACCACGCTTTTTTTTAACTTGCCTGACACTGTTACTTACAGATAAGACAGCCTTGATAGCCCTTGAAACACATCACTTGTAAGGACGTTGAGTTTGTTCTTATAAAGATAACTTGAAAGGAGAGAAAAGTTAATATCGTTATATCCAAATGCTTCGTACCCTGTTTACAGAGTTCTTTTTCGGTCCTCCGTTCTAACTTTAGGTTTCTACCCTGAAACAATCGTTTCTTTTGAAAATTTTTGTAGGTAAATCTTTAGGTTTCCGCCTTGAATGCCCCATAATGCCTTTCGATTCAAGATTGCCGCATTATGGCGTCAAATTAGTCAATTTTCAATCATAAAGCTTTTATTAGTTGTTGAATGTAAAATGCTTCGCATGATCCTCGGTGGTCTCTGCCTCGTAGGCTTTGCAACATGCGACATGCGACATGCGACATGCGACATGCGACATGCGACATGCGACATGCGACATGCGACATGCGACATGCGACATGCGACATGCGACAAAACCTTCACGAACCTTTTTAGAAATAGCTGTATTTTTTTGTACGAATAATAAGGTTTTGTGATTTCATGCAAGAATTTAAGACTTACAGCGATTGGAGATAAGGCACTTTCCTCATTGCAGTTTGACTTATGTTCTTAATTGAATTTTCTGCGAGAACCCTTAAAAAATGGAATATTGTTTTTAGACAAACATAACATAGCGCAGGCGTAAATTGGAATAGGCGTTAAAGCAATCATTTAGGCATTCGATGTTAACTTACAATCTTGAAAGCTTTGAAAGTCCCCAAAAAGTATCAGTGCCAATATTGATGAGTTCATTCTTATGTAAGTACCTGGAAAGAAAAAAATGGAATGGAGGGAGGAATGGATGTATGGAGGGTTGGAGGACTGGAGGGATGGATGGCGGGGGGAAGGGACGGCGGGAGGGAAAAAAGATAGTATGTGAAAAAAAGAGCGACAGAGAAAGCAATGAATGATGTCGATAAGCATGAGGAAGGAGTAAAGGAAAAAGACAAGGAAATGAAAGATACAGATTGCTCAAAAAAAACGTCCTGTTTCTGTCACCTACAGGCTTTCCAGCCGCCTGGCGTGGTTGAACACAGCTGCAGGTAGATGTACAATCCTGTTATCTTCAAGATGCCTGGAAAAATGAACAGCATATATTTACTATTAAGATAAATTATCGTTGAGAGTTGTTAATGTTTTCTTCATTGTTGTTAACATTTGCCGAATCTGGCGTGCAAAATTATTCCTCTTTGAGATTGCGTTATTGCAAAAAGCAAAATACCATATCATAAAAAAAAAGAAGAAAGGAAGAAAGGAAGAAAGGAAGAAAGGAAGAAAGGAAGAAAGGAAGAAAGGAAGAAAGGAAGAAAGGAAGAAGGGAAGAAGGAAAGAAGGAAAGAAGGAAAGAAGAAAAGAAGGATAGAAGGAAAGAAGGAAAGAAGGAAAGAAAGAATGAAAGAATGAAAGAATGAAAGAATGAAAGAATGAAAGAATGAAAGAATGAAAGAATGAAAGAATGAAAGAATGAAAGAATGAAAGAATGAAAGAATGAAAGAATGAAAGAATGAAAGAATGAAAGAATGAAAGAATGAAAGAATGAAAGAATGAAAGAATGAAAGAATGAAAGAATGAAAGAATGAAAGAATGAAAGAATGAAAGAACGAATGAATGAAAGAATGAAAGACAGAATGAAAGACAGAAAGAAAATTTGAAAGAAAAGAAGAAAGAAAGAATGAGAAATGCTACACAAGGTTTGCTTTGTCGCAAACAGCAACACTACTTTCTTTATTTACCTTTATCACATATATTAGAATACATTTTGACCGAGTTTCACTTACAAGCTTCTTAGGTAATATAGACCTCTGAAAGCTCCGTACTCGATCTTATTGATATAATTGCTTGATAGGTATCTGGAAAAAGAAATGTATAAAAATTGAAAGATTGAGATTGTTATGTTTAATTAATACTAATTTTTGAACTCGCGCACTCTTGCTGATAAAAACCAAGTCAGCCTTATTATTGTAATAAGTTAGGGGTTTTTCAACTGCCTTTTGGTCCTCCAAACGCGTAACCAGCGGCCAAAAAAACGTTGGAAAAATGAAGATCTACAAGGCGATACAAAAGAGGCGAAGAAACAAAAAGTAAAGTTGACAGACGTGTGTCAAATGAGAGCTGCAATGGAAGGGCTTCCTGTACGTGCCACAAGTCATGCAAGTTTGAGTGCTCAGAGCTAGAGCTTCTAGTTTATTATTGAATGAATTTAGCTAGGTTTTATAGTTTTTCTACCACTTTTAATGAAAATGAAGTTTCGATTGAGAAGTATGGGAATCTAAAAGGGAATTTAAGATCGCATCAATGAAACTAATGCACTAGTCAAAGTAAACCCCCACCCCCCCCCCCCCCAAATGGGGACAGGGTGGGGATAAGTGGGGCATTTGAAAAATTGACTTGGCAAATGTTGTTAAATACCCCACTTAGTGGGAGAGAAATGGTAATCAAATCCCCGACCCCCTGGAGTCAAAAGTGATAATAGAGTAAAACTGTTAGAATATACGTGAAACTTTATAAGTGAAATAGGTAGGTTTTGAAACGTGTAGGTCGGACACTGACCTCTACCTTGTGTCTTAACCCCTGATGAGAAACACTTGGTAGAACGAACGACCATCCCAGAACCATCGTATATTTATAGTTCACCTTCCCCACGCCGCCACGAAAAATGAGCTCATATTTCGAAACGTTGCCTTCACTCACAATTAATCTTTTCTTTTTTCTTTTTTCTGTATGTATCATACCATTCGTTATACAGTCGTTAAAAAACTACACATCTCTTAAACAACCTCTCTCCCCCTCCCCTACAACCCTCCCTCATTCCTTAGCTTGGGTCCGAATACCTGTTTTTGCTTGAATATATTCTTGTACATTCACTTGCTTGAATATATTCTTGCATTTTTATACATATTAACACACTAGTAAAATATTCACTTTATCCCCACCCCCATGGGCACCATTGCTTGTCAAATGTGATCCCAAGCCCCTCATTGCCCCCACCCTGTCCCCATTTGGGGGGGGGGGGTGGGGGTTTACTTTGACTAGTGCATAAGACCAGCATAAACTGCGCATAAGAATCAGGTAAGTCGTACCTTAAACTTGACGTTGTAAAGCTTACTAGAATAACATTTCAAATTTTCATAGATTGTAAATTCCTTCTGTAAGACCCTATTTATTCATTCAAAGGGGTATTCCAGCTGCCCTACAGTTTGCATTAAGTTCTAGTTCTTATAATTTCGTTCAAAATGATTGAATATGATGATTGACGATGTAAATTTGCTATTTGACTATTAGTATAAATGTTCGACAAAAAATAGTTATAGATTTTAAAACATTTAAGGATTTCTTTTTGTACACAAATACAGAATGGTAATATGCCAATACAGCCCTATAATAAATCTGAAGTACTAAATTATCTTATAATTTTCGCCGGCAAGAAAAAAACTTTGCCCAAAATTTCATCAGTACTAGTACTAGCACCGAACAACAAGTAGCACACGCTACTTAGGAGCTCAAAAAAATAGCTTATTTACTCGTATTAATTCGCGAATTTCGAATAAAACTTTAATATCAAACTGCAAAAAAGGTTAACAAAGACATTTTTGTAGTTTTTGTGTAAGTTATTTAACAGAGAAATTGTTTAATGAGATTCAAATTCAAGACGGATTTACTAATTACAAAGCAAGTTTTGAGCTTCACTCAAGTCAAAATTGTTCCATATTGTCGGTACTAATATGCTAAAAATAGTTTGTTTATATAATTAGAGGCAAAATAATCCATAACAGCCACGATAAAATTACCTTCTACGGACATTTTTGACAATTTTTCGGATACAGTTTTGCACCAAATTAAAGCCATGTTTGAGTCTTGTGGGTCGAAACACCAAAATGAGCTCTGTTTAGACAACAATTTCGACTTGTATGGTCAAAATATACATTCTAAATGAATTTTTAGATTTATCCTTGTCCAAAAAGCAAATTTCTACGCAGTTTTTTCAATAGTTTTTGTAGCTTTTACCTGTTAAACCAACGTTGAAGCTTGTGTAGCCATCATCAACAACTCGGTCAGGCGCGCAAACGCGAACGTACCACAGGGAGCCAAATAGAACAATTTCAAATCCGTTTGTATAGAAATAGTCCGATAATGAGAATAGACCTCTTGCAGCACGTTGGAATGCAGCTCAATTTGGATGACAAAACAATTCTCAGGAGATTGAAATTTTATTTTGTTTTGTTCTCCAAAGTTAGTCGCCTTGACGTCACGTGCAAGGGGTCAAAACTTCAGAACGAAAAATTCTACAGGATGAATGCCTCATACAATCGCTTCTCTAGCGATCCTAGCTAAATATAGAATACGTACAGACTAGTCAGTCTTGACAATTCTTTGAATGTGTTGGCTTTAACTGTAGTGATAAAGTTTTGTGGAAAATACCTGACAACAATGCAAAAGCAGTTAGATATTTTAGCACCAAATTTTCCCTCCAAAACCACAGGGACCCCGTTAAAACATTAATGAAACGAGTAATTTTCTGTTATTCTGTTATTCTGTTATTTCCACGTACATGGAAAATATATAATTTCTTGAACATTTCAGTTTTTTCTTGTCACTAAATGGAAGTATAATTTTGGTTGAACGAAAATCATTTGTTCTTATTAAAAAAAAAACTATATATTTATGGTCAACTCAGTTTGTGATATGGGGAGCGTCTAGTCACTCTATTCAAGATTTTTTACTCACAATTTTTGAAGATACCGACATCCACTGAAAGCACCCACTTCAAGATTAAATAGCCTATTTTTTTCAAAATCTCTATGAAAAAAATAATGAAAAAACCCAGTTAATAGTAAGGGACTATTCATTTTTGATCGGGGTGTGTGTTGGGTGGGAGGGTGGGGTTTGGAGGGGGTATGGGATTCACTTGGTAACCCATACAAAAAATATGATCCCCCCTTCATTTTTTCAATTATAAAATTGCTGTGCGATTATTAATGACCCCCTCTCTTAGAAAAAGACTTGTCATCTTTGAATACTAAATCAAAAATAAACTTCATCAGTATTTAAATAATTTTGAGCTTACAGGTATTTTAGGGAAGACATTCCTGTGAATGTTCCGTGTTGGATCTCTTCGATATGATTCCATGAAATATTTCTGGGAGGAGAGTCAATCAATATTAAATTTAATTCACATAAATATGAACTCACTAATGAACTCACTAATCAGTCCCTCTTCAAATCAGCAGCCTACCAGCCCACCAGCCTACCAGCCCACCAGCCCACCAGCCCACCAGCCCACCAGCCCACCAGCCCACCAGCCCACCAGCCCACCAGCCCACCAGCCCACCAGCCCACCAGCCCACCAGCCCACCAGCCCACCAGCCCACCAGCCCACCAGCCCACCAGCCCACCAGCCCACCAGCCCACCAGCCCACCAGCCCACCAGCCCACCAGCCCACCAGCCCACCAGCCCACCAGCCCACCAGCCCACCAGCCCACCAGCCCACCAGCCCACCAGCCCACCAGCCCACCAGCCCACCAGCCCACCAGCCCACCAGCCCACCAGCCCACCAGCCCACCAGCCCACCAGCCCACCAGCCCACCAGCCCACCAGCCCACCAGCCCACCAGCCCACCAGCCCACCAGCCCACCAGCCCACCAGCCCACCAGCCCACCAGCCCACCAGCCCACCAGCCCACCAGCCCACCAGCCCACCAGCCCACCAGCCCACCAGCCCACCAGCCCACCAGCCCACCAGCCCACCAGCCCACCAGCCCACCAGCCCACCAGCCCACCAGCCCACCAGCCCACCAGCCCACCAGCCCACCAAACCAACCCACCAGTATTATTTCCTGATCCACCTGCAAATTAAACCATCTACTGTCTTTCATTCACCACTGTATTCTGAAGATAACTTCCACTCAGGTTGTCGAAACGTCAGTCTCCACCAACAACAGTCTTTCTCAAGACTACACTCACCTGGACGATCACATTACTCTCTCAACTACTACTCCTGGATTCAAACCATTTACTCATAAACCCGCTCAGCAGCAAACCCTGATTCACTACCAAACTAATGCACCGATAAAAAAAAAGGCAAAAAAGTAAACTTGTACTTACAATTTTTCCAGGCTGTACAGGTTATTCAACATCCCTGGCGCCAGGTGGGTGACTCGATTTAAAAATAGATTACTTAAAAATAATAAAAGACAGATGGTAAGGTTAAAAACAACGATTTAAAAGAAAGAAGGAAGAAAGAAGGAAAGGAAATTAAAGGTGAGGAAAGAAAAAGCTAGGATAGGCTAGGATAGGATAGGATTAGATGGAATGGGATGGGATGGGATGAGATAGGATGGGATAGGATGGGATAGGATGGGATAGGATGGGATAGGATGGGATAGGATGGGATAGGATGGGATAGGATGGGATAGGATGGGATAGGATGGGATAGGATGGGATAGGATGGGATAGGATGGGATAGGATGGGATAGGATGTGATACGATAGGATACGATAGGATACGATAGGATACGATAGGATACGATAGGATACGATAGGATACGATAGGATACGATAGGATACGATAGGATACGATAGGATACGATAGGAGTTGAAAAGAAATCAAAGATAAGGAAAGGAAAGGAACACCTAAAAATATGTCTGGAATGTTTACTGTTTCACCACAGCGCAATTGCTCCCAGGCAATAGCTTCAAACTTCATATTTTAGTTTTATTTTCCAAATAATATTAAATATTTTTTTCGGTCGATACAAAAGGATACACGAGATACATCTCTTTTCACGGTCACAGGAATTATTTTTTTTACGTGTAATGGTCTAAATAAACATTACAGATAAACTTCAGGTGTTCACGGTTATCCTAATTTGACTGCTAGTGTGAAAGTTAAAAAAAAAAATGAATAAATTAAATTAATTTAAAGCAAGCAAACATTGTCATATAACTTACAGGACCTTGACATCCACAGGAATCCCAACAGGAACAGATGTTTGATTATGGCAAATCACTTGTTTATCGCCAAAATCACATGCACAGTTACGTGGACAAACTAAGATGAAATTGATCTTATTAGGCTAAAATTCATGACTCGAACAAATTGTGCCCTGCGTGATTCTTGAAATTCAATCTCGCGGGGAACTTTCTAGAAGAAGATAATCATATCGCTTTGTGTGAACAAAACAATTCAAAATAATCTCCTTTATTTTTTGAAGTATTGCTGTGCCACTTGAATCGGTCGGCTCGTAACAAGTGAAAATTACCACCAAATGCTTCCCTTGCAAACAGTTGCAGAGTGGAGGAAAAAGATAAGTATCCCAATAAAATGTTACGTCAACTATTCAAAAATTACGAGTATCAAAAAATATATATATATAAAAATGGAAAAAAGAAACAAAGAAAAAGAAAAAAGAAATAGAAAAAACGTTATGTTGGTTGTTTTCATTATTTTTCCCGCCAAAAGAACGCGTGCGTGTGTCAGTTCGAGGAAAACTGAAACCAACATCTGTTCCTCTTGTAAACAAAATAATCTTCTCGGAATACATTGTTGAAATAGGGCAAAAAACATCGTTTACCATCATAGACCGTCATATAAATCTTTTTGACATTTCTATATCCTATAGGCACAAAAAAATTGGCTTTTCTACCATACAATATTTTTATGGGGAACTGATAGTTTTGAATGGACGGGTAATGATGGACACTCCCAAGGATTTGAATGGATTTTTCGAGGAATTATTTTTTTGATAAATTAATATTTTTTTGGAAATCTGTCCCTAAGCCAATTTAGACTGAGAAGTTGTAAACAAAAGTTTTTTAAAAGTTGGGCCAGTTTTATTCTGTCGTACACTTGATCTGGTCAAGAAACGTTGTCTTATCGCCAATATGAACGAGGCCGAATTTCTAGCACAAAGCATGATGGGAAACTGAGTCCTTACGCTTTTTTCGGCTCCTTCAAAAGATTCATCTGACAATTTTTCCTTCGACATTTTCATGTAAATGTAAGTATTTCAACAGACGAAAATAATGGAGTAATGTTTTTCTGATTTTTGATTTCCCTGTTTTATTTTTGCAGGACTTAGTTTCCTACAGTGCTCTAAGAGCTTTGATGCACATTGCCTATTGAGCAAAAAAAAAAAAAAAAACCATGTACACTCCTTGTTTTTACGATGGTAGCACTAAATAGCCAGTGGCTAACAAACCTGTGGCCCTCGTTCCATGGTCGAATTAGAATTTAGAAGTTAATTTTTGTGGATTGAGATGCGAAGCTAAATCAATGGGACACTTGAATGTGATTCGATTCCACAAAGATATCTAGGCTTTGTCACCCTAAAACCTCGCGCTAAGTCGACAATTGAAATCAAAATTCCCATAATATGAAAATAGTTACCTTTATTTGTGTTGCCTCCATTGAAGAACATCAGGAAAAGAAAAACCAAAACAAGATATGCCATTCTCTGACCCGAGCTACATGTGCTTCTAAATGAAAAAAGAAGAGAGTTAGGCCCGGTTTGTACGTCGAATTTAACATGTGCTGAATCTAATGCATATGAGCAAAACCTATATATTGTTTGAGTTTATTTGCATTATATTCAGCACATGTGAAATTCGACGTCTAAACCGGGCCTTAGATACTATTACATTATTCTGTTCATACATTGCAGGAAAAGAATTTATTTGTGATCTTAGATGGGAAATCAAAAGCCCCGCCGTGAAAACAAAAGTATGTAATATATGAGTTGAAATAAAGGAAGACAAGCAAAGCAAAATTGAAAACTTTAGTGCGTTTCAGCGGGCAGTCAGTAGATGCGAATCAATGAATTAAAATTTTTTTTTTTTGAGGTAGAACTTTTAAGTTTTAAATGAACGAAGGCAACACTATAGAATTATTTACAATACGTGAGTTATGGAACAAAATACGCAAGGTGCGAGGTTCTACGACAAAAATCTTTAAAAAAAGATATACAAATCATTCGAAAACAAAAAAAATGAAACGAAAAGCAATGAAATGAACTGAAATATTACTAACTTTTAGAAATATCCAATGAATCAGTAATGAAATAAAACGAACAAAACAAACAAAAGGGTGGCGTAGTGCGTAAGTTCTCGCCTCTCACCGCTATGGTCCCGGGTTCGATCCCCGGACTCGGCACCTTAAGTGAGTTGAGTTTGTTGGTTCTCTCCCTTGCTTCGAGGGTTTTTCTCCGGGTTCTTCGGTTTTTCTCCCTCCCTAAAAACCAACCCTAATTCGATCTGAGCTGTGCTCCGTGGTCAGACATGAGTCGTATGGCGACTGCCCGAGGTGCCTTCGTATGCCTTCGACTCGACCACGTTGAGCTGCGTCCTTCGTAATTCAGCTCTTCAGCTGCAAGCAAGGATGATTAGCCCCTCCAAATTTATTGATTTATAATTTAAAATAGAATGGGATACGATGAAATAGAGCTACTGAAATTCTGACCGGAATAGAGTCACAAACGTATTAAAAAAACGTATATTTTACATGCAATCACTTCTCTTGAGGGAATCTTCCGTTAAACTCAACGCACATAAAATATGAAATAAAAGGAATTGAATACCATTTTTTCTGGTGAAATCGAAAGTTTCTGAATAAAAAAGTAGCAAAAAAAAAAAAAAACTACTCACAGTCAAACAGAGGAGATCGATTCAGTGCCTTCAACTTCAACTGATTTTGCACAGAATGATAACAAACAGCTTCATATTTAACAATAAAGTTCACTAGTGTTTTCGTAACAATTATCTTAAAAAAACACAGTTATTAAATCTCGCTAAACATCTGTTTTTGGCAGACCTGTCGAGATTCGAGTTTCTCGTACGGAACAAATTATATTTTTCTTTCAGAAATCACACGCGCGAAATCGTAACATCTGCCGTTGTTACAAAATAAGGTTTCGGTGGACGTCAAAAGTTTTATAAAACTTTTATAACTCCATTTTCGCAGCCTTCATGCATCTCAGTTTTGCCTTGACGTCATTTCTACGTCTCTATTTCAGATCAGCTGGAAGACAATTCAATCATCTCTCTTAAGCGTCTCCAGTTTTTTTGCAAGTTGTGCCATATTTCTTCGATTTTCCATTCAATTACTCGACGTAAATAAATTCCAAACGGTTTGATTGAGCGAAATGCTAAATTTGCAATGCGTTTTGAACTGGTGCTAGCGCTTAGTTATCTTTAATGAACATGGTTGTAAAAAGGTTTGCACTCTGAATTGTGTCGTAGCTAATAGAGATTTCAATCCATCTGACCATAATAACCCACTTTCGATATTTTGGTCGAGTGATCGCGCGCGGCTCTGGGAAACATGGAATAAATCAGTGGAATAATCCTGAGATAAATTGTTTATTACACATTAAGGGTCGATACATAACACACAAGAAATATATTATTGTCATAAATATCAGTTTACAGTTTACCTTGAAGCGATATCGTATCACTTTCAGTTTCCTGGTAAGTTTTTTTTATTCACGGCTTTATTTCACGGATATCGACCCTAAATGTGTAATAAATTCTTTCATTTCCCCGGAGCCTTGCCTTGAATTGCTTGTGTAACCAGAAACCAGAAACCAGAAACCAGAAACCAGAAACCAGAAACCAGAAACCAGAAACCAGAAACCAGAAACCAGAAACCAGAAACCAGAAACCAGAAACCAGAAACCATTATAACCAAGTTCACTGGCCGATAGTAAAAAAGTGATAACATTCATGTACCAAACAAAATTGACACGGCTTTTTGAAGCGCTATTCTACATGTATTCATTTTAGCCAGGTGTTTCTAAGAAACATTAGCGCATGCGCACTGCAAACTATGTAATGAAATTAAAGTTAACTTCCTTTGCAGTAAACCGCTAAAACTAATTTGGTGTCCATTATAGTGAGAGTCCTCAATTTATCTAAGGGTGCCATGAAAATGACCCAGATCGTGTAAAATGCCCCAAAAAATACTGCCTTGGGTTTTTTTTAATTACTATGTGTTATTTACTGTACTATATATTTATGTTTATGCAGGACGTGCATGTCAAAATTTAAATACAAACTCAAAACATTTCAAGACTTCACATATATATCGTTAACAAGAATATTAAAAAATTGTATTCGATAGTATTAGGCGTCCGTTGTAACTTACAAAAGTGAACAATGAAAATGTTAGTGTTGGGGTCAGTCACCAGAAGTGCTTATAATTCCGTAATAACGGGTGTCTGTAATAACAGGAGGATATTGCATACATTTGTTCGTAGTTTCGGCTGGGGATGCTCCTGCCCTTAAAATAGAGTGTCCGTAAGGTGTCTGCAAGGCAAGATTTGAATGTATTTATATCAAATTCCTTAAAATCCTTTTCTTTTACACTTGGTACAAATTGAAATAGTCACAATCTTCAAGGTTACCATAACGTTTTAAAACAAAATGCAAAAACACTAACACTACTCTTGGCCTTTCCTCTCGGAAAACATTTAGTTTAATGTTCGCAAGTCTCTTATATATTCACTGCAAATTATTTCAAATATTGAAAATACTCTTTGACAAAGGGTTTCTGAGCTTCATTCAAAAAGAAACACACTGTGAATTTCAGTTAACTGAACCCAATTATACTTTATGTATTGGCCTATTTTTCTTTTAATCAGATTTAGTTTGTGATTTTTATATTCTAGGGAATTTTCGAATACTTTTATTTATTGCCATATATCTGATCAAATTTTTTTCTATCAAATTTGCAACGTGTGAGTGAAGTCGATGAAAGTTTCATACAATGTTGTAAAGGTGGCACCAAAATTGAACACCCGGAAAAAATATACGCTTTAGGATTCATTTTTGAACTCGACCAGTAAAACAATAAAATACTCGAATATTAATCTTCCAAAATTCTTTGTATTTGACCTTACTTTATGGACTAAAATTGAGCAATTCAACGGGTGTTAACTGGTGAAAACCAGGACTGCTATCACTTCTCTCATCGATCTCCGACCTTTTGAATTTATTATGAGAGTTATCCAATGTTGTAAGGGGTGATCCAAATCTAGTAAAGCTATTTTAGTTTCTTGGGGCTGTAGCAGTCGTATTCGGTGCGCGATGGAGTCCACAATGAAGTTTCTTCTTGTTCTGGTAGTATGTTGTGTGCTTGTGAAGGGTTTGCCTGTTAAAGTAAAAACGAAACGAGCACCTCAAGGTTTTTATCCAGCACCATTTCAAGGTATGTAATGCTGGTTTTGACAAAAATACTTTTATTCGTTCTTAGAATATCCTAGGATTTGTAATTAAAGAAAAAGATATCATGAGGCCACTGAACAAAAAAAAAAAAAAGCTTTCTGTTCAGTCTCTGTCGATGGATATACAGCTCTCTTGTTTTTGAAGCTGTTTTTGCTTTTAATTCTTTAATTATTTCGGGAAACACAAAGCTACCTATCGACTAGCCAAACTAATTTATTCTTTAAAAACTACTGGGAACGTTGGTCAGGGCTTTTTCTGACTGTACGTGGTACTGTTTTAAAAGTTCCATTTTTGGTCTCTGTCTATGGATAGCCAGCTCTGTTGAAACATTTTCTAATTCTTTAAAAAACCATAGTTATTAAGTACAGCTTAGGTGGGCGTAGAGTGAAGTAATTTGTTTGGGTGATTTTTATATAAATTGAAAAATATATGAAGTGGGTTGGTTTGCCATGTCTTGGATATATATGAATGTGGTTTGGAAAACTTCTTAAGACATACGTAGTAAATATTGGTGTTTATTAAATATATATATATATATATATATATATATATATATATATATATATATATATATATATATATATATATATATATATATATATATATATATATTGTTGAAATGGTTGGCATGTGCAAACTGGCGATATATACAAACATTAAGTTAACTTATTATTTAA
The DNA here is from genome assembly GCA_964019055.1 of Anthopleura xanthogrammica. Taxonomy (NCBI): domain Eukaryota; kingdom Metazoa; phylum Cnidaria; class Anthozoa; order Actiniaria; family Actiniidae; genus Anthopleura; species Anthopleura xanthogrammica. Next base: position 7,879,494 of record OZ025223.1, on the reverse strand, counting down.
TCTTGTTTGAGCAGCCTAACAATATTTTTCGATTCAGCGAGACCTGGCCTTCCTCCACCAAGAATCAATGGACCACCACAAGGCATCTACACTCAACCCCAGTTTATTGTCCCTCCTCGACCTGGATCAGTATGGCTCCGCTACCCAGCACCCGCCGAAGCCTTCCCACAGCCTATACTTTCTCGGCCTCCAGTTTTACCCCAACAAAGATTCGAAGCTCCAAGACCCGTTCCTGAGTCGTACGGAATCGCAACAATGGCCTACGCTGACAAACCAAGTCATGAACACCACAGCGAGCCTTCTGCCCCGAAACCTCCTCCTCAACAGCCTTTCTTGAATCCAGTGGATCCGTATTCTTATCCTCATCAAGCTTTATATGTACAACGTCCAATTCCTCAGCTTGTACAACAGCCTTTTCCTCAGCCATTTCAACAACAATATCAACCAGTGTACCAGCCTTACCAAACCCCCTACTATCACCACACACAACAATATTTACCCAAGAAAGAAAAAAAGGTTAGTACTAGATTAATTCGGAGAAATGTTATAAATCAATTTTGTTTATAGAGAATGACACTTGACAGTAATTCAACTGACAAACTCGTGGTCCTCTTTTAACGTCTCTAGTTGATTAGGGACGGGGCCACCATTAACGTGGTCATCCGAGCCACGTGAAGGTCTAACCATTTGCAAATGTAATTACAAAGGCAGCACTTTCTTCACAGTTATTTATTTTAAGATCCTGAGCGTTGGTCCGGCCGGGATCCGACTCGAACCACAACCTCCCGGTGCTCAACGAACTTATCAAATATACAAACAAAATTAAATATGATTAATAAGGGGAAATGTTTTAGATGGCAAGAGTTTTATTTACAATAACACGATTAGCCGTTTTCCTCGTGTCGTAGAAGTTGCTAGACTTTTTTTTTGCATTAACGTCATTATTGTAGCACGTGTTCGCATTTGGTCAATGTAGTTTATTAAAATGGGATTTTTAGCAGTGGTGCCTCTACAGAGTAGCTATTCGTGCACTGAAATTCCAATTGGAATTTAGAAGTTGATTTTTGCGGAGGGAGGAAAACCGGAGAACCCGGAGAAAAAACCCTTAAAGCACAGGAAAGAAAAAAACAAGCAACTCTACTCACATACGACACCAAAACCGGAGCGCTCTCACCACTACGCCACCCGTGGTTCCCAATTTTAACTGACTGGTTTCCTTTTGACGGCTTTTCTTCTTTACTAAGGATTTCAAGTCTTGTCTTGATTATCTTCGTCATGGATCTTCAACAAATGGCGGCTACACAATATCTGATGCTGATGGCGATCACTTTCAAGTCTGGTGCGAATTCCGTTCTGAACCTGGTTTTGCGTGGACCCTTATCATGTCTCATTCACTAAGAAACAGAAACAACACTGCCTTCTGCGATTCCTCTCTCTCCGAGAATATCCCCGTCCACCAAAACTCTCCCAACTGGGATGACTATAGGCTGTCCAAAGAACGCATGGACTCTCTAATCAAGGACTCTTCACACTGGAGATCTACCACAGGCTTCCCAACACATGGCGTGGACTTCCGTGATTACGTCCGAGGAAACTTCGAAGATTTTAATATCATGGAGTTCGAAGGAAAAGGAGAATGCAAGCCTGTGGATTATATCAACATTCGAGGTTTCCCAGCAACCCAAACGAAGGCCCAGTTTTGGCAGCGTAAAGGAAAGCAGGCTCTTCATATTGATAGTGCTCAGGGAGAATGCGATTATAGGCCCTTTTATGGCACTATCATTGGAGAAAATAATTTTGGATTTTATTGTGAAGGTAGCCACACCTTGAATCCAAGTTTTAGAGGTACTGAAAACGAGGCTAGTAACACTCAGTGGTGGTTTGGAGGCAGCATATATGAACAAGAGTAAACACGAATACAATACCATTCTAAATATTTCATTTAGTTTATAAGTTGATGAATGGAATTCATTAAATGTTCTTGTACTAGAATATCTATTTCCAAAAATAAAAGTCTTGATTTGAAATTTGAGACCCCGTTCCTTCCTTTGTCATATCCTTGCTTCCTTCATTCCTTTCTTTTTTTTTTCTTGCTTCCTTGCTTCTTTCAGTTCTTTCTTTCTTTCTTTCTTTCTTTCTTTCTTTCTTTCTTTCTTTCTTTCTTTCTTTCTTCAGGGACGGCGGAGCAGTTTTTAAAGTGGGGGGGGGGGGGGGGTAAACTATTTCCTACCCACCCCTCCCCTATCATTCTGATTTTTTCACTTTTTATCGTTAAGAAAAAAAAAAAATTCTCAAAAAAGAGCCCCCCGACTCCGCCGTCCCTGTTCTTTCTTTTTTTCGTTCGTTCGTTCTTTCTTTCTGTCTTTCTTTCTTTCTTTCTTTCGTTCTTTCTTTCTTTCTTTCTTTCTTTCTTTCTTTCTTTCGTTCTTTCATTCTTTCTTTCTTTCGTTCGTTCTTTCATTCTTTCTTTCTTTTTTTCTTTCTTTCTTTCATTTTTTCTTTCTTTCACCAAAGTATACATCATTAATGAAAAAATTGTATGTGATCAATCATTTACAATTCGTTATTTAAAAAGTAAAACAAAAGGGAATATTACTTTCTATGGTTATTTTTTTAGATTTTGGAAGTACATATACGTAAGATGCAAGTATAATTTTACAGCTTCATCCCAATTGGTTGGCAAACTTAATCCATCTCTTTGCAAGATATTTTCAAAGAATATGTTGTCACCACCAGTTTTAGAATTTGCTGAGAGATTCTGCCCAATCAATGTCCTCTTCTGGGACATTGCGTTTGAAATCTTGTGTATCGTTTTCTTGTGGGAGAATATACAAAATAATGGGAATTTTGGGAGGACATTGAGAATGCCTTGTTGGACGCATACTGTGGTCATTCCACTTTCTCACACACCTATCGATGTCATCTTACACAAACCTATCGATATTGCATGGAGAGAGCCTGGAACGAGCGACAACTCGAAAGTGACAACTCGGAAGCGACAAGTCGGAAATTTCAGAGTTGTTGCATGGAGAAAGCCTGGAACGGGCGACAACTTGGAAGCGACAACTCAGAAGAAATGCGTGACCCATATCGGCTTCCGTAACAGGCAGCCCAAGCTTTGGTCTGTAGTGTTGTGTTACAACGAACCACAGGCAGCCCAAGAACTTGTTCTGTAGTGTTGTGATGAATATTAACGGTAATATTTTGTAGTTTCTAAAATTGGTACTTTTACAAATGAGAATAACTTACCTTGACAGCTTGTTGTATCTTTTGATGTCTGGTCGAAGTTGAAACTAGTATTAGGAGCGTTTTTACGACGTGATTTTGGTTTCCCCTACTAAAGAAAATTCGATGGCTGCACACTCACGGCGAAACCGACATTTAATCGGAGCTCAATAAATCCAACAAAAATAAAGCCACGGCCATAATTTCACGACAGAATCAAAGTACACATGTCAATGTTACTCTCCAGTACGCTCAATGAATCGTTCTTTCTAAAACGTGAATGCTAGAAGATATTTTCTTCAATAATAAATTAACTTTTGACTCTCCAACGAGCCATGTGAGGAACGCTTTTGACACCTTTACACTCGAATTGTATGGCGGTTAGCATTTTTAGACCCCAGCGGGGGTAGACAGCGTCCATTTTCGGAAAACAAACCCTAAGCTACAAGGATCCCCTAGTGTCCTAGTGGCGAATCGCAGACCGTCTTCAGTAACCAGAGTTAAAATCGGCTGCACGCAGGCTACCTAAAATAACAGTTGACGTAAAAAGCAACCTTTAGTCAAAATTTTAGAGAAAAAAGTTCTTACTCTGAGTTATAGGAAAAGCGTTGTTTATGTTTTTGTTGTTTTTTGTTTTGCTTATAAAAAATGGTTTTGGGTTTATTGGGCGAACAGAACGTTGAATTTTGGAGTTGAGTGATTTTACTTTGGCCAAGTACTAGTAATTTCAGTTCAGTGGGGTCCAGTAGTAGCGAGAAGGAGGAGGACAAGGAGGAGGTGGAGAAACGGAAGGGTAGATTTATTTTTTGAAAGCGGTTTGGAATAACTGAAGATTTTATTCTTCCATCATTGTATTACATAGTAGCTAACACAATCCACATGTCTTCTTACAATCCCTTTTCACGGAGTGACTGATTTTGCATAAGACCTTGTTATAACCCGAACAAACTCTATTGATGTCACGGCAGCCTAGGATCATAAACACAATTGAGTGGTTAATATTAATTAACTCGTCCTATCGGGCTCGGGGTATAGAACCCTTTTCCGTGACTTTAAAGAAGCTCAAGAAATTTGGCGGACAAAACAAAATAGTTTCGATCTCCTGAGAATTGGAAACCTATTGTTTTGTCCTCCGAATCGTGCTGCAAGAGGTCTATTTTAAACTCTTTGAAAACCCACTCGCTTAAATTTATTCCAAATTTCACTCGAAACCAAATGATTTCAGTTCCTAAACAAACATTACTTTAATCATGAAAGGGCTCTACTTTGGAGTTTCCAAACTAAAAAAAAATGATCTTACGTACCAAATATTTCAAAAATTATTTTCTTCTTAGTCTCAGCCGTTGAAAACTAAAAACGGCTGCTAGGGAGACTATTTTCTTCGATGAATTAAGCGAAAAGTCAATAGTAACTTTACTTCAAATAGAAAAAAACCCATTAATCTTCCTGGATCTAGCATACACCTTAAAAATGTCTAGTTTTTATTGGTGTCTTTCGCTTGCATGACCCGATTGCAAGTAACATTGGCAAGTTCCACCAACTTAACTTCTGGTAGTCTTATTTTAAAGAAGGTTTACGAAGCGAAAGACTGTTCGTACGTCAAGCGGTACTCACGTCTGAGCTAGGACGCGAGCGCAAGGTACGCATGCGCAACACTACATGGAAACGAAGCTGAATCAAGAAATCAGCCCAAATAAGACGCGAGCTGTTAATATAGGATTCTCTCGTCTTATGTAAGACACGCTTATTTTTCCCGGCGTACATAAAATAGCCCTTTTATCGACTGACCTGATTTTTCCATTTCAACGTTCATCCATCCAATGTAGCTTTGCACCCGAGTAAAAACGGAATAATAGCTGGTAAAGCAACGAGGATGACTCCAACTGGTGATACCGCGAAGAGTCCATTTACCACCTTCCAGACATACCAGGGGTCCACCGCCGTCACCTCTGCACACCCCTTTTCCTGAACCACCAGCACATACCATCATTCGGTCATCGACTGGGACAATAGCATTGTTTTTTGCAGCGCAGGTTTGGTGGTTGACAATTGGAACCTCAATTTGCTGGAGGTTGTCAGTAACTTTCCCGCCAAGAGTGCGTCCCCAACCTTAACAAAATAGAAGAGATTATAGAGTATGCTCGAGCAACAACATAAGGAATAGAAAATGGACGGACGGATAGATGGATGGATGGATGGATGGATGGATGGATGGGTGGATGGGTGGATGGATGGGCAGATGGATGGATGGATGGATGGATGGGTGTATGGATGGATGGATGGATGGATGGATGGATGGACGGGCAGACGGATGGCTGGATGGGTAATTGAATGGATAGGATTGGATGGGATGGGATGGATGGATGGGTGAATCAATTGAATGGATGGGATGGGATGGGATGGGATGGGATGGGATGGGATGGGATAGTCATGGATGGGATAGGATAGATAGATAGATGGATGGATGGATAGCTATTCTTTACCTGTGGCAATACATTTAGTTCCAGGACGAACCCTTTGGTAAGGGCCTGGTAAGCACACCAGATTGACTTGCGGGCTTAGGGTTACTTTACTCTCCAGTAGGATCAAAGCGATATCATTCCACAAACGTCCTGGATATGCATTATACTCCGCGTGTTTTATAACTTTTTTAACTTTTATGGTCTGTTGGTAACGAGTAGTTCCAGTTCTGCGATGCGCGCCTTGAAGAATAAACAATAAAGATTAAAAGAGGAAGCAAGGAAGCAAGGAAGCAAGGAAGCAAGGAAGCAAGGAAGCAAGGAAGCAAGGAAGCAAGGAAGCAAGGAAGCAAGGAAGCAAGGAAGCAAGGAAGCAAGGAAGCAAGGAAGCAAGGAAGCAAGGAAGCAAGGAAGCAAGGAAGCAAGGAAGCAAGGAAGCAAGGAAGCAAGGTAGCAAGGAAGCAAGGTAGCAAGTAATCAAGACCACCCTAACAGTAGGTTCACCGTAGCTTTATGCAAACGACCTCTTTACCAATCAAATCATAGAAACTCAATATTCCTCGGATCCGTACCTACGATCACCGTGTAAGCACCAGCATTTAAGTCTTTGTAAACACAGTGTGATGCGGTCAAGACCCAGTTCGGTTGGATCAATGTCCCTCCACATTTGTGGTTCCCATGGTAGCGAAGTGAGACCATCCATGGCCATGAATTTGGTTGAACATCTTTCCCCATGATAGAGCGAACCGAGCGAGCACCAGGGGGCCTGGTACCACAAGCTGTGAAAAAGATGATGAAATGACTTCAAAGGCCGGGGCATCCATGAAATTAGAATAATTCTACTATTTGGACAAAATATTAACATTGATTACATTAGACAATTTTTCCAAGTCGTAAAACGCGGCTGTACGTATTCCTCAATTACAAACTGAAAATTATCACAAGTTAACGATAAACTAAAGGATGCATAACTTCAACAATACAGACATCTTGAAATTCCACGGACTTCCACTACAAAATTCTAATGCCCAATTCAAACGTCCAGCTTTACATCAGCCGAATGCATTGAAAACAATGGATAATAAGGCGGTGTTCTTTGATGTCATAAGGTTCGGCTCAGGCCGGGGAAAATCGACGTTTGAACTCGGCCTATAAAACTCTACGAATTACTTGGCCGGTGAAAAAATAGTACGTATAATACAAACTAGTTATACAATGGTTTCGAGTGGCATACCGTGGAATATCCAACGAGTCACTTGTAGTTTCTAGTATAAACAAGAGCCTTTAGGCGAAGAAAATACAAGTGATGAGTGGGATATCCACGGTATGCCAGGAGAAACCATTGTATAACCATTTTATCCCACACCATAGAAAATACAAATGCGTAGATTCATCGCGAAGTGCACGATGGGAAGGAAGAGTGAAATACCGACGAATATACAACGGCTTTCCTGCTTTCTGATTGGCTGTATTTTCTATGGTGTGGGATAAATATTAATAGACCGGCACTAATTCCATTGTTTTCTCTCTTTTTACTTTGACTGTCGGTCACTAATTATACAATTTTGTTTCACAGTTCAAGAAAAATCACTCTTAAAGGGGCACTTGGATGAAAATCGATGAAAATTGGAAATGCCTTGAAACTTGGTTAAACTAATCTATATGGCCCCAATAGTAGCCAAGCAACATATTTTCTTCACAGTCAAAATTTGCGGATAAAAATTATAAATATTTTTTTCAGCATCTAAATTGTGAGTAAATGACGCCATTTACTCGACCCTATTGTTCTTTTAGTTTTTAAACCAAAATTTCTCAACTGCGAGTGGCTCCCAGGCTAAAATTTTTGCCAATCTGGTTTTCATTATCATGATTGAGTCACATTATTCTTAAATACTTGAACTATTCGGACTTTCAAAATATGGGGCGTTTTCATTCAAGTGCCCCTTAACAACTCACCTTCGGACAGAGATGGCTCTAGAAGAGCCAAAGCTACCAAGAAAATGCACGAAATCATCATGATGCTAACTGCTTCTGTTCATATAACAGAATGGTTATGCACAGATCAATCAGGTTTTTAAACCTTCTCAAAATGAAAAGATCAACAGCTGAATAATGTAAGGTGTCTAAAGAAGTTGAAATTAAGCAATAAAAATGTCATCATTTAATTAGCAGAAACAAACATGTATTTTTTTAAATTTTATCTCATTAGTTCTATTGCTAGGGATGTTTTTTCAGCTGTATTTTGTGTGTCTATTAAACTAAACATGGACGGAAATTTGTCGAGAAGATTTAGAAATGTCATGCAATAAAATATTTTTTCCTACAATAATATTTTAAGTCTTAATAAAAATTTTGATTTTTGTCTTGAAATAGGTAATATAAATAGAATTGAAGAAAAGCGTTTGAAAACAGTTAAAAAATCATTATCAATTATTATTAGAATATGGTCATATGTATACTCACTCGACCAATCAGCAATCAGTGTTTCAACGTTTTTATCCCATAGCCTAGGTCATCAAGTGGTAGGAATGCTATAATATGGTAAGTTTTAATAAGCGCATCATGATAACTCATTCAAATATTATCAAAACCGAAAATCAGATCTTCGGATATCGGATATAATTTTTTCGAAGTTTCGAAATTTTTGCTACATTTGCTAAAAAATTCAATTTTCAAAAAATCATATCTTTGGAGTGCAAAACCTGACAAGCTAAATCCCATTTCAATCTGTGAGTTAACCGTGCCCTGACTTAGATCAGCCCAGAGGTTGTTTCAGGGTTCTATCTGTGAGTTAACCGTGCCCTGACTTAGATCAGCCCAGAGGTTGTTTCAGGGTTCAATCTGTGAGTTAACCATGCCCTGACTTAGATCAGCCTAGAGGTTGTTTCAGAGTTCAATCTGTGAGTTAACCATGCCCTGACTTAGATCAGCCTAGAGATACGTTGCTTCAAGGTTTTGATAAAATTTATCTAACTAAAATTTATTGTAAAATTAATCTTATAAAGTCTATCATTACAGCAAATCCTGTCATCCCTCGTTTTAAGCAGCTTGTGTTGGCAATAGTTATAATTGTCTTTTTTATATGTTTGGATTCCTTATAAATTAATTGAAAAATAATTACTTTAAAGTCATTTTATTCAAAAATGTCAGTCATGTTTGCTCACCTGAGAATACTTTAAATTGTGACAATTATTTTTTGTACGAAATACACACACGTAGCAATTACCAATAAAAATAAATGACGATCTCATGCGAACTCTCCTTCCCCTCCCTGGTACGCCTATTTTGGATCACAGCCAGGTGAGTTGATCGTCTTCCCCGAAAGGAATTATGGGTCACTATTTTTGTTTAGCATTTTTCGAGCATTTTCCGAGTATACAATGTACACTTTTCTTGTTGATTGAAATACAATTTCGCCATGAGTCCTACTAGCGTTTACGATTAATGTTTAAGAAGGAAGAACTCGTATTTCATAAATTCTCTTGGCAGAAAAATGGGAAAATGCTAATCAAGATACAATGTCGAATTCTCAATTCTGATTGGTTGACCTTGAGTTTGTTCTGAAGGTCAATTCAGCTGGAGTACATGATTTTATTCTTATTCCGATATCATACTGCCAGTCTAGCCTGGTACTATATTATCAGTAACCTAGAGTTACTCTCACATGTTACCCGAATAATAGCTGTTATTATTATTATTAGTCTTGCCTATTTGGAGGAACGGGCTTTAATCACACGGCTGCCATGTTTATTCCCATGAGAGCATGCAAAATCATTTGTTTGTAACATTCTGGAACGTCTCAAAGCGAGAGCAAGGGGACCTGAGGGATTCAAAACCTATTGTTTAAACCAATATTGCTGCAGCGTGTTTAAAGCGAACAAAACCTTAGCTTTAAAAATGTTGAAGTTCCCGTTGGGTTTCATGTTTAAGTTGAAGATACACTTTTGTTTCTGACTTTTGTTACTTTTTATTAAGACGTGTCGACTGTGAATCAACAGTCTTCATCCGTCATTTCAGTAAGAAATTCAATTCGTGATTGCGCAGCATATCAATAATTACTGTTTACGATTACGACCGCAGCACCAGAGCTATAAATATCATCTACTGTCTTTCAATCCCCACTGTACTCTGAAGATGACTTCCGCTCAGGTTGTCAAAACGTCAGTCTCTACCAACAACAGTCTTTCTCAAGACTACACTCACCCAGACGATCACATTACTCACTCAACTACTACTCCTGGGTTCAAACCATTTACTCTCATATCAATAATACAGGCCAGACACTTTTGATTTTGACAACACTGAATCATGGCAAGTGAAAATAGCTATCACAAAAGGCTTCTCGTGGTACTCAGTACACGATCGAACCGCTGGAAATGACCACACTAGCATTCCAGATATTTACCGCGCGATAGAATGAACACTGGGCACAAGCACGCGCTCTTTTTTGAAATATATCCGCGCGCAGAGTTTCTAAATAACATAATTTATGAAGACTGTTGATTCATAGTCGAAACGTTCTAAAAAAAAGTGACAAAAGTCAGGGACAAAAGTGTATCTTCATCTTCAACTTTAACTTTAGCTTTGTGCTTTTTCCCTCAAAGAATTATTCCAAACAAAGCTATGGTGGTCATAACGAAGACTGGCAATGATGCAAAGAGGACTTTTGCTCCACTACATGTGGTATCAGCACCCAACGCCTTCAATATCTTGATATAATCTTCACCCAACAACTTTTTGTACGTATCTTTGTCCTTCACATCAACCAACTCCTTGGTTCGGTCTTTGAAGAGAAGGTGTTTTTCACCAGGGACGTATCTTACGGATTCAAACATGTAGAATCCAGAGCAGTTGGCCACTGTTGTGTTTGGTCGACAATATTTTGATGCTCTTAGCAAAATCTTGATGTAGTCTTGATTGTTGCTCGACCTTGTGACGACAGCATGGGATGGGCTGAAAAATAGGTGGCATTTCTTGTATGCTTCTGGGGATAGAACTAAGGGAAAAAGAGGCAACGAATAAACAAAGAAAAGTTGTATGAGGTGATTTATATACGAGTTACATTTCATTGCCTTCAAATAATTGTTTCTTCAAGTCGAGGCATTTGGGTCAACGATACAGTAAATGTATAGGAAACTGACTTTAGTTAAAGGAAATTCTTTGAAGGCAATGGAGTGTAACTCTGATATAGGTAAAGGTAAAAGTAAAGGCATTATTTAACGTCAGTGTTCCTTCAGCTAGTAGCTGGTCTTCAAGGGAGCTAACGGTGCGCACTTTACCCCCTCTCTCCATGCATCAGTGCTCTGTTTTAAGAGTATAGCCCTAATCGGCTAACGCGTTGCTATGTACGTTTCCACCCAATTCAAATCCTCCGCGAATAAGATTCTTTGTCTGTCGTATTTCGATATCACATGGAAATGTTTTGAAACAAAAGTTCTTATTCCCAGAGGTTTCGAATTGGGTGGAAACGTACATAGCAACGCGTTAGACGATTAGGTCTATTCCAAGCTGAAGCTACACGGATTAGAGAAAAGTCGAAACAGACGTGGAGATATCTGTAATTCAAGATACCTTGGGTGGATCCATCCAAGCATAAGTACTTGTAATCAGACATGTTGCCATATTTGGCGCCTTCAGTACGTAGAACATCTAGTGACGTTGGTAACTTGAGAAAAGCAACCTCGCCTTTTTTTTCCGCCATGCATTTGAAAGCCCCAGGATGGCCATTGTATCTGTTCTTAGAACTTGGTGCACATTGGCTTTCGGGTGGGCAAAGCTCACATAAGTTTTCTAATCCTTTCTCTTTTGGAACTCCTATGATATCAGCGATGTTCAAAAAAGAATATATAAGTAATGAAATGTCATTATGTTCATAATGATGCATATCTAGGAAAGCTTGTTTTTACTCGTGTCGTGAAATAGGCGACTTGCACTAACAGGTTACGTGACCCTATCCCCCTTAAGACGAGCAGCTGTGTCAATGAACAACAGAAATGAAAAGAGCACTTTGACATTAGTAAGAGGGCGAAGTTTCGGCTCATAATGTTGACTATAGGAGAAATGGCATTAAATATAAAACCGAATATTTTATAAGGTTTTGTATGGGAAAAGTGTTGGATGGTAAGCTCTTGCCATCCAGCGCATTTTCCAATAAAAATCCTTATAAATCATTCAATTTTATATCTAATGCCATTTCTCCGGTTTCCATTGTTATGAGCTCAAACTCTGTTTCCCTACTAATAGCAAGGTGCTCTTTTCATTTCTGCTGTCCATTTTGACACAGTTGCTCGTCTTAATGGGGTAGGGTCACGTACGCAAGCATAACCACAGGCCAAGAAATAGAAAACCTCAGTCAGAGGTTGGCTCAGTTGGTTGAGCACCGGACTTTCGTGCGGGAAGTGGTGGTTCGAGTCCCGGCACCTTCTGGTCCCTTTTTTTCTTCTTTTCTTTTTGCTTTGCTCATTCTTATTTCATACGCCGGTAGAAGTGCATAGAATTCACGGTTGCTTAACAACATACCTGGCACGCAGCTTTTAGAGAAATATGCCGCAGCCGACTGAGCATCGACAGTCTTACCACACCCAACACGTTTCATTTTGTTTTGCAGTAGATAACCAATAGGAATGTTCCATCCAGCTGACCTACGGTATCCAGTGTGACAGGTGTTGCGGCCTTTTAGAGTGTTCATCGTGATATTTGTTCCCTTTCTTGCAACTGCCATTGCGTAATACCCTGTATGACCAGGTGGGCCATAATCCTCTGATACTATTGGAACAAGGCCATAGTTTTTGCCTAAAAGCAGAATTAATTAATTTTAGGTCGGTATTAGGTAAAACAGGAATTTTGGGTAGGCAAAGCGAAGGCATTCATCTTTCTCTTTGGCCGATTTTCTCCAACAAATTCTAATTAAAGACAACTGAAATACATAAAAAGATTTTTGTATACACTCAAATTTGTCGCTGTTGGCCGTGTTTAGCAGTGTTTCCGTAGCAACTTAATTGGTACCTATACGGAGTACCTATTAACGCTCTAATTGTACTGCTCTCGACCAATCAAAATCGAGAAATTTTGTTCAGAGTACTATAAATGTTGAAATCCAAGGTACCTGCATCATAGATTTTCCCTCCACTTAGAGTGATAAAATCCGCTGCATTATCGCTAATTTTCTTTATGCAATCATCATCACTTGAACCAGCCACGCAGCCAGGGTTGATACTAACACCTACAGCTTGCGCAAGCCCTGGCAGAGCTTTCTTGAATTCTTCACATTTCTTCATTTCATGATTTGTAACGGTACACCAGCGAAAGGGCTTTGTTTCTGTAAATTATAATAAATGATTAAATTATTAATAATATACATGAAACAATTGCTCGAATTTGATTGGCTTAGAGCAGTGCAATTTGAACTCTTTGAAAACACACTCGAAACCATATGATTACCTAAACAAATCTTTATGTTACTTCGTGCTACGGGTCGTTGCCGTCTTTCATGGTGCACACCGGTCCTTGAAAACTCCTTGAATTTGTCAAGGTCCTACTAACGTTTTAGGTTTTGTCCTTAAAAAGTTTGTGAGTTTTGACAAACGGTCCTTGAATTTGCATTAATCATCCTTGTAAAACAAAGCACTTGTCGTATACACTTTTTACCAATATAACTATAGTTTATTATAATCACATGGTCAATTTATTTTATGTGACATCACCCGTGGGATTCCTGATATTTGTGGAGACCGAGAAACCACAAATCACAGACCAGGAGCTATAATTTGGCTCTTGAGACTTAACTATACTTGGTAAGCTATTATTCCATTGCTGAGGTGTTCATCACTGATTGAGAGTTTAAGAATCCCGTTTACGACAAACGTGAAACGTCAGTTGACCAGTGAAAAGTTCTTTAAAATTAGTAAAAAGGAATCGCAAAAATCTCCAAGTCGTAGATAAACAAAATAATATTTCTTTTTGTTAAGAGAGTTTTCAAAAGGTAAAGTAAAATACAGTGCTATCCTCGTAAAAACAAGGAGTGTTTTTACAGGAAAACGAAGAAAACTTGGTCACGTTTGCCGTTTGCGGGAGAAAAAACCGCGAATCTTAAGCTCTCATGTATTATGTATTATGTATTATTATTCTCATGTATGAAAATGTCCTTGAAAACCGGCACCATAAAATTTTTTGAAAAGTCTTTGAAACGTGCTTGCTAAATGAAATTTAATCATGTCAAGACCTGTTGCTCATTTTCTTTGACATGTACGACCATTTGATGTATATATATCCTTTCAAGGTCATATGTTAACGATCCGCATCAGTAAGTTTATTTTTCAACTGATGTGACTAAACATGTCGACCAATGTATTATTCTCTATTCTCTCTTGTCGATATATAGACCCCTTGCAGCACGTCGAAATGCAGCTCAATTTGGAGGACAAAACAATAGGTTTCCAATTCTCATGAGATTAAAATTATTTTGTTTTGTCCTCCAAATTGAACTGCTTCGACGTCACGTGCAAGGGGACGTCTATTATTAGGTTTTTTTTTTTTTAAATAATTCGAACTTTTTACAAGAAGAAAATCATGTAATTAAAGGATTGAACTTTTATATTTATTTGGGCATATAGCTTGGTCAGTAATAGCTTGATCAGAATTACGAGAAGATTTGTAATTTTTTTGTAATTTGAGTATATTTCGGCCTTTCTCCAAAGGCCATCAACAGCAAAATGAACTGGCGATGGCGAGCGATGTCGCCGAAACATGTTTAAACTAAAGGTTGTCGCTCGTTTTGTTTCTTAAAATGAACTGGATTATGACGTATAATTTAGTTTAGAAGGCTCAGGGGGATAGATTGTATATAAGCCGAAATATACTCAAATTAAAAAATGACAAATCTTCTCGTAATTTTATTCATTATTGAACTTTTAGTTCCTTTTTTGTTCATCTTCATTTGCCATCGGAGGCAATTCAAATGACGAACAAATATTGGTCTGGGGAAAAAGGTTTCACAGCTTTGATAATATGATTAATTTCAGCCTCACTCCCTCTTTCATTAATATTTCCAAGATTATCTTTATGGAGTAACAAAACAACAGCACCAAATGTTTTTACGAGGACAGCTTATTCCTGATATCAAGAATTGCAGGTCGAACTGCTGGTCAAATAACCTTGATCTGGACAGTGTATTTCTGCATCTCTAGGCTTGCTTTTTCCTTTATATATATATATTATATTTATATTATATCTTGGAATTAAGTGAATGGCACTTCGATTACTTGCTGGTCAAACGGCTTTAATGGAGTAAACGTTTCGGACTTATTATATAAAATATATATATATAATTATATCTTAACAAATCTAACCAAAGCTTTGATATGATTATTTGTAAAGAAGATTTAAAGGAAATATTGTTAGTGGCGTGGTTGGAAGGTGCACTAAAAGCCGTAGCAGCAACGTAGCAAATAAATATACAACATACTCCTTGAAGAAGTCTAAACATCTGGTTTCAATAAGACAAAATGAGAAACCTTTGATCTAGTAAATTTTTATAGTACAGCAATATTTCGTCGTTTACAGTTAGATAAAAGGCTGGTTCGTATTCACAAATCATGTATTCATAAGCATAATGCAGAAATATATAAGAATAAATATGTGCAGCGCGGCTTATATACAAGCGGTGACAAGAGAAAAGTTCTTTCGTTATGCTTAGGTCTGGAAATTCATGGCACGAGTAAACGGCGCTAGCATTAGAAAACGAAAAATTTTCCATTCATTTTAGGCATGTTAAATAGTGAACCGATTCTTAGTTTTTACTTGTATCTCAAGTACACGGTACGACATGCTCGTAACATTGAAATGGCTTCCCATTGTCTTCCATGAACTTATACGATCACAATGTAACGTACGTGCAGTTACGGCTACGGTAAGATACGGTATGGCTACTGTAAGACAAGGAATTTGCTGTATCGTTTTTCCACTCATACGAAAATCGTTCTATACGTTTAATTTAATTTAACGTCTTAATTTCTGTTTTCCCCGTAAAGAATTTGCAAATTTGTCCATACATTTGACGAACCTATAAAAGGAGAAAACTACCCAACCAAAGGCACTTACTTACCAGCATTTATCGATCGTACTGCACAAATAAAAAGAAACAAGAAAAACCACGCCATTTTGAGGTAGAGAGTTGAAATCAGTATCCTCTAAAACTTGTATTCCTTTCAAAGGACACCCTGCAAATAGATGACTGTTAAACGCACAATATTAAGCTCAGTTCTTTCAAGTACCTTGGAAGAAATTCAAGGAGTAGAGATTTATTATTTTAGACAGAGGGGTCAATCTGGGTCGAATACGATCAAACACGACCGACTCGCTTTCTAGCTGACGTGCAGTTTATTTGCCTGTATAAAAAAAACAGTAACTTAATACAGCGATGTTATGAATGCATCTTCATAGACCTTTTAAGCTTGGGCGGTTTGTTGTCCAATTTCAGCCCACTTCTCATTCCCAAGAGTATGATTTCATTATTTTTTTTTCTTAGACGGTTGTGCATGAGAAGACACACGAATATGGATACAACTCAAACAAAGAATCCTATTCCCAAGAGAATGACATGTGGTCTGTCAAATCAATTCTATTATGTCGTTCGCGCGGGATCCCTGTGGTTATATACTTTTGGGCTTCCTTTGTCTAAGGAAAGGTTACCAAGCAATTTCGAGATGGTGGACAGTTTGAAATATTTCATCAATATTTCACAATATGTGCATGTTTTCATTCAAATTTTAGAAGAATTTACAGAAAAGTTTAGTAGAAAAATCACCCAAAAGGGATCTACATCACTTCCAAATAAGGTAATCTTCCCAAATATATATAGATATAGAGTTGAGCGTGCGACCGACAGTGTTATTGAAGTGAAAGTTTAATACAAAATGGGAAGACAAAACGCCAAAGCTAAAAAGGTCTATTTGAGATGGAAAATACCTTTCTCGATGCTTTTCCATTTCAGACCACGTATCATTCCCTAGAGTATCATTGCTTTGTTTAACGGTTGTACACGAGAAGACATGAAAAGACATGAGAAGACATGAGAAGACATGAGAAGACATGAGAAGACATGAGAAGACACGAGAAGACATGAGAAGACACGAGAAGACATGAGAAGACATGAGAAGACATGAGAAGACATGAGAAGACATGAGAAGACACGAGAAGACATGAGAAGACATGAGAAGACACGAGAAGACACGAGAAGACACGAGAAGACATGAGAAGACATGAGAAGACACGAGAAGACACGAGAAGACATGAGAAGACATGAGAAGACACGAGAAGACACGAGAAGACATGAGAAGACACAAGAAGACATGAGAAGACATGAGAAACGATTTTATCAAATTATCAAACTATAATTAGAAAACAATCACGCAGTCTATAAATTTGAGGCGCGCAAGACACTTCTACAAGAGCGTGGTATGTTGGTCCTGTTTGACAAGGTTTCGTGGTATGAAGCCTGTCTCCAAAACAAGTTAAATTCCACCACAAGTCAAGCTTCACACATTTCTAAATTATATCATATCATATATCTAGTATTACTTAAAAGTTCAGTGTTTGTTTACAGAATAAATTGGTGTTCCATTCAGCATGAGAGGCAGCCCTTGCAAAGCAAAACCGTCCCAACATTAATCTGTCTGTACAGTGCTCTCTCAGAAGCTTCTCAGTGGAAATTCCTAGAAGAGCTGTGTGTCGGTACCAGAGGACAACGGGAACTTCCTTCAGTAAGAGGTTTATTGGACTTAGGTTTCTTCTTTACTTCTTCTACTGCTTCTATAACTTCTCTCTAGACTGTCCTACTGTTATACAATTCGGTATGACCATAGTTAATGGAGTGGAATGGTTTGGAAACCTATTGTTCTAGGTTTTTGTTTGGCGAGCGATGTTGAAGCGTACCATCACGTGATATTGACCGTGCACAATGAACCAAAGCAAGTATGGCTGAAAATACTAGTTTCTGTACTATTTTCATGTACGAACATTTTGAAAGTGTAAAATTTTCATTCTAAGATTACAAAGAAGAGGATATATAATCCCGCGCAGATACAGTTAAGTTACAAGATGATAAATAAGAAATCGTTCAAAAAGGTGATTACCCTTTTCAGTAAACAATTAATTTTTATCATATAGAATTAATTAAGAAATATCTCCTATTTTATAACATTTTTGAGGAAAAAACGTCTATGTTCTCTAATTTACGATGAACAAACGCTGCAACTTTTTCTTCTCTGTGCACGGTCAACGTCATATAACAATAGAAAAGGTTGAACAAAAACCTAGAACAATAGGTTTCCAAACCATTCCACTCCATTAACTATGGTATGACAGATGTCACTTCTTCAAGTCGGTCCTTTTTTCCCATATTATTGAGTTTTAGTTTTGTTCTTCTTTTCCAACTACCAGCTGATATAATAGAAACCCGTCAGCTCGGTTACCGTTCCAAATTTAGATTAACCACTATGGACCAACTTTAACTGTCTGTTCACCGTATGGTATATAAATAGACAAAGACGAATATGTGTATCTAATTATGACGTATTGCTACGTCACTACAATTTTATACTTTTATGCTAGTTTTTAGAAACCATCGACTAGGATAAATAAAATACTATACAATACAATACAATACATTTTATTTTATTTTAGCAAACAAGTTACATTTCATAGTACATTTTGTGATTTTAAATTACAAAAGGTAGTTTTAGTTACGATAAAATATGTGCGTATTTATTTGTAATTTTGTCTATTTTGAATGCCTAGAGGCTAAATTAACTGCGAGGTTTTCGTGTTAGCCACTAGTTATTTTATGTTGTATTTTTAAACGAGCTGAAAGATAGTCCTTATAATATAAATATGATACAAATTACACACAGATAACAAACAGAATACAGGTTACACAAAAGTATGAATACAAAAATATACCTATTGGTATGAATAAAGAAGAAGATTATTGATTGTTTACTTCTAAGTATTGAGGCTGCTTTGTCTTTGTAACAAGATCGCCTTAATTTTCTTTTTGAATAAGGAAGTGTTCTTAATTTCTTTTAGATTAGTTGGAATTTCTTTCCATATGTCAGAAGCTATAACACTAATGGTTTGTTTTCTTAAGTTTGTTCTAAATTTTTGTTTATAAAGATTTTCATTTGAGACATACCTAGTGTTATATCTATGTTTGTTTTTTGCGAAGTGAAAGTAATCGTCAAAAATAGATGGCAGCTGATTTGTTTGCCATAAGTGGATAAATGTTAAAGAATTTAATTAGAAAATATTCTCGACTGTTAGCAGATCTAGTAGATTGATAAAAGGTAAAGCTTTAGCGGTGTTTTTACCATATAGTGTTGCAAAGAATAGTATCCTTACTATGTGATTTTGTTTCATTTGTATCTTTGTCAGATGAGTTTTGTAGGCACTACCCCACGCAACAATTGCATACGTTAAGTATGGATACTTTTAGTGATTCGGTATT
This sequence comes from Anthopleura xanthogrammica, assembly GCA_964019055.1. Classification (NCBI taxonomy): domain Eukaryota; kingdom Metazoa; phylum Cnidaria; class Anthozoa; order Actiniaria; family Actiniidae; genus Anthopleura; species Anthopleura xanthogrammica. Next base: position 7,860,309 of record OZ025223.1, on the reverse strand, counting down.
AACGGACTACAACGGACCAAACCATTTCTGTGCTATAACAACTTAGATAAAGCAAACTGCATCAAGAGCTCTTCTGAAGCACGCTCTTTGTTTGCAAACCGTATGGCTTACATCTTGTAAACTTATGGTATTAGTTTTAAAACAACTTATTTGCCACATATCTAACCACTAACCCCGGGCATACCCGATACTTTACCCCCGGAGTCCCCCCCCCCCCCGGGCCACTAACATTGGCCTTGACTACTAGTAATTTTTGTCTAACCTACAGATCAACTAACAATCATGCGGGTGACCATAAAAACCGCTTAAAGTATATATACATTGTAATATATGTGTCTCGTAACATTATGCAATGTAATACGTGTCTCAAAACAGCTGCAGCAATTCGATCCACGGAGAGTTCACGTTGCACCAGACCCAGGGATGTACCTTTATCACTTGCACTAGAGAACTATTTCAACTGATTGGCTGATTGGCTTAGAGAAACTATCTATAATTACTAATAGAGAATTACGGATTTAACAGCTTAAGTTAATGCTCCATTCAACATGAGATGCAGGTCTTGCGAGGCAAAACCGTCCCAGCATCAAACTGTTTGTACAGTGCTCTCTCAGAAGCTTCTCGGTGGAAATTCCTAGAAGACCTGAAAAAAGTCGACCCACAGAGAGTCCAAGTTCAAACAGACTCAGGGCTGTACCTTTATCACTTGTACTAGAGAACTCATCCGCGCAATTTGCTGCACAATAAACTAAACCTAAACTTTGAACAACGCCTAGAGTGTAACACATTCCTAACGCTACATTAACGTTCGAAAGAAACCTGTACCATGAGGCGAAGACGAAAAACACTACATGAAAGACAGCCAACAAAGCAAGAACCCAAATCTTACGAATTCTAAAGACCTCTTTCCATTTAGAGTTGGGGCCAAAACATACAGGTATAAGACTCAAGCACACTCCAAACGGCAACCCAATATTGTGGATTAGCCTGTAGTACTGGTAATGATCACGAGGTTGAAATGGAGAAGATTCGAACGTTAATGTTGTTAAAACGGATGTCATGACAAAAGGTGAACAGAAATTTGTCAAATATGCATATCCCATGAAAGGAAATACTTTGAAAATGAACCATATCTTTGAATCTTGCTCAGAAATTGGCGTAGCTGCTTCGTCATCGTCTGGGCTATGATCTTCGTCATTCAAAGCAGTGTACTGGACAGCTTGACGGTCTGTTGTCTTCCTCAAGTGAGCTTTCAAAGGTTCCTTGTCTAGAAGGAGGAAGAAGACAAGTGGCAAGAAGCAAAACGGGATACAAAGACCTAAAGCAATGCGTGGTGCTAAACAGTTCCACGTGGTCATTCCTGGAAATTGGTAAATAAATATAAGTTAATAAGTTGTTGGCAGTAAATATGAATTTGTGAATCCTAAGTCTTGACAGCTACGGAGGTATACAACAATAGAACCAAAGTAGATACCGATAAAAGCAGTTTCTTATGAAAAAACCCTTCGGTTTACAAAGCCATAATGCAAGGAATACACGTTTCTTGGGCGTTACGTTTAAAAACTGCAAACAGAAGATTGGGCAAATAAGTTTTATCTAAAGTCAAAAATATCATTCAGAATCGATGACCTAGAAAAGCTCGCTCAGGCTCTCAGGCAACGTTGAATTCTGCATAATTTACAGCGAAAATCGTTGCATCGCGACCAGTCGACGTTTCAAAATAATGATTCGAATTTCCGATCCGTCAATCATCTTAGGCCAATGCAAATTAGCCTATGCACGCCCACTCAACTTCGGACATCTTACATGTCTTTTCGAAAATCTGAAAGACCGAAAACGATTTGAGGATATTCAAGGAGTTGCGATGGAGAGTTGTTTTCAAGTTTTCTTCCCGTCAAGTTTTCAAGCCATTCTTGAAGCTAATCATCCTCATAAACCTCAGCGTATTGTGCTTTGCATTGAAATTTAACATGGATTTTCGCATTCAAACCCACTCCAATCATGTCAAATTTCAAACATTTTAGTAGAACATGAAATTATATTCTAGTTAGACAATTGATAATCAGTAAAAAATATCAGTCAGTGCCTAACCTGTATAAGTCAATGAAGCAGCTAAGTATGAAGTATTGCAGCCGTCTTGAAATGCAATAGCATACACATCTGCACGTTCGTAGTAAGACATCATTCTCACACAAGTGATCATGCCGAATCCATAAGCGACTCCAAGAAAGCCAATTCCAACCATTCGAATCCTAACATCATCAATGATCACAAGCAAGGCGTAGGATCCAACGAGCAACACGGTGAGCAAAGCGAATGCTGAGCGAAAAGATATTCTGTTGATAACATACGGACTGAGCGCTTTGGTTATGATATCAGGGATGGAGTATATAATAAGTACCACTGTCGAGGACCAAAGAGTTCCAGCCAGGATATCTTCAGTAGCTATGGATGTCACAATAACTGGTGTAAAAAGACTTCACAAACCCAGTGAAAAGAAGTACAGAATCGTAAGTTGATATTTACACTCTCCCATGATATCAGCGTGTGCTAACGTAGGTAATTAAGCTAAGTGTTTCACACATCACAACTGCATGTGTTTTGACATAACACATCGCATGACCCAGTCATTCACTTGATTAAATGATCTGCTTCACAAGAAGCCATGCATGCACGACAAAATAGATCTAGAAAATATATCAACAGCTATTCATACTATATTCATCAGTACTATATTGGTACTGAAATGGGTCCAAGATACAAAGGAAAAAAGATATGGGATGTAAAAAAGCTGCTCTATTTCAATGAAAAGAAGTACAAAATTGTTTTTTGATATTTCATTTAAATTTCCCATGACATTATTGCCTGCAACTTTCAGCTATGTGTTTCGACACAAAGTAGCATGCATGACAATAATTGGATTTACGTGATCTACATCACAAGAAGCGATCGATGCATGTTAAAGCTTTATATCCGATTTAGTTTCCTCAGTCATAAAGAAAAACATACCACTAACAAAAGGGATCTAAAACTACATAAGTATAAAGCTATTGATTATTCGACTTTGGTGGTAAAATGGATCCAAAACTCAAAGAAAATAAATAGAATGTCACTCTCCAATAACTTCAGTCCGACCCCTGCTTTGATGGGGGCATCCTCTGATATAGATCTTCATATTCGTGTGATTTACTTGAATGATCTTCAGTGCTTCAGTGGATGCTCTTAATTATATGAGTTTGCTGATAAAATAAATGTGTCCCAAAGCCAAAGGAAAATATATAGAATGTCAATCTCCAAGAATTTCAGTGCGATCCCTACTGTTATGGGGGCAGTATATCTGATATAGATCTGCATATTCATGTGATTTACTTGAATGGTCTTCAGTGCTTCAGTGGATGCTCTTCATTATATGAGTTTGGTGATAAAATAAATGTGTCCCAAAGCCAAAGGAAAATAAATAGAATGTCAATCTCCAAGAACTTCAGTGCGATCCCTGCTGTTACGGGGGCATCCTCTGATATAGATCTTCATATTCGTGTGATTTACTTGAATGATCTTAAGTGTTTGGCTTCTAAAGAAACCATCCTTGTTAAAGCTTTATATCTCTCTTACTTCACATTACAAAAAAACAAAACTTCCCATGCATCTGCAGTTTAGTTTCTACAACGAAGTAATGTAACTGATATTCAAGCTGCTGTATAATTATATCAATTGTGCTTTGAAAGTTGAAGTCAGTCAGAATCGAGTATTGGAACCGGTCTCTGCACTTCGTTTATTACTGAATGCACGATTGATTTCTGAAAAGTGATTTTCATCTCAGAAAAGAAAGTTCAAGTAAGCGGGGAGATTTTTTCTTAGCGGGAAAAGGGCGAAGTGAAGTTAAGGCATGGTAGAGATCTTTGCATTCAGGTAGGGATATAGGTAATTGACTACTTCGACGATGCTGCGGCCATCTTCAATCTGAATTAATAAAAAGAACCGTGTAAGAAATGCCGTCAATCACCTTAGGCTAATGGAAATTAGCCTATGCAAGCTCACTCAACTTCGGACAACTTACATGTCTTTTTTTAAATCAACTCAGAAAAAAAAAGTTTAAGACAGCGGGGAGATGTTTGTTCAGTGGAAAAGGGGCGAAGTGAAGTTAAGGCATGGTAGAGATCTTTGCATTCAGGTAGTGATATAGCTAATTGACTACTTTGACGAGCGCTTTCGTTATGATATCAGGGGTGGAGTATATAATAAGTACCGCTGTCGAGGACCAAAGAGTTCCAGCCAGGATATCTTTAATAGCTATTGTCTGCTTCACAAGAAGCCATGCATGCACGACAAAACAGATCTAGAAAAGATATCAACAGCTTTTCATACTATATTCATACTACATTGGTAGTGAAATGGGTCCAAGATACTAAGGAAAAAAGAATAGGATGTAAAAAAGCTGCTCTATTTCAATGAAAAGAAGTAAAAAATCGTAAGTTGATATTTACACTCTCCCATGATATCAGCGTCTGCAGCCGTACGTAATTAGGCTATGTGTCTCACACATCACATCTGCATGTGTCAGTTTGACATAACACATCGCATGACGCAGTCATTCACTTGATTTCAATAAATGGTCTGCTTCACAAGAAGCCATGCATGCACGACAAAAGAGATCTAGAAAAGATATATCCCATGATATCAGCGTCTGCAGACGTACGTAATTAGGCTATGTGTTTCACACATCACATCTGTATGTGTTTTGACATAACACATCACATGACGCAGTCATTCACTTGATTTCAATAAATGGTCTGCTTCACAAGAAGCCATGCATGCACGACAAAACAGATCTAGAAAAGATATCAACAGCTATTCATACTATATTCATACTACATTGGTAGTGAAATGGGTCCAAGATACTAAGGAAAAAAGAATAGGATGTAAAAAAGCTGCTCCATTTAAATGAAAAGAAGTACAAAATCGTTATTTGATATTTGATTTCAATTTACCATGGCATCATTGTCTGCAACTTTCAGTTGTACCACAAAGTAGCATGCATGACAATAATGATGGGATTTACCTGAACTACATCACAAGAAGCCATGCATGTTAAAGCTTTATATCCGATTTAGTTTCCTCAGTCATAAAGAAAGACATACCACTAACAAAAGGGATCTAAAGCTACATAAGTATAAAGCTATTGATTATTCGACTTTGGTGGTAAAATGGATCCAAAACTCAAAGAAAATAAATAGAATGTCACTCTCCAATAACTTCAGTCCGACCCCTGCTGTTATGGGACAGTATATCTGATATAGATCTTCATATTCGTGTGATTTACTTGAATGATCTTCAGTGCTTCAGTGGATGCTCTTCATTATATGAGTTTGGTGATAAAATAAATGTGTCCCAAAGTCAAAGGAAAATAAATAGAATGTCAATCTCCAAGAACTTCAGTGCGATCCCTGCTGTTACGGGGGCATCCTTTGATATAGATCTTCATATTCGTGTGATTTACTTGAATGATCTTAAGTGTTTGGCTTCTAAAGAAACCATCCATGTTAAAGCTTTATATCTCTCTTACTTGAGTCCAGAAGCGACTCCAAGTATACCAACTCCAACCATTCGAATCCTAACATCATCGATGCATCGATGATCACAAGCAAGGCATAGGATCCAACGAGCAATAAGGTGAGCAAAGCGAATGCTGAGCGAAAAGATATTCTGTTGATAACATACAGACTTAGTGCTCTGGATATGATATCAGGGATGGAGAATATATAGAGGATATTACATGTGCGCGCGGACATACGAATTTTATCTTTGATTGTTGATGATATCTCTCACGAGAGAGCGCAGCGAACGAGTGAGAGATCATCAACACGAGAAGATAGAAGATAAAATTCGTATCTCCAAGCGCCTATGTAATGTTCTGTTTATTATATAGATAGCGATGAAATATCCAAGATATATAGAGATTATCACATGTTATAAAAAGGGTTGATATCGTTTTTATTCACGAGTTTCCCGTACGATATCGCGAACAAGCGAGTCTGCGAGCGAGTGAGCGATATGATACGGAAAACGAGTGAATAAAAACGATATCAGGCTCTTAACATGTAATAATTTTTTTATTACACATTAAGGGTCGATACATAACACATAAGAAATATTTTATTGTCATAAATATCAGTTGACCGTTTACCGTGAAGTGATATCGTGTCACTTCACTGATATGGTTTTTATTCACGGCTTTATTTCACGGATATCGACCCTAAATGTGTGATAAATATATAAATTTCAACTTTTTATTATTCATCAAACATCGCCAACATCTTGTCAGTGATGAATAGAAAGAGGATAAATAATAAAGTAATCCATAATTATTGAATTAACCTCAAAATGTCGTCTTTTTCATAAATCAAGAAGTTTCTTATGGGTTTTGAGAACGTTTTAGCGTAAAATTTTTGTTTTAAAATACAATAAAACCAATGGTAAAGTACCGCGATCCATCAGCATCAATAATAATAACATGAATATAAATACTTTTCAACAACGTAGCAACAGCCTATTAAGTTAAATTATACATTTTATTCTAAGAGCAACAAAAGATATCTGTTTTCAACAGCACTATACGAGGATTTTTCCTTGCATTTTCATATAGGACGTAAAAAAGACTCTTTATTTAACGGGTATCTAGTCTTTCTAAAGCTTTCGCACTAATTGGGGACACTTTTCACTTTTCACTTTTCATAAAGGGATATCAGATCATCTTCGGAGATTGTATAGGTAACTTCCTGGGGGGGGGGTTAACTTCGGGTCGTTTCATACGGGAATGCTCCGCCCGGACCCTCGACCCCTTACCCTTTGATATACCAAATTTCAGCAAAACGTTACCCCTTTTATATACTTTTTTGCCTGAAAAGGTACCCCTTTTATATACTTTTGAAGAAAAGCCACCCCTTTTTATACCAAAATTCACAAATCCCCACCCCTTTTCTATATATACCTGGGGCCTGAAAAACGTACCCCTTTCGGGCGGAGCATCCCCGTATAGTCAGTTATAGGGAGTACCCCCCCCCCCCCCCCGGTAACTTCTGAAATATTCGAATCCAATTTCCACATTTGTGTGCATGACATAGCAACAGTATCAGCCATCTGGTGAACAAGAAAAGAAGGAAAGCACAAATGAATTTGTAAGTTTATTCTGTCAATATTTTTTGCAATAGCTGGTAAAAGTTTTTGAATTGCTTTATCTGCTTCTTTGGCGTCTTTTCGAAAGTCGTATAGGTATTAAATAGCATGGTTTGTAGTAAAAGTTAAACACTGGTCACGTGTGATATTCCAATTCCGTAATTTCTGAGAGGCTTAGACGAAATTATTCGTATGCAAATCTGTATCAGACAACGCACCCAAATCCTGAAGGCCTGATATCATGGGAGAGTCTAAGCATCAACTAACGATTCTGTACTTCTTTTCACTGGGTTTGTGGAGTCTTTTTACCCCAGCTATCGTGACATACGTAGCTATTGAAGATATCCTGGCTGGAACTCTTTGGTCCTCGACAGTGGTACTTATTATATTCTCCATCCCTGATATCATAACCAGAGCACTAAGTCCGTACGTTATCAACAGAATATCTTTTCGTTCAGCTTACGCTTTGCTCACCGTGTTGCTCGTTGGATCCTACGCCTTCCTTGTGATCATCGATGATGTTAGGATTCGAATGGTTGGAGTTGGCTTTCTTGGAGTCGCTTATGGATTCGGCATGATCACTTGTATAAGAATGCTGTCTTACTACGAACGTGCAGATGTGTGTGCTAATGCATTTCAAAACGGCTGTAATGCTGGAAACATAGCTGTATCGATGGCTTATACAGGTTAGGCGCATTTGTATATCCATTAAAGTATAATTTAATGAGGAAGAATTGCAGCCCAAAAAACAGAAATACATACAAAGTGTTGGGTATTAAAAAATCTAATTTAGAAAAGTCATGCACATCCACTGGATGATATCAAAGAGAAGTGGCTATCACCTAGACAACCAATACCAGACCTTGTTATTTAGACTTAACTTTACAATTTTTGTTTCAGAAAAAATAATATGATCGTTCAAGCAGCAATTGAAGTATAATTTTAAGAAACAAAACGACAACCTTTAGTTTAAACATGTTTCGGCGACATCGCTCGCCATCGCCATATTTCCCACTGGAATAATTTTTCAATTGTTAAGTAATATATACAATATGAGTGGCCGTGTTGTATCAGACAATACACGAATATTGTATATTACTTATGAAACGTCTAGGTGTGTACATTCATGTTCTACTAAAATTTTAAAGATAAAATTGAATTTGGCTGAGAAAATTAGAGTTAAAGTTTATGCAAATCAGGACGGTTTTGTATCAGATATACAACCTCCTCCACGGACAATGATTTCTATTGTGTTTTCCTCATTAATTATTCATGAGTTTTATAATTGTCAATTATGTTAATTCCTTAATACTTATATACAGTTCACATCTTCAATGAAACTCACTGACGATGGTGAGCGATGTCGCCGAAACATGTTTAAACTAAAGGTTGTCGTTTTGTTTCTTAAAAAAAATATTTCCTTGCACAAAATCTTAAAAATATATATCCCTATTTACAAATTTTCAGGAATGACAACGTGGAATTGTTTAGCACCACGCATTGCTTTAGCTCTTTGCATCCCGTTTTGCTTCTTGCCACTTGTCTTCTTCCTTCTACTAGACAAGGAACCTTTGAAAGCTCACTTGAAGAAGACAACAGAACGTCAGGCTGTCCAGTACACTGCTTTGAATGACGAAGATAGAACAGACGATAACGAAGAAGCTACCCAAAACTCCAAGCAAATCTCCAAACTCAAGTTCACTTTTACAGTCTTTCCTTCAATAGGGTTTGCCTATTTGACAAACTTCTGTTTCCAATTTAGCATGACATCCGTTTTAACAACATTGACGTTCGAATCTTCTCCATTTCAACCTCGTGATCATTACCAGTACTACAGGCTAATCAACAACATTGGAGTGTCGTTTGGAGGGAGTGTGAGCCTACTGTTCTCATGTTTGGACACCAAATGGATTGAGTTCTTCAGAATTCGTAATATTTGGGTTCTTGCTTTGTTGGATGTCTTTCATTTGGTGTTTTTCGTCTGCGCCTCATGGTATCGGTTTCTTCCTAATGTCATCGTTGTGTTGGTGTTGTGTTTTACTCAAGGAATTACACACGGTTTAATGTTAGTTAACATTGCAGTTAATTTAGCGAACGACTTCTCCATGGCCAGTGCAAGGGATAAAGGCACAGCCCTGGGTCTGATGCAACTTGGATTCTCTGTAGGTCGAATTGCTGCAGCCCTTCTTGGAATTTCTAACGAGAAGCTTCTGAGAGAACACTGTACAGACAGATTGATGTTGGGACGGTTTTGCCTTGCAAGGCCTGCCTCTCATGCTGAATGGAACACCAATTTATTCTGTAAAAAACACTGAACTAATAAGTAATACCAGATATGAGCCACCGATATCTGCCAACATATCAAATTTCTAGAAGTACTTTTATGTGCTACAAATTTAGAAAGTGAGTTTAAAGTGAGTTCACTATTCTGGCGTCCATGATGTAATAATAATAATAATAATAATAATAATAATAATAATAATAATAATAATAATAATAATAATAATCATTATAATCATTATAATCATTATATTCATTATAATCATTATAATAATAATAATAATAATAATAATAATTATTATTATTATTATTATTATTATAATGATAATAATAATAATTTTGAAATGACAGTTTGAAGTCTTATGTCTTGGGAAAAGACCCGATTAGTAATTTTACCAGGGAAAAATCATATTCTTACAAATTTTCCTGAGGTTCAAATAAAATAATAATAATATCCTATATAATATATAATATAATATATAATAATACACATCCTAAAGAAAGTAATCTGAATCTGAATTATGAAGTAATTAATAAACGATAATAATTCTGATTCAAGATGGCCGCCGCATCGTCGAAGTAGTCCATTACCTATATCACTACCTGAATGCAAAGATCTCTACCATGCCTTAACTTCACTTCGCCCTTTTCCCACTGAACAAACATCTCCCCACTGTCTTAAACTTTCTTTTCTGAGTTGAAAATCACTTTTCAGAAATCAATCGTGCATTCCTAAACGAAGTGTAGAGACCGGTTTCAATACTCGATTCTGACTAATTTCCCGGGGGGGTGGGGGGGGGGGGTACTTCGGGTCGTTTTATACGGGGATGCTCCACCCGGCCTCTTGACCCCTTACCCTTTTCTATACCAAATTTTAGCAAAAAAGGACCCCTTTTATATACCTCTTTGCCTGAAAAGGTACCCCTGTCATATACCTTTGAAGAAAATCTACCCCTTTTTGTACCAAAACTCACAAATTTCGACCCCTTTAATTTGCTTTACGTGCTGCCTGAAAAAGGACTCCTTTCGGGTCCATTATAGGGAGTCCCCCCCCCCCCCCCCGTGACTGACTTATTATATAATTATACAGCAGCTTGAATATCAGTTACATTACTTCGTTGTAGAAACTAAACTGCAGATGCATAGGAAATTTTGTTTTTTGTAATGTGAACTAAGAGAGATATAAAGCTTTAACATAAATGGTTTCTTTAGAAGCCAAACACTTAAGATCATTCATGTAAATCACACGAATATGCAGATCTATGTCAGATATACTGCCCCCCCATAACAGCAGGGATCGCACTGAATTCTTGCAGATTGACATTCTATTTATTTTCCTTTGGTTTTGGGACCCATGTATTTTATCACCAAAACTCATATAATGAAGAGCATCCACTGAAGCACTGAAGATCATTCAAGTAAATCACACGAATATGCAGATCTATATCAGATATACTGCCCCATAACAGCAGGGATCGCACTGAAGTTATTGGAGAGTGACATTCTATTTATTTTCCTTTGGCTTTGGGACACATATATTTTATCACCAAACTCTTTTAATGAAGAGCATCCACTGAAGCACTGAAGATCATTCATGTAAATCACATGAATATACAGATCTATATCAGATATACTGCCCCATAACAGCAGGGATCGCACTGAAGTTATTGGAGAGTGACATTCTATTTATTTTCCTTTGGCTTTGGGAAACATATATTTTATCACCAAACTCATATAATGAAGAGCATCCACTGAAGCACTGAAGATCATTCATGTAAATCACACGAATATGAAGATCTATATCAGATATATTGCCCCCATAACAGCAGGGATCGCACTGAAGTTATTGGAGAGTGACATTCTATTTATTTTCTTTGAGTTTTGGATCCATTTTACCACCAAAGTCGAATAATCAATAGCTTTATATTTATGTAGTTTTAGATCCCTTTTGTTAGTGGTATGTCTTTCTTTAGAACTGAGGAAACTAAATCGGATATATAGCTTTAACATGCATCGATCGCTTTTTGTGATGTAGATCACGTAAATCCCATTATTGTCATGGATGCTACTTTGTGTCGAAACACATAGCTGAAAGTTGCAGGCAATTATGTCATGGAAAATTGAAATAAAATATCAAATAACGATTTTGTACTTCTTTTCATTGAAATAGAGCAGCTTTTTTACATGCTATTCTTTTTTCCTTAGTATCTTGGACCCATTTCACTACCAATGTAGTATGAATATAGTATGAATAGCTGTTGATATCTTTTCTAGATCTCTTTTGTCGTGCATGCATGGCTTCTTGTGAAGCAGATCATTTTTTGAAATCAAGTGAATGACTGCGTTATGTGATGTGATGTCAAATCACATGCATAGTTGATGTGCATGTTCATGTGAAAACAGATAGCCTAATCAGGGCTGCCGGGACGCTGATATCATGGTAGAGTGTAAATATCATCTTACGATTCTGTACTTCTTTTCACTGGGTTTGTGGAGCTTTTTTACCCCAGCTATCGTGACATACGTAGCTATTGAAGATATCCTGGCAGGAACTCTTTGGTCCTCGACAGTGGTACTTATTATATTCTCCATCCCTGATATCATAACCAAAGTGCTCAGTCTGTATGTTATCAACAGAATATCTTTTCGCTCAGCTTACGCTTTGCTCACCGTGTTACTCGTTGGATCCTACGCCTTGCTTGTGATCATCCATAATGTTAGGATTCGAATGGTTGGAGTTGGCTTTCTTGGATTTGCTTTTGGATTCGGCATGATCACTTGTGTGAGAATGTTGTCTTACTACGAACGTGCAGATGTGTGTGCTAATGCATTTCAAAACGGCTGTAACGCTGGAAACATAGTTGTATCGTTGGCTTATACAGGTTAGGCGCATTTGTATATCCATTAAAGTATAATTTAATGTGGAAGCTTCAAGAATGGCTTGAATACTTGAAAGGAAGAAAACTTGAAAACAACTCAGGTTAAGCGATTTGTATATCCATTGAAGTATAATTTAATGAGGAAGAATTGCAGCCCAGAAAACTAGTACATACAAAGTGTTGAGTATTAAAAAATCTAATTTAGAAAAGTCATGCACATCCACTGGATGATATCAAAGAGAAGTGGCTATCACCTAGACAACCAATACTAGAGCTTGTTATTTAGATTTAACTTTACAATTTTTGTTTTAGAAAAAATAATATGATCGTTGTAGCAGCAATTGAAGTATAATTTTAAGAAACAAAACGACAACCTTTAGTTTAAACATGTTTCGGCGACATCGCTCGCCATCGCCATATTTCCCACTGGAATAATTTTTCAATTGTTAATTGTCAATTATGTTAATTACTTAATACTTATATACAGTTCACATCTTCAATGAAACTCACTGACGATGGTGAGCAATGTCTTCGAAACATGTTTCAACTAAAGGTTGTCGTTTTGTTTCTTAAAAAAATAGATATATATATATATATTTCCTTGCAAAAAATCTTAAAAATATATATCCCTATTTACAAATTTTCAGGAATGACAACGTGGAATTGTTTAGCACCACGCATTGTTTTAGCTCTTTGCATCCCGTTTTGCTTCTTGCCACTTGTCTTCTTCCTTCTACTAGACAAGGAACCTTTGAAAGCTCACTTGAGGAAGACAACAGACCGTCAAGCTGTCCAGTACACTGCTTTGAATGACGAAGATCATAGCACAGACGATAACGAAGCAGCTACCCAAAACTCCAAGCAAATCTCCAAACTCAAGTTCACTTTTACAGTCTTTTCTTCAATAGGGTTTGCCTATTTGACAAACTTCTGTTTCCATTTTAGCATGACATCCGTTTTAACAACATTGACGTTCGAATCTTCTCCATTTCAACCTCGTGATCATTACCAGTACTACAGGCTAATGAACAACATTGGAGTGTCGTTTGGAGGGAGTGTGAGCCTACTGTTCTCATGTTTGGACACCAAATGGATTGAGTTCTTCAGAATTCGTAATATTTGGGTTCTTGCTTTGTTGGATGTCTTTCATTCGGTGTTTTTCGTCTTCGCCTCATGGTATCGGTTTCTTCCTAATGTCATCGTTGTGTTGGTGATGTGTTTTACTCAAGGAATTACACACGGTTTAATTATAGTTAACATTGCAGTAAATTTAGCGAACGACTTCTCCATGGCCAGTGCAAAGGATAAAGGCACAGCCCTGGGTCTGATGCAACTTGGATTCTCTGTAGGTCGAATTGCTGCAGCCCTTCTTGGAATTTCTAACGAGAAGCTTCTGAGAGAACACTGTACAGACAGATTGATGTTGGGACGGTTTTGCCTTGCAAGGCCTGCCTCTCATGCTGAATGGAACACCAATTTATTCTGTAAAAAAACACTGAGCTAATAAGTAATACCAGATATGAGCGACCGATATCTGCCGACATATCAAATTTCTAGAAGTACTTTTATGTGCTACAAATTAAGATTAAAGTGAGTTCACTATTCTAGGGTCCATGACAGCCTCAACCGTGTTTTATCAGAGAACAGAACATAGCAAATCCTAATTTTTTTTGCTTTATCGAATAGATTTTGTGGAAAAAAGTGAGAAAAATTGACGAAAAATATGTAGTTTTTGAGCGAGCACGCACACGTCTCTTATTTATGCTCTTTTGACCAAACTCATATAATGAGGAGCACCAACTGAAGCACTGAAGATCATTCAAGTAAATCACACGAATATGAAGATCTATGTCAGATATACTGCCCCCATAACAGCAGGGATCGCGCTGAAGTTATTGGAGATTGACATTCTATTTATTTTCCTTTGGCTTTGGGACCCATTTTGTTTTTATCACCAAACTCATATAATGAAGAGCATCCACTGAAGCTCTGAAGATCATTCAAGTAAATCACACGAATATGCAGATCTATATCAGATATACTGCCCCCATAACAGCAGGGATCGCACTGAAGTTATTGGAGATTGACATTCTATTTATTTTCCTTTGGCTTTGGGACCCATTTTGTTTTTATCACCAAACTCATATAATGAAGAGCATCCACTGAAGCTCTGAAGATCATTCAAGTAAATCACACGAATATGCAGATCTATATAAGATATACTGCCCCCATAACAGCAGGGATCGCACTGAAGCTATTGGAGAGTGACATTCTATTTATTTTCTTTGAGTTTTGTATCCATTTTACCACCAAAGTCGAATAATCAATAGCTTTATACTATGTAGTTTTAGATCCCTTTTGTTAGTGGTATGTGTTTCTTTATAACTGAGGAATCTAAATCGGATGTAACATGCTTTAACATTCATCGCTTCTTGTGATGTAATTCAAGTAAATCCCATCATTATTGTCATGGCAAATTGAAATAAAATATCAAATAACGATTTTGTACTTCTTTTCATTGAAATAGAGCAGCTTTTTTACATGCTATTCTTTTTTCCTTAGTATCTTGGATCCATTTCACTACCAATGTAGTATGAATATAGTATGAATAGCTGTTGATATCTTTTCTAGATCTCTTTTGTCGTGCATGGCATGGCTTCTTGTGAATCAGACCATAGCTAGTGAAGATATCTTGGCTGGAACGCTGATATCATGGTAGAGTGTAAATATCATCTTACGATTCTGTACTTCTTTTCACTGGGTTTGTGGAGCTTTTTTACCCCAGCTATCGTGACATACGTAGCTATTGAAGATATCCTGGCAGGAACTCTTTGGTCCTCGACAGTGGTACTTATTATATTCTCAATCCCTGATATCATAACGATATCGCTCGTCAAAGTAGTCAATTAGCTATATCACTACCTGAATACAAAGATCTCTACCAAGCCTTAACTTCACTTCGCCATTTTCCCACTGAACAAACATCTCCCCGCTGTCTTCAACCTTCTTTTCTGAGTTGATTTTAGAAAAGACATGTAAGTTGTCCGAAGTTGAGTGAGCTTGCATAGGCTAATTTGCATTACTCTAAGGTGATTGACGGCATTTCTTACGCGGTTCTTTTTATTAATTCAGATTGAAGACGGCCGCCGCATCGTCGAAGTAGTCAATTAGCTATATCACTATCTTAATGCAAAGATCTCTACCATGCCTTAACTTCACTTCGCCCCTTTTCCCGCTGAACAAACATCTCCCCGCTTACTTGAACTTTCTTTTCTGAGATGAAAATCACTTTTCAGAAATCAATTGTGCATTCAGTAATAAACGAAGTGCAGAGACCGGTTCCATGCAATACTCGATTCTGACTGACTTCAACTTTCAAAGCTCAATTGATATAATTATACATCAGCTTGAATATCAGTTACATTACTTCGTTGTAGAAACTAAACTGCAGATGCAAGGGAAATTTTGTTTTTTTGTAATGTGAAGTAAGAGAGATATAAATAAAGCTTTAACATGGATGGTTTCTTTAGGAACCAAACACTTAAGATCATTCATGTAAATCACACGAATATGCAGATCTATATAAGATATACTGCCCCATAACAGCAGGGATCGCACTGAATTATTGGAGTGTGACATTCTATTTATTTTCTTTGAGTTTTGGATCCATTTTACCACCAAAGTCGAATAATCAATAGCTTTATATTTATGTAGTTTTAGATCCCTTTTGTTAGTGGTATGTTTTTCTTTATAACTGAGGAAACTAAATCGGATGTAACATGCTTTACTGCAATTTTCATAAATATGCGAACTCTGTAATTGCGAGTTGCTCGCTGGAATTTGGTTTTTCACTGCCACCAATCATAAATATAAAAGGTACCGACTGATTATTTTTGATTGATGGAAGCGAAAAACCAAATTTCAGCGTGCAGCTTCCAGCTACCGAGTTCGCATGTTTATGAAAATAGCTGTTGATATCTTTTCTCTTTTGTCGTGCATGCATGGCTTCTGGTGAAGCAGATCATTTATTGAAATCAAGTGAATGACTGCGTCATGTAATGTGATGTCAAATCACATGCATAGTTGACGTGCATCACTATGTGAAAACACATAGCCTAATCACGGCTGCCGGGACGCTGATATCATGGTAGAGTGTAAATATCAACTTACGATGCTGTACTTCTTTTCACTGGGTTTGTGGAGTCTTTTCACCCCAGCTATCGTGGCATTCATAGCTAGTGAAGATATCCTGGCTGGAACTCTTTGGTCCTCGACAGTGGTACTTATCATATTCTCCATCCCTGATATCATATCCAGAGCACTAAGTCCGTATGTTATCAACAGAATATCTTTTCGCTCAGCTTACGCTTTGCTCACAGTGTTGCTCGTTGGATCCTACGCCTTCCTTGTGATCATCGATGATGTTAGGATTCGAATGGTTGGAATTGGCTTTCTTGGAGTCGCTTTTGGATTCGGCATGATCACTTGTGTGAGAATGCTGTCTTACTACGAACGTGCAGATGTGTGTGCTAATGCATTTCAAAACGGCTGTAATGCTGGAAACATAGCTGTATCGATGGCTTATACAGGTTAGGCGCATTTGTATATCCATTGAAGTATAATTTAATGTGGAAGAATTGCAGCCCAAAAAACAGAAATACATACAAAGTGTTGGGTATTAAAAAATCTAATTTAGAAAAGTCATGCACATCCACTGGATGATATCAAAGAGAAGTGGCTATCACCTAAACAACCAATACCAGAGCTTATTATTTAGATTTAACTTTACAATTTTTGTTTCAGAAAAAATAATATGATCGTTGTAGCAGCAATTGAAGTATAATTTTAAGAAACAGAACGACAACCTCGCCAACAAAGCGACATCGCTCGCCATCGCCATATTTCCCACTGGAATAATTTTTCAACTGTTAATTGTCAAATTCCTTATTACTTATATATAGTTCACATCTTCAATAAAACTCACTGACGATGGCGAGCGATGTCGCCGAAACTTGTTTGTTACTTAAAAAAAAGATTTTTTTTTCCTTGCGCAAAATCTTAAAAATATATATTCCTATTTACAAATTTTCAGGAATGACAACGTGGAATTGTTTAGCACCACGCATTGCTTTAGCTCTTTGCATCCCGTTTTGCTTCTTGCCACTTGTCTTCTTCCTTTTACTAGACAAGGAACCTTTGAAAGCTCACTTGAGGAAGACAACAGACCGTCAAGCTGTCCAGTACACTGCTTTGAATGACGAAGATAGAACAGACGATAAAGAAGCAGCTACCCAAAACTCCAAGCAAATCTCCAAACTCAAGTTCACTTTTACAGTCTTTTCTTCAGTAGGGTTTGCCTATTTGACAAACTTCTGTTTCCATTTTAGCATGACATCCGTTTTAACAACATTGACGTTCGAATCTTCTCCATTTCAACCTCGTGATCATTACCAGTACTACAGGCTAATGAACAACATTGGAGTGTCGTTTGGAGGGAGTGTGAGCCTACTGTTCTCATGTTTGGACACCAAATGGATTGAGTTCTTCAGAATTCGTAATATTTGGGTTCTTGCTTTGTTGGATGTCTTTCATTCGGTGTTTTTCGTCTTCGCCTCATGGTATCGGTTTCTTCCTAATGTCATCGTTGTGTTGGTGATGTGTTTTACTCAAGGAATTACACACGGTTTAACTATAGTTAACATTGCAGTAAATTTAGCGAACGACTTCTCCATGGCCAGTGCAAGGGATAAAGGCACAGCCCTGGGTCTGATGCAACTTGGATTCTCTGTAGGTCGAATTGCTGCAGCCCTTCTTGGAGTTTCCAACGAGAAGCTTCTGAGAAAGCACTGTACAGACAGATTGATGTTGGGACGGTTTTGCCTTGCAAGGCCTGCCTCTCATGCTGAATGGAACACCAATTTATTCTGTAAAAAACACTGAGCTAATAAGTAATACCAGATATGAGCCACCGATATCTGCCAACATATCAAATTTCTAGAAGTACTTTTATGTGCTACAAATTGAGATTAAAGTGAGTTCACTATTCTGGCGTCCATAACGTAATAATAATAATAATAATAATAATAATAATAATAATAATAATAATAATCATTATAATCATTATAATCATTATAATAATAATAATAATAATAATAATAATAATAATAATTATTATTATTATTATTATGATAATAATAATAATTTTGAAATGACAGTTTGAAGTCTTATGTCTTGGGAAAAGACCCGGTTAGTAATTTTACCAGGGAAAAATCATATATTTACAAATTTTCCTGAGGTTCAAATAAAATAATAATAATATCCTATATAATATATAATATAATATATAATAATACACATCCTAAAGAAAGTAATCTGAATCTGAATTATGAAGTAATTAATAAACGATAATAATTCAGATTCAAGATGGCCGCCGCATCGTCGAAGTAGTCCATTAGCTATATCACTACCTGAATGCAAAGATCTCTACCATGCCTTAACTTCACTTCGCCCTTTTCCAACTGAACAAACATCTCCCCGCTGTCTTAAACTTTCTTTTCTGAGTTGAAAATCACTTTTCAGAAATCAATCGTGCATTCCTAAACGAAGAGCAGAGACCGGTTTCAATACTCGATTCTGACTAATTTCCCGGGGGGGTGGGGGGGGGGGGTACTTCGGGTCGTTTTATACGGGGATGCTCCACCCGGCCTCTTGACCCCTTACCCTTTTCTATACCAAATTTTAGCAAAAAAGGACCCCTTTTATATACCTCTTTGCCTGAAAAGGTTCCCCATGTCATATACCTTTGAAGAAAATCTACCCCTTTTTGTACCAAAACTCACAAATTTCGACCCCTTTAATTTGCTTTACGTGCGGCCTGAAAAAGGACTCCTTTCGGGTCCATTATAGGGAGTCCCCCCCCCCCCCCCCCCCCCGTGACTGACTTATTATATAATTATACAGCAGCTTGAATATCAGTTACATTACTTCGTTGTAGAAACTAAACTGCAGATGCATAGGAAATTTTGTTTTTTGTAATGTGAACTAAGAGAGATATAAAGCTTTAACATAAATGGTTTCTTTAGAAGCCAAACACTTAAGATCATTCATGTAAATCACACGAATATGCAGATCTATGTCAGATATACTGCCCCCCATAACAGCAGGGATCGCACTGAATTCTTGCAGATTGACATTCTATTTATTTTCCTTTGGTTTTGGGACCCATGTATTTTATCACCAAAACTCATATAATGAAGAGCATCCACTGAAGCACTGAAGATCATTCAAGTAAATCACACGAATATGCAGATCTATATCAGATATACTGCCCCATAACAGCAGGGATCGCACTGAAGTTATTGGAGAGTGACATTCTATTTATTTTCCTTTGGCTTTGGGAAACATATATTTTATCACCAAACTCATATAATGAAGAGCATCCACTGAAGCACTGAAGATCATTCAAGTAAATCACACGAATATGCAGATCTATATCAGATATACTGCCCCATAACAGCAGGGATCGCACTGAAGTTATTGGAGAGTGACATTCTATTTATTTTCCTTTGGCTTTGGGACCCATTTTGTTTTTATCATCAAACTCATATAATGAGGAGCATCCACTGAAGCAGTGAAGATCATTCATGTAAATCACACGAATATGCAGATCTATATCAAATATACTGTCCCATAGCAGCAGGGATCGCACTGAAGTTATTGGAGAGTGACATTCTTTTTTTTCCTTTGAGTTTTGGATCCATTTTACCACCAAAGTCGAATAATCAATAGCTTTATATTTATGTAGTTTTAGATCCCTTTTGTTAGTGGTATGTCTTTCTTTAGAACTGAGGAAACTAAATTGGATATAAAGCTTTAACATGCATCGATCGCTTCTTGTGATGTAGATCACGTAAATCCCATTATTGTCATGCATGCTACTTTGTGTCGAAACACATAGCTGAAAGTTGCAGGCAATTATGTCATGGGAAATTGAAATAAAATAGCAAATAACGATTTTGTACTTCTTTTCATTGAAATAGAGCAGCTTTTTTACATCCTATTCTTTTTTCCTTAGTATTTTGGACCCATTTCACTAGAGTGCAAATAATATAACCGTGAAATAGTTAGCTAGCTAACTAATGACTAATTATGTCCTAAGTTCTGCCTAAATTTGATTAGTGGAGAAATAAGCGAGCCGTGACGGGTCTTGCACGTGCAAGCATGTTTAATTAGTCAAATGATCACCGCTACACTGCGGTTTTGTAATGCGGAATAAAAAAAACAACCGTGATAATTTGAACAAACTTTTATTCCACATTAATCTATCAGTATTACAATTCAAATAGTTGTATCTGCGTCTTGATTTATTGACCTGTGTCTTCATTTTTAACTCATTAAACGTCAGAAACACATTCTTTTGTGCACTGAGTCGTTGATCTAGAAAAAGCCCGTGCTCCTGTCATGCCTCGCTTATTTCCTATGTCTTGCCTAACTAAGCACTAACTATCTCCTATTTCTTGCTATCTATTTCACGGTTATATTATTTGCACTCTACCAATGTAGTATGAATATAAAATGAATAGCTGTTGATATCTTTTCTAGATCTCTTTTGTCGTGTATGCATGGCTTCTTGTGAAGCAGACCATGTATTGAAATCAAGTGAATGACTGCGTCATGCGATGTGTTATGTCAAAACACATGCAGATGTGATGTGTGAAACACTTAGCCTAATTACGTACGGCTGCAGACGCTGATATCATGGTAGAGTGTAAATATCAACTTACGATTCTGTACTTCTTTTCACTGGGTTTGTGGAGTCTTTTTACACCAGTTATTGTGACATCCATAGCTACTGAAGATATCCTGGCTGGAACTCTTTGGTCCTCGACAGTGGTAGTTATTATATTCTCCATCCCTGATATCATAACGAAAGTGCTCAGTCCGTATGTTATCAACAGAATATCTTTTCGCTCAGCTTACGCTTTGCTCACCGTGTTGCTCGTTGGATCCTACGCCTTGCTTGTGATCATCGATGATGTTAGGATTCGAATGGTTGGAATTGGCTTTCTTGGAGTCGCTTCTGGATTCGGCATGATCACTTGTGTGAAAATGCTGTCTTACTACGAGCATGCAGATGTGTATGCTATTGCATTTCAAGACGGATGCACTACTGCATTCTTAGCTGCTTCATTGACTTACACAGGTTAGGCACTGATATTTTTACTAATTATCAATTATTTAACTGGAGTATAACTGGTTTTACTGCGTTTGCTCTACTATCTCAATTTTAATCACTCTTGACTAATATTAATTTTCAAACACCTATATTCTATTCCTATTTATTCAGTTAATTCTTACTCATATATATATATAAGATATCTTTAGATATATCTGTTCAACAATCACAATATCATTATCTCTGCCATATTTTCCTCAGTATTTAATATTCAGATCCTATTGTGCTCAGTTCCTTTTTTCTCTCTCATCTTCCAAGTACTAAGTAATATTTTTTCGATCACTATATATTTTTTACGTTATTACATCAAATTCTATAATATTTAAAAATTTTATATATATTGTATATCTATAGTTAAGAGGGCCACCTGAAAATTATCAGCCTGGTAACGGTGTACCCTGTCCAATAAAGTTGTTATTATTATTATAATTTCATGTTCTACTAAAATGTTTGGATTTGGGATGTGGGTTTGAATGCGAAAATTAAATAAAACGTATTTGCCCAAGAAACATGTATTCCTTGCATTATGGCTTTGTAAACCGTAGGGTTTTTCCGTAAGAAACTGCTTTTATCGGTATCTACTTTGGTTCTATTGTTGTATACCTCCGTAGCTCTCAAGACTTAGGATTCACAAATTCATATTTACTGCCAATAATTTATTAACTTATATTTATTTACCAATTTCCAGGAATGACCACATGGAACTGTTTAGCACCACGCATTGCTTTAGGTCTTTGCATCCCGTTTTGCTTCTTGCCACTTGTCTTCTTCCTTCTACTAGACAAGGAACCTTTGAAAGCTCACTTGAGGAAGACAACAGACCGTCAAGCTGTCCAGTACACTGCTTTGAATGACGAAGATCATAGCACAGACGATGACGAAGCAGTTACGCCAATTTCTGAGCAAAATGCAAAGATATGGTTTATTTTCAAAGTATTTCCTTTCATGGGATATGCATATTTGACAAATTTCTGTTCACATTTTGTCATGACATCCATTTTAACAACATTGACGTTCGAATCTTCTCCGTTTCAACCTCGTGATCATTACCAGTACTACAGGCTAATCCACAATATTGGGTTGCCGTTTGGAGTGTGCTTGAGTCTTATACCTGTATTTTTTGGCCCCAACTCTAAATGGACAGAGGTCTTTAGAATTCGTAAGATTTGGGTTCTTGCTTTGTTGGGTGTCTTTCATGTAGTGTTTTTCGTCTTCGCCTCATGGTACAGGTTTCTTTCGAACGTTAATGTAGCGTTAGTGATGTGTTACACTCTAGGCGTTGTTCAAAGTTTAGGTTTAGTTTATTGTGCAGAAAATTGCGCGGATGAGTTCTCTAGTACAAGGGATAAAGGTACAGCCCTGAGTCTGTTTGAACTTGGACTCTCTGTGGGTCGAGTTTTTTCAGGTCTTCTAGGAATTTCCACCGAGAAGCTTCTGAGAGAGCACTGTACAAACAGTTTGATGCTGGGACGGTTTTGCCTCGCAAGACCTGCATCTCATGTTGAATGGAGCATTAACTTAAGCTGTAAAATCCGGAACGCCTAACTGATGCGGATACTTCCTGCGATAATTCTTAAGAAAACCGAAAGTGTGCTATTACTTAGTAATTGGATAGTTTCTCTAAGCCAATCAAAACTCAGGGAAAACAATAGAAATTATTTTTCAGCCAATCAGTTGAAAGTGAAAGAAGTAGTTATCGCTAATCATCGCCGCAAGTACAGAAGTGGCTGAGCACGAAGGGCTCGATCTGAAAGCATGCGAAAGCGCCTCTGGCGAAGAAGATTCCAAGAACCCCAGAGAGCTTCTTGTAAACGCGCTCCGGCCAGTTTTATGAATTGCGGATCATTCCAACGAAACAGGACATGAACTTATTAATTTCTACGAAATCAAAATCGTAGTCGTGACTGAGGAAAAAACTGCACGAAAGGTCGTTTCTGGGAGCTTGGAACTCCATGAAAGTCGAAGAAGGAAAGTATCAGGCTTGCAGAGATATATAGGATTGCATTCTAGGTCTCGCATGCGCTAGCTTTTATTATTATTATCGATTATTATTGTTTTTATATTCCAGTGTTCTAACAACAACGGCAAACTGAGGAAAAATTATGCTCTCGAGTACAAACGTTTTTATAAATTTCATGCAAGTTAAAGAGAACAAATTTTAACATTGATTATTGCTGTTGTGTTTCTGCTGAAAGATATTCAGCATATGTGTTATTTAAACTTAAACATCATGTAAAAAGTCTGTAACTGTACTGAAGTTTCGGAAGCTTGTTCCATCGTCCTTAAAGAATCCTAATCAACTACACAGCACTGCGCGCCAAAAACGATGGAATCCGCCATTTTCTCTGCCAAACAAAATGGCGGTTTTGTAGGTGAAGTTTGGGAATCCAGTTCCATCGGTCTTGTTATTCAAGCTAGAAGTTTTAAAACCATCAAGATATAATGATAAGTAGTTATTTTATACTTTGTGAGATTTTATGAATTTTGCCAACGAATCTGAAGTAAATTTCGTATGTAAACAATAACATAGGCGCGCAGTGCATTGTAGTTGACTATGATTCTTTAACTCCAAAGAAAGACTAACGTCCGAAAAGTTAGTATAGTTACAAACTTTTCTAACACGATGTTTAAAGGGGCTATGTCAACGTGTAAAGGGGGACTGGTCCCTAGCTTTAGCAATCGAACCTGATTCTCCAATATCTATTGCCGGCCATATTGTATTTGAAAATTTGGAGTTTACTTGCGCTAATTTGAAGATGATAGTAGTTATAAGTAAATGTTCCTGAAATTTCCTCTTGCATCCCCTACAGCGCTTTCCAATCACACGCGCGAAATTGTACAATTTGCTGTCGTACAATTTAGGTCAGTAAAGGTGCGGACACATCATGCGTTTTTTCATGCGACGTTACATGCTGCATCGTAAAAATTAGATCGCACCGTGTGACCACCCGTGCCATGTGGTTTGTATACGGTGAGATTCATTGCGCGCGACGTCGCAAGTGTAGAACTCGGTTTTACTACAAATGTTTGTACGCAGGCATAGATTACAGTGCTTTCCAATCACACGCGCGAAATCGTACAATTTGGTGTCGCGACGAAGTTGGTTTGGTGGACGTCAATCAGGTGTTTTCACAACTTTCCACGTGCCTTGATAACTTTGTGATTTTCCGACAATGTCATGGAAATACCGACTTTGATTGACGTTCACCAAAACCTTTTTTTGTCGCGACTACGATTCGTGCGTGTGATACATTTGTAATATAATAAGATTAGATTAGCACGTGCACGTTCTAACGAGTTTTATTGTAAGCTCCTTTGTGTCTGCTTGAATAAATCAACTTACTTAACTTACTTATACTTGTGATTGGAAAGCGCTGTAAGCTCTTCTGATAGACACAGAGAAGATCTGGTGATTTTTTAGTTTTGCTACTCAATGTTTTGACTGTCCTTCTCGATTAATTGAAAACTTGAAAACGCTGGGACAGCATTTTCAAGTTGAAGCTAGGGCCCAGTCCCCCATTACACGGTGACATAGCCCCTTTAAGTTTCCTTCTGTAATTCACTCGTTGTATTCAACACACCAATCAACGCAAAGTCGCAACTAAAGTAGTAATAGCTAGTCATTACCTGTTGTTTAATCTAGGAAACTATGCTACCTGTCTAGGGCTGTTGTGGGGGCATTTCCTCTACAAGTATACGCGAGACAGCATTCCATCCAGTCTCAGCATCAGCAGCATCACCATAGCCTGCACAGTTACCAAGCCAAAATCCAACGCGTACCTGACCCTTGACTGCAATGTTGTCGCAGTATCCTTCAATGTGGCGATGACGGTGAAGATCTTGGTCTATACTCATGTATATGACTCCTTCTATTGTCGCTGGACCGCTGCATTCTGCGCCATTGAATGTGAAGTACCATCTCTTGCAGCACTGAGAACAAGAGAAGATACGAAGGGTCCCGTCGTAGAATACACGAAGAGAGGTTTTGATCTCCTTTTTATTGAAGATACATTCCTGCAACAACCATCATAGCATATAGTCAACTGTACTGCGTGGGTTACTCAGACATTTGACCATTCTCCTTTTTGAGTCTTGATACCACTACTACCAGAATCCACTTCGAAGTCATTTTCTTATTCAAATGTTTGAGCTCGTTTGGGAGTGGCAAGATAATGGTGTTAATGAGGCCAACAAAAGGATATGAAGGGACAGATTGAAAAACAGATTGGCATTTGAATTAAAATTTTAGCGTCTGAAATATCAGCCACCCATCCATATCGACCCATTTATTGATCTATATACCCACTCAGCCATCCATTCATCCATTCATCCGTCCCTCCATCCATCCATCCCTCCATGTTCCATCCATCCATCCCTCCATGTTCCATCCATCCATCCATCCATCCATCCATTCATCCATCCATCCATGTAACCATTCATCCATCCATCCATCCATCCATCCATCCATCCATCCATTCATCCATCCATCCATGTAACCATCCATCCATCCATCCATCCATCCATCCATCCATCCATCCATCCATCCATCCATCCATCCATCCATCCATCCATCCATCCATCCATCCATCCATCCCTCCATGTTCCATCCATCCATCCATCCCTCCATGTTCCATCCATCCATCCATCCATCCATCCATCCATCCATCCATCCATCCATCCATCCATCCATCCATCCATCCATCCATCCATCCATCCATCCATCCATCCATCCATCCATCCATCCATCCATCCATCCATCCATCCATCCATCCATCCATCCATCCATCCATCAATAATTTATTCATCTTTTTCTTTGGTTGTTCTTTCATTTCTTTCTTTTTCTCTCTATTTTGTTTATTTATTGTTTAAAAATACCTGTATCAGGCCGTTTTCTTTAGTATCTGTTCTTTTCCACACACATTGCTTCCAGTTAACACCAGGACTATCAGATCCCTTAGGTCCAGGTCCTCCACGGTCACCTTTAGGTCCAGTCTCTCCCTTCGCATCTCGTCCGTGGTGGCCTGGTACTCCAGGCATACCGTTGTTACCAGGGACACCATTGTTACCTGGTAAGCCGTGAGGACCTGGCGGACCCCGCGGACAACTCTTAAAAGACAAAAAGCCACAAGTTCGTTAGTTTTAACTGTTAAGTGTTACAATCAGTAAATTAAGTTGGTTATTTTTATTATATACAGTCAAATTTAAAGATTTACTGAAAAATGCAATTATTGAATAATAATATTAATATAAAACATAAATAAACAATAATATAAAATAGAAATTTCCTACTTCATATATACTTTATATTATTCTACTTATCCTAATTTGTTTATTCTATTTATCCTAATTTGTTTATCCGTACGTAACCAATTAATGTATACATAATATTATTTCATTACTTCACTATTTTTGTTATTGTAGATGTAAATTTTGATAAATGACCGATAAACTGAAAATGTTAGCCAACTGGCTTTGTGCAGCTCTTAAGTTAATCAAATTTGGCTCGCACCTTTATGTAAGGATACAAATATTTTATAACTCAATTGTATATCTAAATTAAGGTGCAAATAAAATCATTGTCATTGTCATTGTCATGTCATTAATGTTGTCCACCAAAAAAGACATTTAGACCAAAAGAAAGGTCCCGTGATACCTAATACACTCGCTCTAAATGCTCGATACCAGCAATCATTGTATAAGTAGAGTTCATAATTATTATTCTCTGTTCAAGTTACTCATTATAGATTTTGACACCAGAATTCGTTTCGTTTAAAAAAATAAACAAATCATCACGTGGTACTTCTTTAGGTCTTTTAGTCTTTTTTCACAGGACATTATTTTTGACAATGACTGTATTATAAGTTTTTTTTTCTGTGGTAAACAATCTTTACGACGATATTTCATTGTTGTTGCTGTTGTGGCAGTTAACAGTTAGTTCATAAAACTAAATTATTTAGAAATATATATGTATATATATGCAATACGCACAAAAAAGCACTTTAGTTCTAAGCTAGCTTCTATTCTTTGTTTGCACGTGACGTCATAGTCGCCATGTTGGATGACTTTAACAAAAGATTTTTCAATGAATTATTTTGTTATATCATCCAACATGGCCGCCATGTCTTTTGTTATTTTATTCTCTTGGGAATGATTGAAAACCATCAATACCTCATATACTCTGCTTTTGCACAAAAATAAATTAGTCTTTTGACGCTGAAATGAGGTTATGTTTTAGCAAATAAGCCTGTAATCAAGAGACAGCAGTATTTCACGAACTGGAAAAGGTCTATTGTAGTCTACAGGGCCGTCTGAAACTGAAAAATTACTATAGTAACAAATATCATCCGTAAATGCTGAGAACCACCCGACATTTGGTTAGCATTAGTTGAGGTTCAACTTACCATCTGCTGTCCGATGGCAAGATGAGGCATAACAGAAATCAGGAGGAAATAAAAGATGCTCAAAGATGTTATCATCATCGTGAATCGAGATTTCGGCTTTTCAGAAAACGTGTGACCTTGGACATAAGACAAAAAATCTGTGTTTTATTGCTCAACACCTCAGTATGGCCCACGTCTGATGGCCTAAACTGATACTCAAAAAATCTAGACTTTCGTTGGTTTGCAAGCCGCATTCGGAAGAGAGTCTACATGGCTGTCATGTTGGTTTCAACAACAAAAGCTTATATGAGAAGTATTTTGTTAAATGTAACGTCAATAAATGAAATCGAAACAAATTATCTTGGATGCAAAGCTAACAGGAAAATTCAAAAGAACAGCAGATATCAGAGTTACACTCCATTGCCTTCAAACAATTGTTTCAAGTCGAGGCATTTGGGTCAACAATACAGTAAATGTATAGAAAGTGATCCAAGTGCCACGACTAAAAGCAATGCCATTATTATGAAGGCAATGTAGTGCAAGTCTGATATCTGCACGTTTTCTCGATGGATTTGGAGTAATTTCTTTTGTATTTTAACCTCGTATCTGATCCAACGTAATTAGAACGTACGGTCATAGACAGATGAAATATGAATGCTAGACAATTTAGGAAAGTGAAGGACGTTCTTTTCCCAGTGCTATTGTAATTGCAAACAGGAAAATGTAGTTGAAATGTTCATAGTTATTTTTTAACTATTAGTTAATTGTTTTTATCATTCATTATTTGACATTGTAAATTTACTTATTCAACACCTTGTAACCCAGTCCCTAGACTTTCGCAAAGTCCGCCGCCCACTGAGTTTCTATACTGGCGCGGGTTGGTCCACGTACTCAAAGAGAGAAGTCTGAGAATGTATGAGCTATCTTTGAGAATCTATGAGCAAACTACGGTATGAGAATCGTTGTAGAACTAGACAAACTAGTCAAAATAGACTAAGATAATCTATAAACTATCTAGCTATGATCAAACTAGATCTTACCAGATCTCAGATACAAAAACAAATATACTAAGACAAACTACAGAACGAGAGACAAACTACAAAACGAGTGACAAACAAAGCTTTGATGAAAGTTGACTCCAAGAACTCGTAGAAGTCAGACGAGCTGATAGTGATCTACAAGAAAACGAACTACCAAGACTCCTTGTTGAGTAATTCCATTTATGAAAATACAGAAAACAAAAACTGAGGGAAAAACAAATTACCAGTTTAACACATTTGGGCTAAGAGTATTTACATTGATAAAAACGTTTGTTTTGCAGTGAAGCCAGTGAACAGTTTCGATACTGAAATAGATATGTTTATTTCATCAGCTAGTCTTGAAAGGTACTCTAGTAGGTCAAGTAGAAATCTAATACGCGTTGACAAGTCAGTAACGCAACACTAATGCCTTACTAGAATTTAAAATGTTTTTAATAAAGGGGGACTTTGAACCCAAAAGGAACACTTTGGTGTGAAATAATAAAGAGTATAAAGGATTGGCGAGTGGCCGAGCTCTTGCACAGGCAACCCAGTGAACGCTTCAAGAGCGTCTAGTTCTAGTAAAGAGCACGTAGGTTAGTCGTTGAGATGTCCATTGTCATTTTGTAGTCGACGAAACTATAGGTCATTCCAAGACGGAAAGGAATTATGGGTATACAATTAAACACGAAAAATCGAGGCCTTTAAAACGGTTTCGTGGACTACAAACAACACGGAATATCTCAACACTAACCTCCGTGTTCTAGACGACAATAAGAAGCAGAAACACACGTTATTCCAGCTTAATGCTTGGATCTTGGAACCAATCGCCTATCGCCTATGACAACCTTTTTTGAAAAAGGTATATACAAATAATGCTTACCGCCTATACCCTTTGCCTCCGACGTTTTTTGAAATAGGTATACTTTTTCAAATCCATGGACAGCTACCGATAACCATCTCAAGATGCCTTGCTTACTATGTGCTATGTCATGCTATATATGTATCACGATTCTGTTGCGCTGCCGCTTTTTGAATGCGACGCATACGAGGACGAGGTGTGTTGCTCGATAGCAAATGGACTCCTTTCAAAATTGATTGTCTTGGATCCGAGACTAACAGGAAAATATAGAAGAAACCGAACTCAATTCTTCTCGATGGATTTTGTGCCACTGCTTTTTAATTTTCCTACTAACCACACATCTAAGATAATTTTGAAAGGAGAAAGTAACCGGCACACTTAATTCTTCTCAATTTGTGCTACTTCTTCTTTATTCGTGCTAGTCACGCATCTAAGATGATTTTGAAAGGAATCCATATATATTTTTCAAGCAAGAACCTGTACCTTTCGTATTATTCTTTTCTTTTACCTTTCTATATTTTGTATTTTCAGCACCCAAATTCGTGTTAACTTCCACCGTGATTCAGCAAGATAGTCTTCGCGATGAATTACATCCATTTTGGACACAAGATGGGGATTCTGACGACAGCGTTGCTAGTTCTTCAACTTGTCCAGAGCATCAAATCACAATCTACGGTAAGTCAAAGTTAAAAGTTGTTTTTAACAAACACGAAAAGTTTCAGAAATGATTCATGGATCGATACCAGATTTCAATACTAGAGGGATTTTACTTGGCCCCCGTGAAAAAGTAGTAGGCTTGAAAAATATAGTATCAACTTGTGATAGAGTGAAATCACTAAACCCCTGAAATTGGTGTTATACTAATACACTTAAATGAATCTGTAGTCAAGGAACACAGCGGTAATTTCATGAATTTGAAAAAAGTCTATTAATTTATTTAGCGTCTTGGGGACTTGCAGTGGGAAGAAAACCAGACTACCCGGAGAATGCAATATTATTTCAAACGTGCGCATGCTTTCCTGGTCAGTTTTTTCATGGAGTCATGGCGGCCATGTTTGTGTACATTCGGCAATAAAAAAAATTCTCGAAGCTCAGGCTACTGTTATGCATATCACCATGGCTGCCACGTCTTTGTTATTGTATTCTCATTCTCTCTAGTTGGCAAATAGGCATCGCTTTATGTTTTTACTGTAAAACTGAAACGGATACGATTCCCAATTTTTTTGAAAGATAAGCAAGTGCAATGAATCCTTTAATTAAAAAAAAGTTAATTTGTAGAATGTTATCAGATGACGATTAACTAGTCTGACGAGCAGAAGTTATCTGTGCCAAGTTCAAACTGTCAAATATCACCTTATCTGAAATGATTGCTTTCATTCTCAATGCGACAAAGCGTCCTCCTTAACGATCATCGGAAGAAAAAATAAACGTCAAAAAAAAAAAAGAAAAGAAAAGAAAAGCAAAAAGGAAAGCAGAAGAGAGAAAAGAAAGAATGCGTATGCTAAAACCGTTACAAAGAAGTAAACACAATCGGATTTCCTGCAATGCGGCGCATGCTCCACGCCATTATTTGCTCGAAGATATTACAAACTTGCATCATCAAAAATGTTAGCAAAAAAATTTAACATTTCCTAAGAGGACGGCCATGGAAACGCGCTGTCATTCGAATAGACGCATCAAGAGTTCCGCGCTGCTGCTCAATGCGCATGCTCAGGGGATTAAAAAGTGGGATGATATTTTGTATAATATGCAGTTTTTCGGTATATTTGATTCAGAATTCGCTTAACGGTACGCGATCGTGAATATTTAGTGAAAATTGTACTTGACAAGAAAGATACAACTAAAATATAGCATATTTTACAAATTTTATCCCACTTTTTAATCCCCTGAGCATGCGCATTGAGCAGCAGCGCGGAACTCTTGATGCGTCTATACAGGAAAAAGCTGTTCAGAAATGTTGTAAAAAAGAAAAAACACAATGAAAATTAATTGTATTTTAATGATTTTTTTTACAAGAGTTGTCCCCTGGGTCCGCCAGGTCCTCAAGGCTTACCAGGTAACAATGGTGTCCCTGGTAACAACGGTATGCCTGGAGTACCAGGCCACCACGGACGAGATGCGAAGGGAGAGACTGGACCTAAAGGTGACCGTGGAGAACCTGGATCCAAGGGATCTGATTGTCCTGGTGTTAACCGGAAGCAATGCGTGTGGAAAAGAAGTGATGAAACAGACAATGGACTGATACAGGTAATACCGATGCGTACGTGTCTCATAACAAAATCAGTTACTCAGTGTCACAATATTCACAAATACCAATGCACAACTTCAATGATAAAAACCTTTCGAAATTCCACGGACCTTCAAATTTTAGGAGCAGGCGTAGCTCAGTTGGTTAGTGCGCAGCTTTCGGAGCTAGAAGTCCACGGTTTGATCCTCAGGATCTCCACGTCTGTTTCGACTTCTCTCTGTTCTGTGTAGCTTTAGCTATAAATACCAGAAATAAGGAGCACTGATAGTTTGAGGGGGTAAAGGGCGCACCTTCGAACGCTTTAAACATGAGTCCCTGGCTCGGGAGAATTAGGCAACCACTCCCCGCGTTTCGAAGTAAAATATTGGCTTTACCTTTTTTTTTCTTCACTGTAACACCATGGGCAACAAAAAAATCGAAATTTGAGCATTTCTTGTTACTCCTTCTTTAAGGAATGCATTTTTAAGAAGAAGAACGCCAACACATCACTTCGTGTTTTCTTCGACGGAACGCTACGCATTGCGAGCTGTAAGGCCTGTTGCAAGAGATGGTACTTCACATTCAATGGCGCAGAATGCAGCGGTCCAGCGACAATAGAAGGAGTCATATACATGAGTATAGACCAAGATCTTCACCGTCATCGTCACATCGAAGGATACTGCGATAACATTGCAGTCAAGGGTCAAGTACGCGTTGGATTCTGGGTTGGTAATTGTGTTGGTCTTGGCGACGCTAATGCGTACACTGGATGGAATGCGTTCTCGCGTATCGTTATTGAAGAGACCTCACAGGGCCAACAATAGACCACGTCGCTATAACAAGTACCTGGATTATATTTAGTTTATAGACCCTTTGACGTCACAATCCACGTGACGTATGTTAGAACGCCATATGGGCCAGTAGCGACACTATTTTATACACGTAGCAAGAGTTCCGAACTTCGCATGCATATTCAAGATTATGTACCCTTAAGCTAATTACGAATCAAATATAAAGAGATTATAACATGTTAAGAGCCTGATATCGCTTTTATTCACGAGTTTCTCGTATCATATCGCGAACAAGCGAGTCCGCGAGCGATATGTTATGGAAAACGAGTGAATAAAAATAATATCAGCTCTTAACATGTGATAATTTGTTTATTACACATTTAGGGTCGATTACATATTATTATATATCGCGAGATTTTATTGGACAGTTTACCGTGAAGTGATGTCGTATCACTTCACTGATATGGTTTTTATTCACGGCTTTATATCACGGAAATCGACCATAAATGTGTAATAAACCGAAATATAGCATGTTTTACTAAAATACCGTCCCACTTTTGTATCATGTGAGAATGCGTTTAGAGCAGAACCGCGGAACTCTTGATGCGTGCACATTTCTGATGTATTTTTGAACAGGAACATTTTTCAATAAGTCAACAATAAACTCTAGTCACTCCACGCAAATGTAACTAGGTAATTATAAATCAAGAATTCAGTATAAATGGACTGACTTCGAACGATACGGCGGCCATCTTGAATCCCAAGGTATTATGGGGCGATCCAGGGGGCAAAACAAAACAAAGATTGGCGATTGGTGAGGTAAAATAACGAAGTAAAATGAGATTGCTCACCGAACGAAGTCATTAAGAACTCTCCTCGTGACGTCATATTCTATTACCGAGCTGATGACGTCATTAAAGTCAACACAACTATCGAATAACTGGAGTATATGTTCATGCCCATAAAATAATTTGCGCAACGAAGTCATTTAGAACTCCTTGTGACGTCATATCCTTTAACGAGCTGATGACGTCAGCAAACTAACCCATCATGAAACTAAAAATATGTTCATATTCGTCAGACACAATAGCTCACAGTATTTTGAACTATTGAGTGCTGCTCGTGACGTCACTATGCGAGAGATTGTACATTTCCTTTAACGAAGTGATGATGTCATTAAAATAAACTCCACTATCGCTGTATGTATACCCAATGTCCCCATACCCCTCTTCAATCATCAATTGGTATTGCATCTGTTTATACATCATCTCGCATGCTTTACACGCCACTCGTTCTTTTATTGTAGCCCCTTTGGCTGCTTTACCATGAAGGTAATGAGCTGGGCAGGGGGTTAGAGGGTAGCTCTCTTCTCCTTTCTTTAGCCAAAAGAATAATGCGAGGTCGAGAACACCGACAAACTCTGGTAGAACATTTTTTAAACATTTTTCCAGTCTCTTTGCCTTCGCGATCATCAGGCTGAGCATCTCGTCTTGTTCCAAATTTTGACATTCATTCAAGTAAATGATATCCTTGACTGTCATTTCTTTAGCAATATTTTTGCATTTTTTGTATACTTCATCATCTTTTAAAAGCTTAGCTGCTTTTAATATTATGAATACATTGTCTCTAGTTGGCTTGGCTGCTTTTAGTACCTCTACGCAAGATTGCTTTAGACTCTCGACTTGGTATTCATCGGGAAGTTCATACAGGAAGTCACAGTTGTACACTGTCAGAAAATGATAAAAAAAATGTTTTATTTAAATCCAAGGTTCTAGTGTTTTAGGTATATTTTTATTTGGTGATAAATAATAATAATAATAATAATAATAATACTTTCAAATTGAAGAATGAAGAGAGAAAACAAAAAGAAAGTGCAAGCGTTGCAAACAAAATGACGTCACAAGGCCTATTCACCTTGTTATTTTTCAAGGTATATAGTACAATTTCAAAACAAAAAAAACACTAACAAATAAATTTGCATTAATCATACAAATGCCCTCAGCGAGCAACCAAATGACCATGTAACTAGGCCTTGTGACGTCATTTTGTTTGCAACCGTTGCACTATACCAAGATTCAAAAAGGGTTTTGGTTCTTTTAATCCTAATTTTGATATTGGAATCGAATGCAGCACCTCATAATTCTAGAAATGACCAAAACAAATTTCATGTCATATGCACTTTAATGAGAGAAGGAAGAATGGATGGATGGATGGACGGACGGATGGATGGATGGATGGATGGATGGATGGATGGATGGATGGATGGATGGATGGATGGATGGATGGATGGATGGATGGATGGATGGATGGATGGATGGATGGATGGATGGATGGATGGATGGATGGATGGATGGATGGATGGATGGATGGATGGATGGATGGATGGATGGATGGATGGATGGATGGATGGATGGATGGATGGATGGATGGATGGATGGATGGATGGATGGATGGATGGATGGATGGATGGATGGATGGATGGAAGGAAGGAAGGAAGGAAGGAAGGAAGAAAGGAAAAAAGAAAGAAAGAAAGAAAGAAAGAAAGAAAGAAAGAAAGAAAGAAAGAAAGAAAGAAAGAAAGAAAGAAAGAAAGAAAGAAAGAAAGAAAGAAAGAAAGAAAGAAAGAAAGAAAGAAAGAAAGAAAGAAAGAAAGAAAGAAAGAAAGAAAGAAAGAAAGAAAGAAAGAAAGAAAGAAAGAAAGAAAGAAAGAAAGAAAGAAAGAAAGAAAGAAAGAAAGAAAGAAAGAAAGAAAGGAAGGAAGGATGGAAAGAAATGTTCTCAATTCTGATTGGCTAGCATTTTTTCACAGAGCAGCTAGTCTTGCCATTACACACAAATAAATTCTAACAGCCAATTAGTAGTCCCCAGACTTATTGGTCAGGAATGACTCCAGCCCCCCCCCCCCCCCCAATTTGTTATTAAGTTAGATACCTACCATTTAGCTTATCTTTATAATGAGGGTAAAGCTGCCGAAGAAAACTTATAAACTCATAGGCATCTTTCCCAGGAAGTGGGATCTCTGCTAAGTTTCTTTCAACAAAGTTTCCATTCAACATTTGTTTAAACACAGGGGAAGCAATTGTTAGAATCAAACGATGAACATGGATTTTTCTTTCTTTAACCACAAGGACAAGGTCACTATTTTCCCACGGTTCAAAGAATCTATCTTGGATATCTTCTGTGAATGTAGAGAAAACAAACTATAATAAGCTATCCAGATATATAATTAAGAATTAATTAATCAATTAATTAACGATGGTAGGATGAATGAATAAATTATCATTTTTTGTGGATAAACAAAATTAATGAATTAGTGCAATTAATAGTTTCAAATTTGGCTCAGTTTCACTCACACACACTACCTCCACTTAAATAATAATAATAATAATTTGATAATTATAATAATAACAAACTGACGTGTCAGTTTACAGGACATGTAAACTAGTATTGACAGTATCTAATAAGCAAAATTTTATTAGGTTTAACGTGCCTCTCAACTCTGACGGTTTAGTTTAAAAAATCACTTCTGCATGCAGGGTATAATACGATGGCACAGTTTTACAGGATATGGACTTCTCATTTCAGAGATATATGTTTAACATTTAAAAATGCAAATCAGATGACATCAACCCAGGATTCATTAAAAATACAAAATTACTATCCTGTAAGGTAATGCCAGTTTTCAATCAATAAATTATTTTTACCACCAAAATATATTTTGTCAGTAGTAGAGTTTTGACGAGTTTACTTGAGAGTCACTGGTAGTATTTTAAACACACAAGAAAAGAGGACAAATAACTTGGTTGACGTCATTTCATTTGCATTTTTTAAATTTAAATTTTGAACCTTTATATCTCTGAAATGAGAAGTCCATATCCTGTAAACCTGTGCCATCGTATCATACCCTACATGTAGAAGTGATTTTCAAACTAAACCTTCAGAGTTGATTGGCATTTTTTTAAATTTTAAAACACTTTCCTCAATACTAATTGTGGCTGCAGGGAAGATTTTATTACCCAAGGCATAGCACTCTATATCTTCTTCATCAAATTCTTCTTGCACATTTTCTTCATCTCTTTCCCCTAGTCCTGCCATTGTGATCTGTGTAACTGCAGGAGTTAATACCTAATATAATGATTTTATAGCAAAACTTAAAGTCATTAAGTTTGAAACAATGATTTAGTGTATTATCAAAGAAAGAATTTTTTGGGTGCCGCTTGACACCATTTGTCAAGATAAGATATGTAGCAGAATGTATTTAATTTGAAAATTTAAAGAATCCTAATCAACTACAATGTACAGTGCGCACCAAATTGATATTGCTAGAAATACTCTCTGGTTGACAGCACATGACCAGCAGTGTTTGCCTGTCATTGTAGGCTGGTAATGAGATTCATGAGATTCATTTAGTTGATTGATACCAAGCAATAGGATACTCTCTGGTTGATAGCACATGAAGGGCAGTGTTTGCCTGTCATTGTAGACTGGTATCATTAGATTCATTCAGCTGATGGATACCAAGCAATAGTACTCTCTGGTTCATAGCACATGACGTGCAGTGTTTGCCTGTCATTGTAGACTGGTATTGAGATTCATGAGATTCATTCAGTTGATTGATACCAAGCAATAGAATACTCTCTGGTTGATAGCACATGACGGGCAGTGTTTGTCTGCCGAGATTCACGTGATTCACGAGATTCACTAAGCTGAACAATTACATGGCACTTATAAACTGATTGCGACTTTTTGCCCCGAAAAACGAAAACAAAAAGAAGAAAAAACAACTTTTTTTTATGTTTAGAAGTGTTGAGCTGAATGAATTGAAGCTGAACGTTTCGTGACAAACTAAAGCAAAATATTTACAAATACTAGCAAAAACACAAAAGAATATACCGGTATGTATTAGTGTTCTATGTATTGATTTATAAGGCTTTTACCTTGATTGTGAAGAGAAAAAAGATGATTTTTGCAAGAATTTTTACCACACGTGTGTTTGAACTGTCGTCAGACGAAGGGAAGGCGCCAACACAGGGTACCCAAAACTTTAAAAAGGGCAACATCAGCAGTTTTCCAGAGGAATCTTAAAAAAAAAAAAGAAAGAAAGAAAAGAAAAACCCCCAAGGAATATAGGAATTTTTGGAATTTACTTTTATGAAGTAAAACCCTTTTTTTTTAAATCCCGCGACCAGTGCTTGAAATCCCGAAAATGTGGGTCATAGCAACGGTAACTAAGGGAGGTTGGGAAGCGGAGGGAAAATTAAAGGAGGGTATCAAAGTGGGATTCAATGGGGTAGTTCTTATACGGTATCAAAAACGACAACAACAGCAACAAGAAAACTTTGTTTTTATCCCTTCTCCCTAATTTTTTCAGCCCGCCGATAAATATCAAATAAATTGGATAATAATGATTGTCTTTTCTTTTCATTTTTTTTTTTTCCTTTTTCTTTTCTTTTCTCTTCTTTTTTTTCTTCTTCTTTTGATGCTGGCTCTCCTTCTCCCTCATATTTTTCCTGCTTGTTTCTCCCTCCTGTCTGACTTTTTTAGCCGTTTTTCCCTCATATCTGATTCTTTCCTCTCCACTCAACGGAAGAACTTGTTTTGCAGGAATTCCAGCCAGTTTTACCGGTCATACCGGTTTTGTTATTTAGTCAATGCAAATGCACTCATTCCATATGAATTTGTTTTGAACTATTTTATCAAATTACAGCCCTCCAACCTAAAAATATGCCCTATTACCTATAATCTTTGAGTCAGTAATTGCTAAACCAGTTGGCGGGAAAGCACGCGGCGAACAGAGGTGAATACTTAAATTTTTTATTTTATTTCCAATTTCATTATTTTGATCATTATCATTATGTATAAAATCTGTTAAGCGTTTTTATATATTTGTGAAAATTTTTAATATTCAGCTATATATTCATAATTAGCATGAACTAAACTGCAAAGTTGTGAACGAAAAGTTATACAAAATTTTACGATTTTTTTTACAATTAAACAAGTGAATTATATAGCCCTTTTTACTCTTTTAAATATGGTATTTGGAAACAGTTATTTCTCTGGAATAGTCGAAAATTTTCTTTTAGAAATCAGTCTGTTTTTGTTTGGGTTGGAAACGAATCAAAAAATAAACTTTCTCCGCCACAATTGAAAACAGTTTCGTGTAGATGAAGTTAGAATTTAACTTTTTTCTTTCAGGATGAATTTTCAACTAATTTTCGCCACTTTCGTGGTGCTTGTTATGGCAGTGCACAGCAAGTCTCTTGAAGGTAAGTCATGAAGGCATTTAGTTTTTTTCTCGACGTTTTTTCCCTTTATTTGAAGAACTTCAAGAAAAATATATAAATACTTCGAAAATATAACCTTTTTTTTTTAAGTTGTTTTTTGCTACGTAGATAAGTAAAATGAATAAAATTGATTCAAGAATTTACTTCTTTCCTGTACTTGGAAAATGTACGCATGTAACATTGAAATGGCTTCCAATTTCAAACGTCGTGATAGGACAATTAAGATTTTCTCGCTTTATGATTGGTCGACGTCCATAGCGAAAGCCATTTAAGAGTTGACTTATTGGTATCTCATTTTTATTTTTATAAAATTTGTACAAAATTTAATTTCTATCGACTGAGTTTTGAAATGTTAAGGTTATTGACATTGATATTCCTAGTTGATCTTATGCCCTCTTTCACCTGTTGATTCAAATCAAAACAAATCGAGTTTTGATTACAAATTGAATAAAAACATTACAGGCTTTTATATTTTGCTCTTTAAAAAATACCAATGAAGTAGCCTTGGCCGTGGCCACCAGTGCATTTGGTCCGCTTTTAACCTATCTTTATTATCATGAATCACTGCCAGATCTGAGAAAAAATATTAGCCAATCAGAAGCGAGAAAATTTGCAAACTAAAGGTGTCATCCTTAGTAGCCCAGCGACTCGGGAAACGGTTATTTTTTTAAATCTTATTTACCAGCTCAATGATGAATATCATAGTAAATGTCTACAAATTTTAAAATATCAAAAACCCTCCTAAAAATATGGATTTATCTCAGTTATAAACTTTTATAAGTCAATTTTTGCAGGCTTCATGACACCTCAGATTTGCAGTGTCGTCATTTCTACGGCGGTCACCTTTTCAGATTAGCTAGTGAGTCTTCCACGGAAGGGCATTGGGAGCGGATATACTGATCCTCAACCTCCATGAAACGTTAACTACCACAGAATGGTGACCCCCATCACATCGCGCTAACCAAAGTACTTAGTCACAGACCTCTTTTACGTGACGTTAGCTCAATTTGGAGGACAAAACGAAAGATTTTTAAATCCCTGAGAATGGAAACCTTTTGTTTTGTCCTAAAAATTTAGCTGCATTCCGAGTGCTGCAAGGGGTCTATAGGTGACTTTAATTTTATATTATTTGTTGTTTATTTAAGATGGCAGTAAACGACAATGTTGTCACTATCCTCCACCACCGCCACCACCGCCCCCACCACCACCTCTCCCACCAATCATTGGACCCCCTGGACTACCAGGAGCCCCCGGATATCAAGGAGCTCCAGGACCCCAGGGAATGCGCGGTATGTCGGGTGATCGTGGACCACCCGGTATTCCAGGTTTACCAGGTCGTCAGATGCCTCCAGGCCCTCCGGGACCACCAGGATGCGCAGGAGCCCCTGGCGCCCCTGGATGTCAAGGAGTTAAAGGATGCCAAGGCCATCCGGGATGGGCTGGACCTCCAGGACCCCCTGGACCACCCGGTCCACCGGGTCTTCCAGCACCTCCTCCTTGCTATGGTTAAAACATAAAGCATTCTTTAAATATCGATATATAGTATCGCGAACTTAAATATTCTCTGGGAATTGTTTATTGAGATTTAAAATAAAATAAGCTATTTAATATTTTCCTCCGTTTCTCAAGCCTTGTCTAAAGCACAGTCTCTCTCTCTGGTAAATCAAAGTTTTCCATTAACGATAAATCCTCAAATCGTCTATCATCTTCTCGGTGATTTTCTGTACCATTTCTCCCTTCTATACGGGAGAGCGTCTTTATTTTCGCGCCACTCTTTAAGTACCTTGAGTGACTTTCCCTTCGCGATCTTTCACCACGAACTAGCCTTGTTGTTGCTGGGGATTTTTCGCGCTTAGGGAAATTTAGTGGCACGGATCTTTCTTGACGTGACAAGAATGGAATTAAAAAGAGAAGTAGAGAGGTCAAGATTGCAGCTCCGCCTGCTACGTAGAACGCACTATCGTAGGAATCAAAAGCCTCGTACAACCAGGCTGAAAAAAAAAAATTTAAGAGGAAATTTATTTTTATTATCGCTCGATATAACGGAAAAATGAAAAACCGCCAAAATCGAGGCCAAGGATGTCGACACTGATCAAGTAAAGGTAAAAAGGTAAAGGTAAAGCGTCCTTATTTTACGTCGGTAGCTCGTAATAGTCCGCAACTAATAAACTTGAGGCCGACGGTGCGTTCATTTTACCCCCCCCCCCCCTTTTCCATCAGTGCTCCGTTTTACAGGTATTTACAGTCAAACCAATAAAACCGTGAACACCTAAAATATGTCTTGAATGTCTACCACCGCGATTGCGCCAAAGTTGTTTCAAACTTTATATTTTATTTTTATTTTCGAGAACTTATAGAATTCTATTCGAGACAGATGGATACACGAGAGAAGAACTATTCATTACGAACTCTTTTCACGGTAGCGGAAATTTCTATTTTACATGTAACGGTCTAAATAAACATTCCAGACATATTTTAGGTGTTCACGGTTTTCTTAGTTTGACTATAAAGCTACACAGAAAGGAAAGAAGTTGAAACAAGGATGCGAAGCCACTTGGTATCGAACTTGGACCTCTTGCACCGAAAGCCGAGCACTAACCAAAAAAAAAAAAGGGAATCAAGGATGGCGTAGTGTTAGGTGCACTCGCCTCTTTCCTTTGTTGGAAGGATTTTCTCCGAGTTATCGGGTATTTTCCCTCCGCAAAACCTAAAAAGCTTAATTCAAATGGAGTCTGTGAGCCCAGAGGTTGTTTCAGAGTTCAATCGGTGAGTTAGCCATGCCCTGACTTAGATCAGCCCAGAAGTTGTTTCAGAGTTCAATCTGTGAGTTAGCCATGCCCTGACTTAGATCAGTCCTGAGGTTGTTTCAGAGTTTTATCTGTTAGTAAGCCGTGCCCTGACTTAGATCAGCCCAGAGGTCGGTCCATAAAATTTGAAGGTAGGTAACACTCACCTGCGACAGGCGATCCTAAACTCATAGGCACAGCAATGACCCCATACATGTTCCCCACGGCTTGCGATAACCTCTCATGTCCGACAATATCAGACGTCACAACATTCAACTGCCCCACAAAGCAACCATCAAACAAGCCATAAACGATAGAAAAGATGAGAACTCCAGTATAATTAGTAGCAAAAGGACACAAGGCGACTCCTAGACCCATTACAAAGATAGCAAGTTGGAATAAGTAGCGTCTATTGATGCACGACAGCTCGGAGATTTTTCCAAATATGATTTTGCTGGCTGTTGCGGTGATGGATAGGATTCCTAGGAGCCAAGATCCACGGGATTGGGAAATACCTTTGGTCTTGGAAAACTGAACCTGTGGACAGAAAAAATTCGGTGGTAAATATAAGAGTGGATTGTTATTGCCCGTCAGTATAATTATATGAGTTATATATAATGGGACAGATGGATGGATGGATGCAACATGAATAGGTGGATGGATGGAAAGATGGACAGATGGACAGACGAATGGATGGATGGATGGATAAGATGGAACATGGGTGGTTGGATGGATAAATGAATGCAACATGAATAGGTGGATGGATGGAAAGATGGACAGATGGACAGACGAATGGATGGATGGATAAGATAGAACATGGGTGGTTGGATGGATGAATGAATGCAACATGAATAGGTGGATGGATGGAAAGATGGACAGACGAATGGATGAATGGATGGATGGATAAGATGGAACATGGGTGGTTGGATGGATGAATGAATGCAACATGAATAGGTGGATGGATGGAAAGATGGACAGACGAATGGATGGATGGATGGATAAGATGGAACATGGGTGGTTGGATGGATAAATGAATGCCACATGAATAGGTGGATGGATGGAAAGATGGACAGACAGACAGACGAATGGATTGATAAGATGGAACATGGGTGGTTGGATGGATGAATGAATGCCACATGAATAGGTGGATGGATGGAAAGATGGACAGACGAATGGATGGATGGATGGATAAGATGGAACATGGGTGGTTGGATGGATGAATGAATGCAACATGAATAGGTGGATGGATGGAAAGATGGACAGACGAATGGATGGATGGATGGATAAGATGGAACATGGGTGGTTGGATGGATAAATGAATGCCACATGAATAGGTGGATGGATGGAAAGATGGACAGACAGACAGACGAATGGATGGATAAGATGGAACATGGGTGGTTGGATGGATGAATGAATGCCACATGAATAGGTGGATGGATGGAAAGATGGACAGACGAATGGATGGATGGATGGATAAGATGGAACATGGGTGGATGGATGGATAAATGAATGCAACATGAATAGGTGGATGGATGGAAAGATGGACAGATGGACAGACGAATGGATGGATGGATGGATAAGATGGAACATGGGTGGTTGGATGGATGAATGAATGTTTTGATGGAATAAATTTGGATAATAAATGAGTGGAAAGAAAGTTGGATGGGTAAAAAACTGATGAATGGATAGGCATGCACTGACCCTTGCCCTGAATCTACCATTAAAAATGCTCTAAAGATAAAAAGAAGAAAAAAGAGATGCGGTACTTACT
The DNA here is from genome assembly GCA_964019055.1 of Anthopleura xanthogrammica. Taxonomy (NCBI): domain Eukaryota; kingdom Metazoa; phylum Cnidaria; class Anthozoa; order Actiniaria; family Actiniidae; genus Anthopleura; species Anthopleura xanthogrammica. The sequence goes on along the minus strand of OZ025223.1, from coordinate 7,816,622 downwards.
AAATGCATGAATGGCACAGGATAACAAAACTGGAACAATGCCACGGCAACAACAAGAACTATATATGACTTGCATCTCCAAACAGAAGGCACAGAACTGATAGCCTCAGATGCTCTTACATTGGTCTCTCCCCTTAAAATGACTTGCCTTTTGACTGGCCGATAGACAGAAGAAGACAGCAACAATAGTACAGCAAAACATGCTAATATTCTCATTGAGTTTTGCCATCCAACAGATGAGAGTATAAAATTGATAAATGGTGCTGCCAGTAGTCCCCCAATGCCTGAACCAGAAGATGCAATACCATTCGCTATAGGAAAACGGCGATGAAAATACTGGCCTAACACCACCACAGAGGGGATAAAAGAAAAACTTGACCCTATCCCCCACAAAAGTCCATATGTGACATACATTTTAGCTGTTTCTTGCACAAAAGAAGTCAAAAACAGTCCAAGAATGGCTAGCAAACCCCCAATGAAAGCAACAGGGCGACAGCCGTAACGGTTGCAGAGAAAGCTTGCAGCTGGCCCTCCAAGGAAATTGAGGCTACCAGCCACTGAACCAATCCATGCTGAAACAGATGTAAAATTATACTTCAAATAATTACATATGAGAACTACCAGTCTCTTTAACTCTGTTAGATTATGCAGATTTATACAGACATCCCAAGGACCATGGAGCACCCAATAATTAGGGGGATGCACTTTCCTTCTTGGTTTTCACTAGGGGTTAGACAAATTCTACTTGCACTTCCCAATTGCGTACCACCCCTACTAAATGTTAAGAATGAATGGCTCCTTATCAGGTCTCAAAGTCTCAGGGTTTTTTTTTTTTTGCAAAAAGTTCTCTCAAAGTCTCAAATTTTGAAAAAAAGGAAATTGATGAACAAGTGTGTCGGGGTCACAAAAATACCCTTGTCTCAGGGTCTCGCAAAGACTTGCCTTGACTATTTGACACCCCTCAACAACACCTCTACCAGAAGCCTAAATTAGCATTAATGGTTACTTTTTCTCAATACATATATACTAGTTATACAATGGTTTTAAGTGGCATACCGTGGAATATCCCACGAGTCACTTGTAGTTTCTAGTATACACATGAGCCTTCAGGCGATATCCACGGTATGCCACAAGAAACCAATGTATAACCATTTTATCCCACACCACAGAAAATACAAATACGTATAGATTCAACGTGCAGTGTATGATGGGAAGGAAGGGTGAAATACCGACGAATATACAACGGCTTTCCTGCATTCTGATTGGCTGTATATTCTATGGTGTAGGATATATATATTCACCTGTTTCAGCTTCACCCAGCTTCATATCCTCGACAAGATTTGAATAAATAACTCCAAAAGAGTTATGAATCCCAAAGACTACAAATGTGACCATGAACGCCGCACCACACACAACCCAACCCCACCCTCCCTCAGCATAGATAATCTCCTCTTGATCTTGATGTGGGGGTAATTCTTCTGATACGTCATCATCAGCCATCAAAAGTACTTGTAGATACAGGAGGGTTATATGTCTGAATCACTTCTCCTTATTATTATTATCTGTCAAAAATAAGAAAATAGTAAATTCATGGATCATCCATTAAACTGATTAAACATTCACCAGTTGAGGATTTATATCTCTGGATTTTCCATCCCTGCAAACCCCCACCGCACATATACCCCTTCCATATTTGAAATTTATACTGCATTGTTAACAACATGCGCATGTTTAACAAGAAATAATTACTGGGGAAACTATTTGTAAACTTAAGAAATAACAAAGTGTCATTCCCTAGACATTACAACTTCTCAAATATTTCTACATTACGACCTAAACTGACCACCTTATTGCTAATTTTGAGGTAAGCTTACTCTTTCCATTTTTTTGGTTTGTTTTGAAACAACTGCTTGGTATATGAAGGGAGACTGGCTCACGTGACCAAGCGCTATCAGTGAAATCATAACTCTATTGTTTTCTATTGTTTACTTGAGAAAAGATTGTGAAAAGAGTAAGAAATATAATAAAAAAAGAATGATAAAATTGCATGTGAGTAAATGTACTTGTAATGATTTTTTCCTCTAGCTTTTGCTCGAAATGAAATTTGAAATTTGATAGAAATTTGACCCAGAGTACGTAAACTTACCTATGATAAAACTGATAAATCGTTTTTCTTGCCATTATCGTGATTCTTGTCAAAAAGGATTCATTCAGTCCATCCATCTTGACCTCCTAATGATTTCAGTTAATCGGGTTTAAGCGATTACGATTCTTTCAACGCCATTTTATATCAAAACTTGATACTTTTTTGGTCAAAATACTTTAACCTTCGAGTTGAGTGCGTAGCTACTTCATGTAGTCCAAATATTTACTTACAAGTCAATGGAGACACCATTGAATATACAGTTACATGAAGTATCTGCCTGTATCGGTTTCTTTGTGAGTCAGCGATGACTCAGCGGTTAACTTATTGTCAACAACAAAATAACTAAAAAATATTCAAAATTCGAAAAATATCCTCAGTTTACCCAACCAAAAACGCTAAAAGCCAAAAATAATGAACATTAATTGAAATGGCTAATTATTTTTGAAAAGTCAAAATTTTGAGACGAAAATGACAAAACAACCCACCACAGGGAGCCCAAACCTTTGATTTTTTTAGATTCATATACTTTTGTAAAAAATAGACATTTTTCTTGATTGAATTTTTAGCTATAAATTGCGAGGCTTTATATTTTGAATCCTTTTAATTTTTTTTCACATTTATCAGTTGCATTTTCAAAGATTCTTTTTTTGAAGTGATATAATCTAAGTTTGGGCTTCCTGTGTCATTATTAGGAGGTATTTTCAAAATGGCGGGTAATATGATGTTTGATGTACATGTAAACACACAAAAAATCCTTAAAATAGATAATAATATTGGATAAAATCGTCATTGCAAGACGTTTTCAGAATGGCTGAACGTTGGGATTCCCTTCGTTCGAAATATCAAGGCAAAAATATTGACTTGGACGCCGAATTTGAAAAATTCTTAAACGAGGTAACTTGCTTGAATATCATGCATATTTTTTAGCTTCGTATATTTTCTTTAATACTGGTTTTTGGAAAAAAAAAACTCTTAAGCTTTTGAAGCTGATATCTTTACTAAACAGCTGATTACAGAGTAACAATTCGCGATCTTTTATTTGCTAGATGTGGAGCAAACACAGAGGTACTGTACCCCACTAAATCCCATAATTTTAAAATTAAATATTCCAGTCTCTATCAGATGAGTCTCTTGCATCGCCAAGACACAAAACTCCTTCCTTGAAGACCAAGTTATCTAAAGATAGTGATGTCGGGAGTTTACCTTGGTGGGCAGAGGAAGATGAAGATGAGGACAAGAAGAGAGAAACTTTAAAAAAAAGTTGGCTGAAACCAAAACCTAAGGAGGATGTTGACGATGAAGGATTACAAGAAGAGGACAGTGCTGAAGTGAGAACAAGCTGTATTAGTTTGACGTTTTACGGGGCAATGCCAATTTAAAAATTAATTAATGACTAATTACAGTGTAATGCACAAAAGTATGACCACTTTTAATATATTGGCATACCTCTAGATGCACTGGATTGTTACTGCCAAACAAGTTTTTACACCCCTTATTTGAAAAAACCAGACAGCTTGGCTTCAAATGTGTCTGTTTAAAGTACAAAATCCCATGCATAGAAGTATGTAAACACATTAAATGACTAGCCCTACTTTTGCACTTTGTGCTGTAATGGTTAGATAGTGGAAGTACAATTGACTTTTATTAGAGATTGAAGGTGACGTGTGGCAGTCCCAGCTGATAAACATGTGACCCTCTATGTTTAACATCTCTGAAAGAGATGGGACCGCCATTTTACATGGTCATCTGAGCCACGGCAAATGTGTGTTACCATTTGCAGATATTTTTAGAGCAAAATTAGCATCTTCTACTCACTCAGATATCTTAATTAGATCCGGAGTGTGAGTTTAATTTGGCTGCAGGGATTTGAACCACAACCTTAGCCCACACAGCGGACTGGTGCCAGGGCTCAAAATAACGGCCAGTCATATGCCAGTCAAGATGTCCGGTGTATGATATATATATATATTTTTTTTTTTTGAATATGACCGGTCAACATGTCTGTTCAAAACCATATTTGACCGGTCAAGTACCAAATTTGGCCGGAATCATTGGCTGTTGACCACCCATTATTTTGAGGCCTGGGTGCCCAGCCAACTGAGCCAACCAGGTACACTCACCTCTAACCTCTGGGGTATTGGGTTGGATTTTTTTGGACTTGGCATCACATATGAGTAGAGTTTGTTCGGTCTCTCCCTTCATTCAAGAGGATATACTCTCTACTCTTTACATTGCTGTTCCTCCCCATTTCCCCTTGTACATAATCATCCTAAACTCTTTTGATGGGTTTGGGCATGTTTATAGCTAATTAGCTGTAATTTTGTTTTTACTCAGAAGTTACAGGATACAGAAGAAACACAGCCCACCCCTGTGGGGATATCACAGGACAGTAACCATGGTGATAGCTCAGCTGTATCAATCAGTAAAGACAGCCTAGAGGACAGTAAGTATATTAATACTCCCATGGTCACTATATACCCCAGCCTTATTACCTGTGGGGAATGATGTCTCAGGCCAGTAACCATGGTGATAGTGCTGCTATTTATAGAACAGATTTTGTATGAGTGTGAAAAGTCCAGACAGTATATGGCACTGTTACAGTATTGACATGGCACCCAATGTTGAATGTTTTCATACTGTACATGGCATTGCACTGACACAGTCACAGCAAGCTGCAGTCTGTGCTATAAGTTTTTCATAGTCATACGAAAAACTGCTCTATAGACCAAATCAGCTAACGCGTTGCTATGTACGTTTCCACCCAATTCAAAACCTCTGGGAATAAGAACTTTAGTTTCAAAAAAATTCCATGTGATATCGAAATACGACAGACAAAGAATCTGGAAATGTACATAGCAACGTGTTAGATGATTATGTCTATTGCTATAAAGGCAGCAAGCATACGCCCTTGGACACCCAGCCAACCAACCCTTTTGGGGATTTATACTGTGATGCTATCTCGTTTCTTGGAGGAGGGGAGGATGATGTAGAGGAGAAGGTTGTTGCCAAGAAGTTTGGGCTTTATTTTTTTGACAGTTGCAAGAAAAAGTCTACAAAAAGAAACGTTCATTCCCAAGATGGAAGATGATATCCCAGAAAGGTTAGAAATAAGTCTAGATATGAAGTACAAGGAGTGCTTTCCGGGTTCAATAACTCATCTACATTGTAGTATTGCTAATGTATACTTGCTGATTGGCTATTTTCTTTCTTTGCTTTCAATTCCATTAGACCAATGAGTGAAGAAGAAACAGGAACTTATGAATACAGTGGTAAGAATGATTCTGAAATGATACTGTACATGCAAGCATGAACCTTGATTTGATTTAGAGGAGGCAGCATGGTCCAGTGGTCAGAGCATTGGTCTTGCAATCTGGTGGAGCCGGGTTTAAGTCCTGCTTTGGCCACTAGCTGAGACTGTATTTGTCCCAATTCAATAAAGGTCCAATTCCGCCTCTCGACTATGCTTGTGAATAGCCAAAAAAATGTTTAAAAAGTTAAACCAATTTTTAAAAAAGCACCTAATTAAATTCTTGATTCATTCAAACAATAATTATAATTATTGTTTCAAGTTGAGACATTTAGGTCAACAAATGAATACAGTAATTTGTATAGAAACTGACTCAAATGCATAATATGCCATATAATTTATGGAGTAACATATATGGAGTGTAACTCTGATGTCTGCTATAACACTTCATACAGAATACTATATTAAAATTTATCTCTCTATATTTAAAATTTGGTTATTCAATCACACCTATTTTTCCTCTCATGCAAATTTGTCCTGTAAAACATGTAATTTTTTATACCTTTTTCAGATGATGTAGAAACAGGCAATAGTTCAGTATCACCTAGTCATGTGTTGACACCCTCTGAGGCCCCTCCCCCTGGGCTCGACACACTTCAAGAAGAGGAAGACAAGGTGAAGTTCTTTCAGGAACAAATGAGGGATGACTCACAGTTTGATTATAAAAAGGAGTTGGAAGAGATAAGCACAACTGAATCTGCAAGTCCTTACAAGTAAGAGTTACATTTACTTAATCATAATTATAAATTAATTGTCTTTGTTCTATCAGCAATCATTTTTTCATGAATTTGACATGCTAGTGAATGGTCCTAAGCCGACAGTGTCACCTTCTTCAACATGCATTGATGACTTACCTGCTACCTTCTCTTACTTTTTCAAAGACAAAGTAGATAACCTCACTGTCAGTGTCCTTTGATAATATTTCTACTACTTCTACTCTGCAATTATCTATTGTCAATGAGCTGTTTGAACTGCCTTGCAAGTTTATTCTCTTTCAATCTGGAGACATTGTTGAATCGGTGATCAAGAACTCTCCAGGCAACTAAATCTTGTACCTTGGATCCTGTACTTTGTACAATCAGTTCACTTTGTTTAAGTGGCCCCAGTTATAGTAGTCATACCGTAATAACTTAAACCAATACTGAATCCTATCCTATAACTTTCTACCCCTCCCTATTCTGTCATTTCCCAAATGAATATCCTTTTCCATCCCGTCTCATTCCTTTTTTAGATTGCATGGATAATATAATTATCTTCTATATGTCTCTATGGAATTTCTTCCTTATTATCCAATTCGATTCAAATGGCAAAGATTTTATTTATTTTTATTCTCCTCTTCAGAGAAAGAGATGATAGATTACAAGCGACAGGTGTTGAAGTGGGGGATTCAATATTCAATGCAACAGGTAGATTGTTAGATGGCCTGTGGTCGGGTCAGTCTGATATTGTATAGCCCTCTTTAGCTTGGGCGTAATGTTCTCCTATTTTAGTCCACATGTCATTCCCTAGAGTAGCATTTATTTGTGTAACTGGGTTGAAAATAGCATCACCATCATTGTCATCATCATCACCATTCCTATCACTGTCATCATCATCATCACCATCATCATTGTCATCACCATCATCATCACCATCATCATCACCATCATCATCATCATCACCACCACCATCATCATCACCATCATTGTCATCATCATCGTCATCACCATCGTCATCACCATCACCATCACCATCACCATCACCATCACCATCACCATCACCATCACCATCACCATCACCATCACCATCACCATCACCATCACCATCATCATCACCATCAAAATCATCACCATCATCATCAACACCATCATCACCATCACCATCATCATCATCATCATCATCATCACCATCATCATCATCACCATCATCACCATAACCATCACCATCCCCATCACTGTCATCATCACCATCACCATCACCATCAAAATCATCACCATCATCATCATCATCATCACCATCAAAATCATCACCATCATCACCATTATAATTATAATTATTACTATTACTATTTTTTAAATAATTTTTCTTTTTTAGATGCCTTAAAAGGTAAGCAAACAGAAGAAGCTGCTGTTGATAGAGGTGATGACCAAGAAGAAAGTGCTGATCATAGTGACGATTATAGTGATCAGTTCGAGGAAACTCATGATCAAGAAGAACATGAGGAAACAGAAGAACCAACCAAACCAACCCAACCAGTAAGCAAATAGCATATACAGGGCATAAAAAAATAGTTTTATTAGCTTATATAATACCTTGTTTCTGGGTCACATTACTGGTCAAAATCACTGGCAAGGCAATGAATTGACTGAACAACTTCCAATAGGCAATGTGCATCAAAGCTCACAAAGCACTCTGGGAAAGTGAGTTCTTTAAAAATGTAACAGGGAAATCAAAGGAACTATCAGAAAAAAATTACTCTGTTATTTTCGTCTGCTGAAATCCTTTTATTTACATAGAAAATGTCGAAGGAAAAATTGTCAGATGAATTTTTAGAGGAGTCAAAAAAGCGTAAGAACTCACTTTCCCATCGTGCTTTGTGCTATAATTTCGAGCTCATGCACATTGGCTATTCTGGCTGGACATTGTCTGATGATTGCCATTACTTTTAGACCGGTTATAAGAAGTTGTTCTCCTATCCTACACCAATATGAAGTTATATGCCCACACTCATAACCATATAGGACCCATATCCATGACGTACCCAATTATAATTATAAATGATTTTTTTTCCAGTTTTTGGAAGCAAATAAACCAAGCTTATTATCAAAAGGTTAGGAAACTAGAAAAAGAAAAATGGTAAATTAATATTACAGTGCGACTACTCACCCAAACAAATTTTAAATCAAATTTATAAATCACGCTTTGGACTCTGAATAACAGGATGGGGACGACTTCTGGAGTTTAAACTGTTTCTTGTTCACTTCTGATCAAAAATACACGAGTATAAAGTAAAATATGTGCTTTTAAAGGAAAAAATGTGAAAATTTGTTCCGATTCTATTGTTTAAATACTCAATCGTGATTGGCTAATTTGTTTGAAAATTTGCTTGGATGGCTTTGGTTGAAGTAGTCGCACTGTAAATAAATATTGTCATCAAGCTTTATTAGACCTTTGCAGAATTCGCTTGAATGAAGTACCTCAGAACAATAGATTTAAAGCGAGGCTGCATGGAGTACACAAAACAGTAAATTTATGGATAGAAAACCCCAGCACAAGCACAAGCCAATGCAAGAAAAACAAAATCTTGAGCCATTCTCTTGTGCTTGCGTGTTGGTTCTTTTCATAGTGAGAACCAGTTTTTCATCTCAAACCATCTGTCATTTCCTTAAGAGCGTGATTTCATCCATATCTTGGAAATTACCGGCTAACTAATAAATAATAGATTGGAGTGGCTAATCATCCTTACTGGCAGCTGAAGAGCTGAATTGCGAAGGACGCAGCTCAACGTGGTCGAGTCGAAGGCATACGAAGGCGCCTTCGGCAGCCGCCATACGACTCATGTCTGACCACGGAGCACAGCTCAGATCGAATTAGGGTTGGTTTTTTACGGAGGGAGGAAAACTGGAGAACCCGGAGAAAAACCCTCGAAGCAAGGGAGAGAACCAACAAACTCAACTCACTTAAGGTGCCGAGTCCGGGGATCGAACCCGGGACCATAGCGGTGAGAGGCGATAACTTACGCACTACGCCACCCTTGCTTCCCTTAACTGAGTGTAACTGTATATTTTCTTGATGTATTTTTCAGTGTCTTTAATGGATTCATTAGATTCAACATTAGACAGAAAAAAGTCAAAACCAAAAACTCAACTGGACAAACCAAAAGGTAAAAGAAACGTAGGTTTTCCTGTCCAGTTTTGAAAAGGACATGCTCATGATATTGAAATTCTAGCATGATACTATACTAATAAGTCTCTCTAAGATTAGAAAAAACCTACTAATGGTCTATCACCAATCGAGCCCTGTGATTGGCTGAGCTACTAGGGGTCTATTAGTGATAGACCTCTAGTAGCGAAAAGCGCCGGTTTTGAAAACCAAAAAATATATATTTAAAGCAAAATCCAAAACTTTTTGCATCCTTTTATTGGACCGATTAGTAGGTTTTTACTAAAACAATTAGACCATTCGGACTCGAGGACTAATTGTTAAATAGAATGTTCAGAATTGCATTAAACCTCATGATCAAAAGCATCAGATGGTAGATATAGTGCTGTAGATTCTATTATAACGTTGTTGAGTAGTGAACTGAATAGTATTTCTACCAAAATTTTCTTATTATTGCCGAAAGGTAGGAACGTCGTGTATGGTACATTATTTTATTCCTACCAATAAATGTATTTGGTGATCCACGTGTTCGTACCATACACGAAGTACCATACGACTAAAGCCTCACAATCACCCCGGTTTGCTCCCAGTTCGACCTTTAGCTCAGCTGGTAGAGCGTCGGTGTACAAATCCGAAGGCCGTGGGTTCGAATCCTATCGAGGTCGGAATTAATTTTTCCGAATTTATTTCCAAGGGTTTTTCGCCCGGAATAACATCGTTTCTCTTAGCACTATAACTTTAACTTACTTCCTCACAATCAAACCCGAGTTTTAAGATATCGCCACTTTCAGGTGTCCGGAGCACGCACGAACCGTCCAATCACAGCGCGCTTCGATGCTTAGCCAAGCGGCCCTTGCTCCTAGTCTCTTCCCAATACAAAAACACGCGTTTCAAAGAATTTATAGAAAAAAAATTGAAGTATACGTGTTGTTTAAAAAATTAAAGTAAATCTTTGCGATCCATCTCCTCAAATTCTGTGAGATATATGACTTTTAAGACTCGGGCGAGGGCCGCTTGAATTACAACACCAATCCTTTTCGCGCTTAGTTTTTCGTACAGCTGGTTGTAGTGATGACTGTTTACTGCAATATTATTGTAATCGTTAGGTATGGAAGGAACATCTGGCAGTGGATCTGGTCTAAAGACTACTGGTACAGGAAACCTGTACAGTGGTACAACAGACACTATAGCTGAACTACAAGCAGCACTACAGCAAGTACAGATGAATGCCACTGATAGAAGCCAACAGGATAGAGGTAAGACACTATACTTGATCACCCTGCTCTTCTTGCACTTGCCTTGTCTCTTCCGCTATGTGGTCCATTCCTGCCCTCACCCATCCAAAGAATGTCCTTATCCCAGGATGTTCCCTCTTCAGGTTCAATCTCTGTAACTAATAACTCACTTTTACCCTTCCCTCACTTGCCCACTTCACATCCCTATGTGTCCCCTGCCCACCCACCCCTAACCTCCCTCATTCTCTTTCCTTTTTCTCCTCCTACAGTTTCTCCCCCTTCTCTTACCTCTGCCGATTTTTTTCTCCCTTTACATGCCAAACCATGGCCTTTTATTACATGTGATAACGTGTCCAGCAATCAAACTAGAGTGATCCGTGATTCGCTTTGTGAACTCGCAAGGGTGCATGCATTTGTCTTATTCATTTCTTGATTCTTTGTTGTGTTTTTTTTTCTTTTGTGGCGTCCCGAAAATGAAGGTCTTCAGCCCCAAGAATCACAGCCAGAGGACCAACTCATTCTACAAAAATCATCAACAGGAGAGACAAAATCCCGAGGTTTCAGTCTAAGACCATCTGTCATTACCGACAGCAGTCCGGTAGAAAACGAGCTGAAGAAACGACAGCTGCTAACACACATTGGAAGCGCTGGAATGACTCTCACCTCCAATAGTATTGACTCAGCCTCGCTGCCCGTGGACTGCAGGGGATTCAGCTTAAAACCCTCTGAACCTATCCCGAGTAGACCAGAGCCAGGACTCGCGGTGGATTCCCGAGGGATTCCCTTAGATTCTCGTGTCGTCCCGTTAGACTCGCGCGAAACTCGGGACAGCTTTACCGAAGAGAAGAGAGGATTAGATTTGCAACCAGTGGCGAATATTCTTGCCATGATTGACAAAAACATTGGTGAAGATGATGATACCGAGGAGGACGAAGACACACCACCACCCGACAGCATACGCAGCATCAAGGCCAAAGCAAAAGCTCGTAAGAGTGTAGATACTAAAAAACGCGAGCCAACCAAGAAGACAACTAATAAAAAGACTGCTAAGAGTGCCTATTCTCCTGTACGAGTTCGAGGCAGCAAGGGCAGACTTCCAGAAACATCCACTCGAGTTCCACAGAAGAAAGGGAAGAGAAAGGACAAAGAGAATCAGTCTGTTGGGAAGAGTAAACTAGATCAGTGGCAGCCATCGATGTCTTCTCCGCCTTCTTGGTCTCCAACTCCAACCATGAGGAAGAGCAAGCATGTGGTAAGATTTTTAGTGAGGCATTTTGGATTGCATGTAGGAGCATTCTTCTCTCATAAACTAAGCCTGTGGTATAGCTGGGTTTCACTTGACGTCATTTCCTATCTCGTGCGGAATGTTCCTCAGCTGAATCACAAGTTTTCAATAGAATTCTTTCTGGTTGACAGCACATGGTGGTCAGTGTTTGACCACCATTTGGAGCAGATAACGAGATTCGAAGACTTTTATCAGCTGACTGAAACCCAGCTATAGAGCTTTTAAATGTGACGTCAATCTATGGAAAAACGACTTCCGGGTCCAAAACGAAAAAGAGTTTAATAACGATTTTTCTTACTTTTTCTTTATGACAGGATTCGTTGTCCAAACTTCCAATTGTTTCAGGTGGAGGTTAAATCATTGAGTACGATTTTCACTTTATTTTAGCAGTTTTTGTGAGCAGTTAGACCCGGAAATACGTCACAAATTAACAGCTCTTTCAACAACGTTGAATACTTAGAACTGAATACCGAATTCCAGGACCGAAGTGCATTGTTGTTCTTGTGTCTTGGAGTCCTTGTGAGCATCGGTTACAAATGGATTGCCAGACAAAGTCTAACAATTTTTTAAAGATTTGCCCACGTGTTTTAGACACCCAGGACAAAAGGACTTTTGTTTGTATTGGCAGAAAAAATTATTTAGCTCGAACTCCTCCCTTCTCCTATATATTCTACATTATGGCCTGAGTTCTTTTGACTTCAATTATAATATGGCAAAAGCCGTTCAGAAAGGCAGCCTTGTTGACGTGAATGAATTCATCATTTTTTAGGAAAGAAAGATCCCAAGTCCGAAGATAAAAACGAAGACCAACCGCAAAGACCAAGACAGTTCATCAGCCAATCACCTCGCTGAATCCGTTGAATCCTTTGCTAACTACCTGAAACATATAGTTAGACCCGATTATGAAGATAGGGAAAATCAGCCCCCGATAACACCGAGGTGGTCCGATGATGAGCCGGTCAAATCCCGAGCGTCGATTCGGGCAACTTCGGTTGATGATCGGATGGAGCGGATTTCGCGAGAACAAAGGTTTCTGTCTGAGGTATGTAACTTGCGATCTTCTCTTCTCTTCTCTTCTCTTCTCTTCTCTTCTCTTCTCTTCTCTTCTCTTCTCTTCTCTGCTCTGCTCTGCTCTGCTCTGCTCTGCTCTGCTCTGCTCTGCTCTGCTCTGCTCTGCTCTGCTCTGCTCTGCTCTGCTCTGCTCTGCTCTGCTCTGCTCTGCTCTGCTCTGCTCTGCTCTGCTCTGCTCTGCTCTGCTCTGCTCTGCTCTGCTCTGCTCTGCTCTGCTCTGCTCTGCTCTGCTCTGCTCTGCTCTGCTCTGCTCTGCTCTGCTCTGCTCTGCTCTGCTCTGCTCTCTTGATTTGCCTTTGCTGTTGTCTGTTTTTTTTTATGCTCGTGGTGCTATTTCATTTTCATAGCGTTGAAAATCTCACTGAAAAACTTTCCATTTCTTGTTCAAGGTTGAAAACTGGCAAACAGCCTGGAAAGACGAACGCCGTCGGAACGACAAACTCATCGCCGACTTTGCTGCACGGGAGAGGGAGCTGTCTAGAAAAGAGGAAAAAATAAGAATGGACTACGAGGAACAGATGCATGATCTCAAACAAGAGATATACAGTCTACAAGCTCGGCTACAGGAAGAACAAGAGAATGCTGATAACAGAAGAAAAGTTGCAAGTGGCGGAGATTTGAAGGTAAATTTGTTCATAAATGCAACAAAAGGGAGATACAATGCTTTGTTGTTTAACAGCATTTTTTCCGCTGTTTATCCACCGCCTCTTACAGCATTAGTCGCGGGTTCGATATCTTGGCCCCCTGAAAATCAAGGGTTGCGTAGTGGTAGTTCACTCGCCTCTCACCTCTTGGACCTCGGGTTTGATTCCTGAATTCGGCATCACCTGTGAGTAGAGTTTGTTAGGTCTCTCTCCTGATTCGAGGGTTTTTTCTACAGTCATTTTTCCTCCCTCCGTAAAAATGAGCATGTGACAGACAGCTAGTTGCACGGTCTTGTAATTTTCTTCCCATATTTACTGTAAAACAAACCTCTATTCAGAGGACGCCTTCGGGACATTGCCTAACCATTTCAATGGTCATTTATTAGGGTATCACTGAAGAAGAGAAGAAACGACTAGAAAAAGAGATTCGAGAACAAGAGAAATTAATGAAGGGCTATCAACAAGAAAACGAACGTCTGTACAAAGAACTCAAGCAGATCCAAGCCAAGGGGAAAACGACAGAAGCTAGGATGTTCGCTGAAAACCAAAAACTTGGTATGTTTAGTTGCAGTAGGAGTGAGATCTCGCAGTTCGTTTTGTCATTGGAACTGCCTCGGAAAGCCATCGGATAATCAAACAACTAATTTTGAAATATCTCTAAAAAGAAAAGACATATCGATATCGCCTCTCACCTCTGGGGTCTTGGGTTCTATTCCCGGACAAGGTATCACATGTGAGTAGAGTTTGTTAGGTCTCCCCTTGATTGGGGTTTTTCTCTGGGTTCTCCGGTTTTCCTCCCTCTGCAAAACCTAACAAGCTAAACTCCAATTCGATCTGTGAGTTAGCCGTACCCTGACTTAGATCAGCCAAGAGGTTGTTTCAGGGTTCAATCTGTGAGTTAGCCATGCCCTGACTTAGATCAGCCCAGAGGTTGTTTCAGGGTTCAATCTGTGAGTTAGCCATGCCCTGACTTAGATCAGCCCAGAGGTTGTTTCAGGGTTCAATCTGTGAGTTAACCATGCCCTGACTTAGATCAGCCCAGAGGTTGTTTCAGGGTTCAATCTGTGAGTTAGCCGTACCCTGACTTAGATCAGCCCAGAGGTTGTTTCAGGGTTCAATCTGTGAGTTAGCCATGCCCTGACTTAGATTAGCCCAGAGGTTGTTTCAGGGTTTGATGTGTGAGTTAGCCATGCCCTGACTTAGATCAGCCAAGACGTTGTTTCAGGGTTGGATCTGTGAGTTAGCCATGCCCTGACTTAGATCAGCCAAGAGGTTGTTTCAGGGTTGGATCTGTGAGTTAGCCATGCTCTGACTTAGATCAACCAAGAGGTTGTTTCAGGGTTGGATCTGTGAGTTAGCCATGCCCTGACTTTGATCAGCCCAGAGGTTGTTTCAAGGTTCTATAACATTTGAAAGTTTTTTACTGAAGTTTAAAAACCGTTAATTTAATCGTTTGCAGCAACTGAAGTGGCCAACTTAAAAGAAAAACTCGACCAACATGCTGGACAGCCTCATTACTCCACACCAGGATCAGCTATTCTTGGCGCAGACAGAATACATTATCTCCAGGACCAGCTCGGTTCCTATAGGAAGAGAGAGACTAAGACAGAGAAAGAGCTTGATGAACTGAGACACGTGAACATGACTCTTGAACAGCGCATGCGCGCGGCAGAGAGAGAGCGAGACAATGCTGTAGAAAGAGCCAATCAAGCACTAGGTATGGTATAACCAACTATACTTCTTATGGGAAGCCATTTCGATGCTACGGTATGTCGTACCGTGTACTTGCTGTAAGTCAGTACCGTACGTATCCCACTAGACTTGCTTCGAGTCGACCTATCTGAGAGTCACAGAGTCACGTCAAGGCGAAGCAATTGAAAAAAAAAGCGAATGTCAAAGTCGCGGGAGGTCGACTTGTTCCTCTTGCAGGATATATCTTTGTGTTTAGCGCCAATAATGTTCTGTATTTCTTTAGTGCGCGCTACATTTCCGTACGTTGATAAAGAGCGCGATCTTAATTCGGCGACCATATGTTTCCCACTCATACGATAACCATCTATGGGAAGCCATGCATTTCAATGTTACCATGTACGTGTTGTAAGTCAGTACTGTACCGTTTCTCATACGATAACCATTGTTATGGGAAGCCATTTCAGTGTTACGGCATGTCGTACCGTGTATGTGCTGTAATCATTCTTATGGGAAGCCATTTCAGTGTTACGGCATGTCGTACTGTGGACGTGCTGTAATCATTCTTATGGGAAGCCATTTCAGTGTTACGGCATGTCGTACCGTGTATGTGCTGTAATCATTCTTATGGGAAGCCATTTCAGTGTTACGGCATGTCGTACCGTGTATGTGCTGTAATCATTCTTATGGGAAGCCATTTCAGTGTTACGGCATGTCGTACCGTGGACGTGCTGTAATCATTCTTATGGGAAGCCATTTCAGTGTTACGGCATGTCGTACCGTGTATGTGCTGTAATCATTCTTATGGGAAGCCATTTCAGTGTTACGGCATGTCGTACCGTGTATGTGCTGTAATCATTCTTATGGGAAGCCATTTCAGTGTTACGGCATGTCGTACTGTGGACGTGCTGTAATCATTGTTATGGGAAGCCATTTCAGTGTTACGGCATGTCGTACCGTGTATGTGCTGTAATCATTCTTATGGGAAGCCATTTCAGTGTTACGGTATGTCGTTGCAATCATTTTAAAGAAAACCATTTGAAATTTGAGTTTTTTTCTTACCGTAGGAACGAGTACTCAAGAGCAAAGTCAAATGAAAATTAGATACGAATCGGAAATTGAAAGACTAAATCGTAAACTGAAATGGTACGCCGAAAACCAGGAGATCCTGGACCGAGACCTGGTCAAAATCAAAGTGAAGGACCAAGAAATCAGAGACTTGAAAGGAACTCTTGAAAGACTGAAGAAACAGCAAGGAAAAGAAATTGTGGAAAGAAAAGAAAGAACGAGTGAAAGGGCTACTGATGCGAAGAGAATACGAGATCTGGAAAGACAGGTAAACCTTGAAACGGGACTTCCTTGTCTGTCTGTCTGTCTGTCTGTCTGTTTCTTTGTCTTTCTATTTCTGTCTGTCTGTTAGTTTGTCTTTCTTTCTATGTCTGTCTGTCTGTCTGTCTGTCGGTCTGTTGGTGTGTTTGTCTTTCTATTTCTGTCTGTCTTTCTGTTTGTCTGTCTCTTTGTCTTTCCGCTATTTTCGAAAAAATAATAAATTTTGTCTTATGCTTCTGGGGAGACACTTGTCCAGGTAATCTTGGTGTCCTGAATAAAACTTTACGAGTTAATTCTTTACCATTCTTGACTATGACGTACCTTAATTAGAGAAATTACTAATAAATTTGCCAATACAATGTTAGGTACGTGAAATGGAAGAGATTATCAAACGACGATACCCTAACTCATTACCAGCCCTCATCCTCGCCGCGTCCTCTGCCCCAGGCGTCGCTCAGCCAGCGACAGACGAGTCACCCAAAAAGCAGTCTCCATCATACGTTTACCTCGAAAATCAAGTGAAAAAGCTCCAATCACAACTGGAGGAGAAAGATGATGAAGCAAGTCGAAGAATACGAGCCATAGAACAGAAATACAATGCAATGAAGTTTGACTACGAGGAGAGGATCAAGGAACTGGAGCAGAGTCTTAAAATAGCCAATGAAAAGCCAAGACCGTCAGCACATCCTCATACGCATGCTCAAGCCCTTGAGAAAGAGCTAGCCGCTGTGCGTGAGGGTGATCGCAGGCGCATAGAGGAGTTAGAGAGTGAGATAAGTGTTCTCCAGGAAGCTCTTGGGAGGATGTCATCTCTTCAAGCTCATGTCAAAAATAAGAAAAGGTAAGCTTGACTTGTGTATTTGTGCATATTCTTGGAATAAATGTTCGGTCATGGCTGGTTGGCTTGAACGTTTGTGAATAGAGTTGCTTGTTGGTTCTCTCCTGTGCTTCGAGGGTTTTTTTAATGGTTCCCCGGTTTTTCCTCCATCCACAAAAATCAACTTCTAAATTCCAATTGGAATGCACTTTTAGTTTTGGAGATATTTGAGGACAAAATCCAGGATTTCACTTCCAGTGGTGGTGGGTACCGGGTAACCTCACCCCTCCCCCTCTAAATCGAGTCCCGTAAAATGACAACTGTACCTTATCCCCAATGAGGGGTTTAATAAAGCCTTGTTTGTTTTCAGAAAATCTGATGAGAAGAAGCCCTCGAATGAGATACCTGTCCAGCAAGATCCACCAGAGAGTATACAAGTACTTGAGCGACAGATACAAGAAAAAGACAAAGAAATATCAGAACTGAAACAAACCTGTACCAGGCTACAACAAGAACGAGAAACAATGCTAGCGTCACCTCAGCGAGACACCCGAACCACGCCCAAGACCCCTCCCCGTGTAACGGAACTAGAACGACAAAATACCCAGTTAAAACAGCGCTTGGCTGATATCTCTTTAGACATGGATCAAGGTCGAGTTAGGTACCAGGGTTCTCTCGCCGAAGCCGAGCGAAATGCCCGACAAGCACATGAAGATGCCGCTGACCAAATCGAAAAATTGCGGGCTCAGCATCAACGTGAAATGAATCAATTGAAGAGCGAGTTTGCTGTACGGCATTCAGGTTCGGTAGTAACAGAGCTGAAGAGTAGGTTGGCAAGTCAAGAAATTGTTATTCAAAAACTTCGAGAAAAATTAGTGTTGGAAGCAAGGAATTATGAAGAGTTAGCCGCTGCAAAGGTAATGTAATGCCTTGAAGATATTTCTATACTTTAACTTGAGAAAAATGAATAAAGACCTTTTCGGCTTGGGTGTAATGTTTTCCCATTTCAGACCATGTGTCATTTTCTTGAGAATAAGATTCTTTGTTTGAGTTGTATCCATATTCATGTGTCTTCTCATGTACAACCGTTAAACAAAGAAATGATACTCTATGGAATGACACGTGGTCTGAAATGGGAAAATAAACCTTAGCCGAAAAGGTCTATTTTACTAACATTTCAGAACCTGCTATCTAGTTTCTGTTTTTTTTTCCCGCTTCCTTTGTTTTGATTTTTGTTTTTTTTGTTTTGTTTTTGTTTTGTTTAGTTGTCACTGACTTGATTTGTTGTTGTTGTTGTTGTTGTTTAGTTGTTGTTTTTGTTGTTTGTAGTTGTTCTTTGTGTTGTTTTGTTTTCTTCTTTTCAGTTTATTTATTTATTCGTCTTATATTAATCTGGTGTTGGTGTTGTTTTCCTTCCCCTATTTTTTTCATATTTTCATATTTTCTTGTTTTACAACTTCATCAGGAATAGAAATTAAAACATTCCTTTTATTTTTCCTTTCATTAATTTCCTCATTCCTTACTTCCTCATAGACTCGCGAAGAAGTCCTCAAACAACAAATAACAAACCTAAAAAACGAACTCTACCAAGCCAAGGAAAACTTCACGCCCGAAATGCGACACTTCGATACCCTGCAATCCAAAATATCAGCCATGGAGCAAAGATTTAACCAAAGAGAATCCGACCTTGAACGGATCATAAACACGACACATGTCAAATCTAAGTTAGAAAAAGAAGAATCTGACTCAAGATGGAAGGCGATTGTTAGAAAGAAAAATCAGGAGATCGAAAAGTTTCGGGAGGAACTTGATGTTATTTTAGAAGCATTAAGAGAACTAAAGAGACAAGGTGTGGTTATCCCAATGGTGACTGCTTACCAGTATTAACTGGATATTATTTATTGTTAATATTAAATTTATTAGTACTTTATTAAATGAGGTTTGTTAGAGTCTTTAGGTGGATAATGGATGGATGGATAGATGGAGGGAGCGAGGGAGGGAGGGAGGGGGGATGGATGGATGGATGGATGGATGGATGGATGGATGGATGGATGGATGGATGGATGGATGGATGGATGGATGGATGGATGGATGGATGGATGGATGGATGGATGGATGGATGGATGGATGGATGGATGGATGGATGGATGGATGGATGGATGGATGGATGGATGGATGGATGGATGGATGGATGGATGGATGGATGGATGGATGGATGGATGGATGGATGGATGGATGGATGGATGGATGGATGGATGGATGGATGGATGGATGGATGGATGGATGGATGGATGGATGGATGGATGGATGGATGGATGGATGGATGGATGGATGGATGGATGGATGGATGGATGGATGGATGGATGGATGGATGGATGGATGGATGGATGGATGGATGGATGGATGGATGGATGGATGGATGGATGGATGGATGGATGGATGGATGGATGGATGGATGGATGGATGGATGGATGGATGGATGGATGGATGGATGGATGGATGGATGGATGGATGGATGGATGGATGGATGGATGGATGGATGGATGGATGGATGGATGGATGGATGGATGGATGGATGGATGGATGGATGGATGGATGGATGGATGGATGGATGGATGGATGGATGGATGGATGGATGGATGGATGGATGGATGGATGGATGGATGGATGGATGGATGGATGGATGGATGGATGGATGGATGGATGGATGGATGGATGGATGGATGGATGGATGGATGGATGGATGGATGGATGGATGGATGGATGGATGGATGGATGGATGGATGGATGGATGGATGGATGGATGGATGGATGGATGGATGGATGGATGGATGGATGGATGGATGGATGGATGGATGGATGGATGGATGGATGGATGGATGGATGGATGGATGGATGGATGGATGGATGGATGGATGGATGGATGGATGGATGGATGGATGGATGGATGGATGGATGGATGGATGGATGGATGGATGGATGGATGGATGGATGGATGGATGGATGGATGGATGGATGGATGGATGGATGGATGGATGGATGGATGGATGGATGGATGGATGGATGGATGGATGGATGGATGGATGGATGGATGGATGGATGGATGGATGGATGGATGGATGGATGGATGGATGGATGGATGGATGGATGGATGGATGGATGGATGGATGGATGGATGGATGGATGGATGGATGGATGGATGGATGGATGGATGGATGGATGGATGGATGGATGGATGGATGGATGGATGGATGGATGGATGGATGGATGGATGGATGGATGGATGGATGGATGGATGGATGGATGGATGGATGGATGGATGGATGGATGGAAGGATCAGGAAGAAAAACGGGTTGTATATGGATGGATGGATTAATGGACCATGTCACTCTTCACTCGCGTCATCGCACCAAATCATAACTATGAAAATACACCTAGTTCAGTATAATTTCAATATAATTTTTTTATTACGTATTTATTATTTCCAGCACACCCGACTTTTGCTATCTGACAACAGTCATTTGTATTTTTCTCAACTTTATTCACTTAATAACTTTAATATCAACAACGACAGGTTGAATTTTTGTCGGCATACTTTCAATAATCATTTACAATTTTTTTTTAAATTTTACATTATTGTTTGTTGTATAATTTTGTCATAGGGAACATTTACAGAAGCAAGTTACATCTTTTCTCAAATTATTAATACTTTTGTCGGCATATAAATACTTCTTAATCGTTTATAATTCTTTATAGAAATGTACATTGTTGGTTTTACAATTATGTAATTGGACTGACATATTTACAGAAGCAAGTTACACCTTTTTCTAAATTATTAATATATTTTTGACTGCATACATACTTTTTCTAATCGCTTACATTTTTTCTTTCATTTACAATATTGTATGTTTTACGATAATTATTATGTTATTGGAAGTATATTTTATAGTTTTTTTTTGTTTCAATTCGTATATATTTAATTGTATTTCTAGATCTGTTATTTTAATTAACACTACTTTGTCATATATTTTACATATACTCACACGTGAAGATATGGATGTGACGTCACTTCCAATTTTTCCCGCTCATTTTAACGCGCGTTGCATAGTTTTTGTTTGTGGATATGGCTATATAATAGAAAGAAAATTACACGTTGGATTGAGGATTGATAAACTTCATATCTTCTCGCTAACGTGTAATATCCCCTATACATCATTCATTTTATTTCGTAATTGAGGGAAGCCAAAAACTTTGTAATTACTGCGATTCTCAATATTCTGCGAACTCGATAGTTGCGAGTTGCCCATTGCCCGTCGCAATTTTTTTTCACTGCCGTCAGTCAAAAATATAAAAGGTACCGACTGATTAGTTTTGATTGACGGCAGCGAAAAACCAATTTCAGTTCACAAAAAGCCGTCAGTGAAATGTCTAAGTTCGCAGAATATTGAGAATCGCAGTAAAAGGAAGCCAAAAATCCAAATTACAGCAATTATTATTCTGCGGTTTTTTAGCTGTTCTGCTGAGTCAATGTTGATTTTTGTTCGACATTTATTCTTAATGAATATATGTGTTTTCGGAAGTTGCTGTTGAAAACTAGACAAATGATTGGGTTTATCGCAAAACTAGCATAGGTCATAATAGTAAAAACGCCTTTCAAAACGAATAGAGTTATCAAACTATATGGTGAACGTTGGAAAAACTGCAGCCTGTCAAATCCGATTAAAATGAGAAGAATATAATACGGTGTCCATGAGATGAAAAAGAACACTACGATTGTTACTGCAAGTTTGACGATTCTTTTGTTCTGTCGTCGGTGGCGTGCAGTTGCACCAAAAGTTGGCCTTCTGGCCATAGTGAAAGCAATAGTTGTATAAAAATAGATTAAGGCAATAAGCGGGACTGCTATGAACGCCACAAACCTAAATGTATCGAAAATCTGTTGTTGTTGGTTTGTCAACATTTCCAGGCACAGTGTTCCTCCTGCAGAATATTGACCAAGTTGAAATGCGTACAAATATAACGCATTTGCCGCCATTGCCGCAACCCAAATCCCTGGAATAACGAACTTGTGTTTAAGAAGTCTAGGTTTCTGAGTCAAGGGATTTACGATGGCGTAGAAACGATCCATGGCGATTGCGACCATGCTGAATATCGACACAGCACAAGAAACTTCTCTCATAAAGGGAGCAAGCTTACAGACTGCTTCAGCAAGGACGCTTCTGGTATTCCATTGGTAGCTTTTGGTAATGACAACGTAGAGGTTTCGGGGCAGTGCAAAAAACGTGGCCAAAAGATCCGATACAGCCATGTTTACGATCAGAACATTGGCTTTAGTTCGCAAAGACTTGTTCCTGAGCACTATACCAATTATGGCAGAGTTTCCCAGAACCGACAAGGCGATTATTATACTATAAGAAATCATGGATGTGATTCTCATAGTTTCTAAAACGGATCTCATGTGGTTTTCATATCCTATCCACGGAACGGTTAAGTTGGAGCAGTTCTTATTCCATAACGCTGTCTTTTGGTCGGTGGTGTTCGTCGTGCATACGTGATACATTTTCTTAACTTCTCAGTATTAGTCTTTAAACCAAACAAACAAGTATTTATTACAAATTGTTTTGAACGTTAACTTGAATCTCTTTAATGTGTGTGTGTGTGAGAGAGAGAGAGAGAGAGAGAGAGAGAGAGAGAAAGCACTGAACAACAACAACAACAACAACAACAACAACAGCAGCAGCAGCAGCAACAACATACCGGCAGTAACGATGGCAGCAGTAACAGAAACAACAACAGCTGCAAAAAAACAGTTCGCAGAGTCGAAAATCGCATGAAATATTTTCTGCAACCAA
Organism: Anthopleura xanthogrammica; assembly: GCA_964019055.1. Taxonomy (NCBI): domain Eukaryota; kingdom Metazoa; phylum Cnidaria; class Anthozoa; order Actiniaria; family Actiniidae; genus Anthopleura; species Anthopleura xanthogrammica. Next base: position 7,793,387 of record OZ025223.1, on the reverse strand, counting down.
CTAACCAACTTTGAAATTGCACGCTTCAGGTATAAGGGGCTGATAGGGGAAATTCTGCATCAATACACATCACAAATTCAATTTTTTGCTTATACATACACAGAACGAACTCAATACCTGCGTTGTAGCGTTTACAAGCAAAACTCGGAAAAAACGACTGTCAACGCTAAAACAATGGAAAATGAGCAAGTACATGATACACATCCAGCTATGCCCGCGACATTCCATAAATGTTCCGGTTTTCGCTGCGTCACAAAACGATACCGATTCATTTTCATAATGTCTGGAGAGCGCGCGCGTTCAAGTTTGCGTTTTCAATTTCGGTGAAAACCATCAGTTTTATTCTAGAGCGTACCAACGTGGATGGACGCAAGAAAAAGTATCAAAACATGTTTAAAAAGGCATAGATATGGACAGCATAAATGCGCATCTTACCTCAGGCGGTTCACTCTCCAACGTATAGCTTCTCTTGCACTAGCTGATCCAAAATAAAAATATTCGCACGACGCACAAGATATATAAATGACATCGACTACATACTTTGCGTAAGATATGATTACTCTGACGATATAAATTCGGGCGTTATGGAAAATTGTCCTTTTTTTCGTCAAATTAAAATTATTTTTCACCTATTATAAGTTCATTCATGTGTTCTGGATAGATAAGCTGAATTATTGACCGTTCAGGCTTCTCTACAAAGATACCGAAAACAGGTGATCGGCTCAGTTTTAACTGACATCTAAAATGGCATGACAATCAAGCGCTCGACTGGAATTAATGAACACTTTCATAGTTGGCTCCTGCTTTTTGAGGTTTTGTTTGATTGTTTGGAAGAACAATTTATTGTCTTTTTAATCCTAATGTTTTTTAAGCCCTGAGTCATAAAAGTTGTTGCAAACGTTGAAGAACGCTCCTCCTATCTTGGGCGCAATTCAAAACAGTTATGAATGATATTTGACAGTTTTTCGGTGCAACATTATTTCTGTTTAATATCATTACCCAGGTGATTATACAAAATAGCGCGCACTGATTGGTTAACGTCGAGAACTTCGGGATGTTTATCTATGATATATGTGCAACACCTTGCTCTTTCATTCTCCTGCAACTTTTAGCTTTTGTACATATACTGATGTTCTTACCGTGAATAAATAAAGTTCCAGATTCGGATTAAAATATCCTCACGTACAGGTGAATATAGGATTGCGCGCGCGGTTTGTTGATACGATTCTCTTTAGTTCAAGATACGTATAGGGTATTACATTGTCGCGCGGAGATACGAATTTTATCTTCGAGTGTTGATATTATCTCTCACAAGTGAGCGCAGCGAAAGAGTGAGAGATAATATCAACACTCGAAGATAAAATTCGTATCTCCAAGCGGCCATGTAATGTTCTGTTTATTATATGAAATCTTCAATGAAAAATAATGGAGAATTTGACTATGTTCGAAATTTGACACCACCAGTGTTGATATAAATCGTATCCCCACTGGCCACTGGTGGGAGTGGGGATATCAAATTTATCATTTTGATGTCACTCAATATCACACTCTATTTCATATAATAAAAAAAATATCTACAGCTGTACATTTTAGATGTTTTCGAACATATAATCACCTGTGTAATGATACTAAAGATTCGCGGCTCGGTAACTATTCGATCACCGATAATCACCTCAACTTCCTTAAATAATTGTTAAATAAACTTAATAAACGTCGCGTGACGTATACTGCACACAGTTTGGGATAATAGACCTTTCTCTAATTCAATCGCTCGAAATCACATCAAAACCCCGTAACGGCATTCAAAATTGGGGGAAAACATATAACTTTTTATTAGAGATGATAACTATCGGTAAGCTAGTGTGGGCTGCGTCGGTGTTGCTAATGAAACAGTTGTGATAAAAAGTTAAATTTTACACCGTAAAAAATAAGAGAGATCACTTACTAAACGTTTCGGACGCTAGAGTCCTTCGTCGGACTAAAAGAGAGAATAAGAGTGGAAGGTAGTGTATATATGATAAAGATAGAAAATAGATAACCAATGAGAGCAAGGTAGGCAAGGTTACAAGAAAAAAACAATAAAAAATAATAAAAACACAAAAGAATAGATTAATTAAAAGCGAAGCGTTCATTCGTTCATTCGTTCATTCGTTCATTCGTTCATTCGTTCATTCGTTCATTCGTTCATTCGTTCATTCGTTCATTCGTTCATTCGTTCATTCGTTCATTCGTTCATTCGTTCATTCGTTCATTCGTTCATTCGTTCATTCGTTCATTCGTTCATTCGTTCATTCGTTCATTCGTTCATTCGTTCATTCGTTCATTCGTTCATTCGTTCATTCGTTCATTCGTTCATTCGTTCATTCGTTCATTCGTTCATTCGTTCATTCGTTCATTCGTTCATTCGTTCATTCGTTCATTCGTTCATTCGTTCATTCGTTCATTCGTTCATTCGTTCATTCGTTCATTCGTTCATTCGTTCATTCGTTCATTCGTTCATTCGTTCATTCGTTCATTCGTTCATTCGTTCATTCGTTCATTCGTTCATTCGTTCATTAGTAAGTTATCTCTCTTATTTTTTACGGTGTAAAATTTAACTTTTTATTACTTTTTATCATATGATTATCAATGACATACCTATATTTCTTTATTTCTAAAAATTGATATTCTTACATGTGAAAATATCATCACTATGGCTACATACCTCTTAGCAGAAAAAAAGCTCAAAAAAGCTTTCTTTTCTTTTTCATTGATAATTATATAATAAACAGAATATTACTTAATTTCATTTGCACTGGGATACAAAACCTTATTTACAATTATTTATATATATAAAAACAGTTCAAAAGCATGAAAATCGTTTTGAAAATAACACGATTTTATCATTATTTTGGGGGCATTTTTAACCTTTGGGTTGCCTGTGCTTATCTTGACCCCTTGAAATCCTTGGCGCTCCCCGTGGATGTTTTCGCCATATTTGAAAACCTGTCAATCAATATTATTTATCTCTTGCCTGATTGGCTCTTACAAAACGTGTATTTTTTTATCATCTTCTGATTGGCTGAAAGCAAATGCACGCGGGAATTTTCACTGAACATCCGACCACGCTGCCCGAATTTCGCTCATTTGAATTCAACCTTTCAAGCGGAGAGTTTGTGGACCATAGGTAAGAGAATCTCGAAGGTTTTTCCTTCAAAAATTGTACAAATTTTGATTCTTCTTCCCCCATTTAATAGATACAAGACAGAACTTTAATGAGGCAAAGCACTGGTTGCGTTTTTAATGCATAAAAACGTTTTTTTCTCGAGCCTCGGGTCAACTCTTGCAAACTCCTTCGGCATGGAACGCACTTCAAAAAGGTGAATGAAAACTTCTCTTACATCATACATTTTAGGCAGTTTACGTTTGTTGGTTTTTTCCCAACTCGGCAAAGTGGAGCTGACGGCAAATTGTAACTTTGAGAGAAGGTTTTTGAAGAGTAGAGGCTTGAATTAGATAGAGAATTAGGGCTTTCTTTAAATAATATCACATTATTTACGTATAAATTTATCTTTTCTCTCAACAGTATTATATTTTTATTCATTTAAACACGAAGAGAGCTAAAATTCCCTGCTTTCTGAAGCGATGGCATTCGCTGGGTTCTTGGACAAGGCTAGAAACGTTACACTCCCAAGGTTCGTGAAAATTCTTCATAACTTACGAAATACTAGGTTATTTTTCGAAAACTATTCATAAAACAAAGCTTGGTGTTAATTATTTTCCTCTAAAAAATATAATTTTGACAAAAGTAGAAGATGAAATTTCCCGCCAATTTTGCTTGCCAGCAGCGACCACAAAAATTCGCTTGCAAAAATATTCTTTTATTCTCGAGCGTAATTCATTCGAGCTTTAAAGTATTTTTAAGTAAAGTTTCTAAAGAATATGGAAACTTTGGCTAACCTGTAAGTTTTATTTTTTGTGTTTCACAGTAGGGAACTTTTCGCGCCTTTTTTGTGAAGCGCCATGAATTGCATCAACTAAGACACATTTGTTATTTTTATTCAGGTCCAAGAGAACTAGAGGAAGAAGCAATACAATTGTGGCGAAAAAAGTTACGCTCAACAACTTTATCGCCTGTCTTTGAGAGAGCAGAAACAGGTAAATTTAAATAATATGTTAGTGATTGTGGATGGCTCCCCTCCCCTCACCTCTAATAAAAAACGGCTGAAATGCAAAGAGAAAAAGAAAGCAGCATCAATGAGCAAAAAAGGAAGCAAAAAAAATAAAAAATGAATGAATAAAAAAAAAAAGAAACAGAAAATTACTATTAAAAGGAATAAATCAAAGCCTCCTGTTATTTGGGGGGAGGGGGTGGGGAATCGTTTCTATCAAATAAAAAAATTATAATTAAAAAAAGCAGGCTTCTGAAAACATTAAGGGCAAGGTCAAAATGTTCCAAAATGGGAACCCAATTTTTTATTGTTTAGGTTAAATACACCCTCCCCATTAGAGAGCTGTTGAAATGCTCAATACTGGGTGTCCTTTATTAATATATAAATACATTTATAGCATTCAAGCAAACAGTCAGTATATTCATTTCTGCAATTTGGCTTTTGATTTTGGAGATATTTTAGAACAAAATCTAGAATTCATTTCCATAGGTGGGGGATACCCTATTGTAACCTCACCCCTTACCTTTAGGGGCAGTGGAACCATTTTGCATCATAAGACCCCACCTCCCCCCACTTTAAAATGTGTTCTGCTGTCACTAAAATTGGACCTCATATTTGCCCTATTTCACTATGACGTCACAGCTTGTTTACACAAATTAAGAATCTTCTTTCATTTGGGATATTTTGTAGAAACTTTAGCTGCACTCTCTTTCCACTATATCATAAACCACATTCTATTGTGATTTAACTTATTTTGCTGCAGTTTTGTCCCCTGTGGCTACCTTGATCCTTAGCATTAAAACAATGGATTGTTACGATGTGACATCATAGTGAAATAGGGCAATTGTTTTGACCTTGACCCTTAGTTTTCAGTTTAATCAATAAGAAAAAAGGCTTTGATAAGGGACCAGTCATTATTTATGGGGGGGAGGGTATGGCTATGGGGATTTTGAGGGGGACACTATATTCTTTATGCAAAATTAATGGTGGGGATATCAAAAAGATGAGGGGATTTTATATTATATAGATAATTATATTCTGCAATTCTGGGGGAGGGCAAAAAATATTAGGTTTGCAAAGGGGGAGGGTTGCTACCAAAAAAGTTTTGTTTTTAAGACCCAGAGTCCACAAAGCCTTCCACCCCACAAAAATATTAGGTTTGTAAAGGGGGAGGGGGCTACCAATATGATCTAAAACCAAGTGTCCACATAGCCCCTCCTCCCCCAACCAATCACCCCACAAAAGAAAACAATGGAATTAAGGTCTACTAAATAAATGTGTATTATTAGTCTATAGTAATATCTATTTCATGGGTTTTTAAGTGATTTCACTCTATCTTAAATATAATTCACTAATTTTTTCTTTGTTCTTTCTTACAGAAGAAGAAACCCCAGACAGCTAGTAGACAAGTGACAACCAAGAACCAACAGAACCTAAATCCCCAAAACGAGCCAGAAGACCCCAAATGCCAGAAGACCCCCCAAATGCCAGAAGACTCCCCAAATGCCAGAAGACCCCCAATGCCAGAAGACCCAGCTGCAACCCAAAAGGAAGACTACAGAGCATGTGACACTGATGGTTGTTGTATATATGTTTACATGTTGTGTGTTTCTTTATTCCTTTAATCTTCCATTCTTGCAACACCATTAAGACACATGTTGAAGGTACAACCCTGTGGTTTTCAATGTTTCTTTAATTTTCTTTTTTGAGATGATTGGCAAACTTTACATTTAACGGCATTTCATTGTTTCTCTTTTATTCAAATTCTTTTTCCAAAAATCAATAGTTAAGGCCCTTAGAGTTTTTACCAAAACAGCTTTTGGTTGTTGTAACTGAGGATTCTCCTTCATGACTTCTCATTAGTGTTTTTCTCTACTCATTCGGCTAAAACATTCCGTCATCTGAACTTCAACACAATTGGCATTCGGCTTAGGGGAAGGTTAATCCTCATTACAGTCCAAAAGTTTAAAGATTCTTCCTGTTTGAACCATAAAATACACAGCTTTGATTTCTTCTTTTCTTTACTTTTTTAAAGGTGCTGCACTTTGCTCAAAGTTTGTGTATTTTATGACAAACAGGAATCAAATTACTTGTCCTGTAAGATGATTTGAGATAGATGATACTTGACATATACATAACTATTATAATTCTTATAATTATATGTTGTTCGTTAGTTGGCGTGCAGTTAGGTTAGAGTCAAGTCCTCATCAATCTCTCCATCATCTTAAGGGCAGGGAGCACAAAACTACATTTCATGACATAATTTGGTCTGTTTTGCATTTAACGGCTACATATGTTTTCATACCCTGCTTGCAGAGGTCTTTTTCTGCCCTCCGTTCCAGCCTGTCCTCCGTTCCAGTCTGTCCTCTGTTCCAGTCTGCCACTCAGCCCCACAGAGGGAAAGAAAAAGAGCCTCTGCTCGCAGGGTAATGTTTTCATAGGCAAGGCCCTGTGGACTTGCCAGTTTTGGTAAAAACTGTTGGGGAATATAGTTATTTTCTACCCATCCTGGGGCCAGTTTGGACCAACACTCATCTATCAGTCATTTAGCTTATCTAAATTTCATGATAATGAGTTTACCTCCTTGGACAGCGCAATGGCATCACGGTAGGTTATAAGGAACCAGCATTGGCAAAAGGGTACAAACTGCAGGTCCTGTCTATTGCCTTATGTAATATATAGGATCGACTTATTGCAACTGGATGGGTAGAACTTGCTATTTCTCCTTTTTTTTTAACTAAGGAATATTAGTCTAGGGCATGAAGAACTTTTTGTTTCTAGTGCACTCCTTGTTTTTGGAGTCCTGTATATGCTGACCTTTGACATACAAAGGTCACATAACTCAGGTGCAAGGACTGAATACCACATCTTTGCACTTGAGAACAAATGCAGATATTTTGTCATACTTTTGCACGCCAAAATTTAGCTACTGTAACCTTATTCTCTCCATGAATTCTTTCATAAAGAATAAAACATACACTAAACTTAACAGAATAAAATGCAACTATCAGTGAATGCTGATAGATATCCTACTAGAAAAGTATGACAAAATTTTTTATCATCAGCAGAACTAAGGTGTTTACAGTTGTTTACAACTGTATGCATCTTGTACACTAATGATATCTGCAAAGCTAAGGAAATTTCAGTAGGAAATTTCCAAATATATTTACTGTGGAAATGTTTTTTTCTGGGATTTTTCTTTTTTTTCTTTTTCAAAAAAATTTATTGTTTTAAATGTTATTATTGTTCTTGTGTTGTCCTTGTGATCATGTGTATGTGATATTTTTCTATTCCACAGTAAAGTTATAAACCTTTAAATTATAAACCTTAAACTACATTTGTTCGGCTCGGCTTAGCAATTTTTTCTTTTCTATTTCGGCAATAGGATAAACTGTAAACATATAAAGGTTAATATATAGAGGTGTGGTAGGGGGGACTCCTGCTTGCCCACATGTGAGGGAATAGTTAATAGTGTAGTTGTAATAATATTACTTTCATAGATCTAATTTAGAATATTTTCATGTATTAGACTCAATGATTATTTTATTATCCAATACAGATTAATAAAATAGTCATGGGGTTTGATAAGGGGAATATTCTATAAACATAAACTAAACATTAAAACAAAATAAACCTCAAACACAAAATACTAACACTTCACTTCAACAGACGTATTCTTTTTCAGCTTTTTCTTTTCAGATTGATTTATTTTCTTTTTTCATCAGAAATAGGAAAAATTGTAAATTTAGCCTGAACATTATTGTAAATGTCTTGTTTCTGACTTGACATATGAATGAATGAATGAGAATATTGTAAAGAATAAATAAAATAAAGATTACCTTTTTTGGTCTGGTAGTTTATATTTAAGAACACTGAACTAATTATAATAGATTTAAACTTTTATTTCAGTTTTTTTTTCTGGGTAAGTATAGACCATGACACATTCTTGGATTAATCTAACCATTGTTTCAGACTGATTTTTTTCACAGTATCTGCTAATTATAATGGACACAGTATCCAGAGTCTGGTAAATGTTCACATATATCACAAAAAGGATCCACAAGCTGGTAGTATGGTATATTAATGTATTAAGAAAGATTGGAAAAAAATTGAACAGAATCAAAATTACATTGAGTGCTTCAAGCACAATAGGTTTTACGATGAGTTTTCATGAGAAAAAGTGAAGTAAAATCTCATATTTATAGTGCACAACTTCAAACAGCAACAAAACATTTTCAAAGAATGAAATTTTTTTTTCATGAGGAAACTTGATGTGCAAATTACTTCTAACTTACAAACTGAAGCAAAATCTAAAAAAAAAATGAATGAAAATTCTCATTCCCCACAAACATTAACATTCCATTTTTTTATTTTTTTTCTCCCAGATTGATGACTGAAGGAAATCATGTATAGGTGACACTCAAAAAAAATCAGAAGACTTGAGGGAGTATAAATTATCAACTATGTATCTAACTTAAAGACTGAAGCAAAATCTAAAAAAAATGAATGAATGAAAAAAATGAATAAAAATTCTCATTTCCCACAAACATTAACATTCCATTTTTTTCTTTTTTTTTCCTTCCAGATTGAAGACTGAAGGAAATCATGTCTAAGTGACACTCAAAACAAAAAACAGAAGATGCCACTTGAGGGAGTACAAATTATCAATGTATCTTTAATCAAAACTAATTTTAACGTCTAGTTGCTGTGGTTACATATTACATGAATATTTTTTTTAAATAAAATTTTGCTAAAAGCAACAGTTTGCTAAATTTTATAGAAGTGCCAAATCAAGAAAATATTCTAACTTATAAATACTGAAATTATTCAACAATTCATGATATTGCATGTATATTCTAAAATCTGAGTTTAAATTGGCAATTCATACAATAATGACATAACAAAAGTGAACGTCTGAAATGACAATATTTGAAAAAGGTGAACAACTGTCGGTGATAAAAAAATTCAAGCTCAAGGTATCAATTTGTTTCCTAAAAGAATAAGAAAAATGCAGGCTGAGTTTATCATTATCATTTTTACATTATTAAATATTTTCTAATACTTCATGGTATTAAGTATATTCTTTCCTCTTTTTTTGTTTTATCTGCAGCATTCCATGAGCAATTGATTTTAACTACGTGTAGCTTCTTGGTATGTACTTAATAAAAAGAAAGTGAATAAGAATGCATTGGAGCTATGATATTGCAATGGGAAATATGGCAAGATGGAAGACTGAGAATGGTAAGACATTTGAACTATGACATGGCAATAAGAAATATGGCAAGATGGAAGACTGAGAATGGTAAGACATTTGAACTATGACATGGCAATAAGAAATATGGCAAGACAGAAGACTGAGAATGGTAAGACATTTGAACTATGACATGGCAATGGGAAATATGGCAAGATGGTAGACTGAGAATGGTAAGACATCTGATCTATGACATGGCAATGGGAAATATAGCAAGATGGAAGACTGAGAATGGTAAGACATTTGAACTATGACATGGCAATGGGAAATATGGCAAGATGGTAGACTGAGAATGGTAAGACATTTGAACTATGACATGGCAATGGGAAATATGGCAAGATGGTAGACTGAGAATGGTAAGACATCTGATCTATGACATGGCAATGGGAAATATGGCAAGATGGTAGACTGAGAATGGTAAGACATTTGAACTATGACATGGAAATGGGAAAGATGGCAAGATGGTAGACTGAGAATGGTAAGACATCTGATCTATGACATGGCAATGGGAAATATGGCAAGATAGAAGACTGAGAATGGTAAGACATTTGAACTATGACATGGAAATGGGAAATATGGCAAGATGGAAGACTGAGAATGGTAAGACATTTGAACTATGACATGGCAATGGGAAATATGGCAAGATGGTAGACTGAGAATGGTAAGACATCTGATCTATGACATGGCAATGGGAAATATAGCAAGATGGAAGACTGAGAATGGTAAGACATTTGAACTATGACATGGAAATGGGAAATATGGCAAGATGGAAGACTGAGAATGGTAAGACATTTGAACTATGATATGGCAATGGGAAAGATGGCAAGACAGAAGACTGAGAATGGTAAGACATTTGAACTATGACATGGCAATGGGAAAGATGGCAAGATGGACCTCTGAGAATGGTAAGACATTTGAACTATGACTGCATGGCAAAGGGGAAATATGGCAAGATGGAAGACTGAGAATGGTAAGACAACTGATCTAGGACATTGGAATGGGAAATATGGCAAGATGGAAGACTGAGAATAGGAAGATATATGAACTATACGACATGGCAATGGGAAATATGGCAAGATGGTAGACTGTGGCACCTTTTCTTGCCAAAATTCAAACATGAAGTTCATTCATTCAATCCTTTGGATCAAACATTCCCTTCTTCGGTTCAAACATGCAATCCGTCATTTAATTATTTAATCTTTTGGTTTGAACATGCAATTCTTCTATTCGATCGTGCAATTCTCCTATTCGATCCATCGATTCTTCTATTCGAACTTGCACTTCTATTCGGTGGTGCAATTCTTCTATTCGATCGTGCAATTCTTCTATTCGATCGTGCAATTCTTCTATTCGAACTTGCACTTTTATTCGGTCGTGCAATTCTTTTATTCGATCCATCGATTCTCATATTCGTACTTGCACTTCTATTTGGTAGTGCAATTCTTCGATTCGAACATACAATCTGTCATTCAGACATGCATCCTTTGCTTTGGTTTAGTCATTCAACTCTGTAATATTCGAAACATTGAGATGTCTGATTTTCAAAGAAATCCATCTATTTCGTAATTCATTCATACTATTCGGCACGCATGTTGATTTTCATTTCTGTCATTTGCCACTCTGGATGTGATTGAATGATTGAAAGACAGATTGCATGTTTGAACCGAAGAAGTTAATGTTTGGACCCAAGGATTGAATGAATGAACTTCATGTTTGGATTTTGTCATGAAAAGGTGCCATAGTACACTGGGAATGATAGTGCTTCTGAACTTATGACCTAACAATGGGAAATATTGCAAGATGAAAGACTGAGAATGGTAAGACATTTGCACTACGACATTGCAATGGGAAATATGGCAAGATGGTAGACTGAGAATGGTAAGACATTTGAACTATGACATGGCAATGAGAAATATGGCAAGATGGAATACTGAGAATGGTATGACATTTGAACTATGACATGGCAATGGGAAATATGGCAAGATGGAAGACTGAGAATGGTATGACATTTGAACTATGACATGGCAATGGGAAATATGGCAAGATGGTAGACTGAGAATGGTATGACATTTGAACTATGACATGGAAATGGGAAAGATGGCAAGGCGGAAGACTGAGAATGGTAAGACATTTGCACTATGACATTGCAATGGGAAATATGGCAAGATGGTAGACTGAGAATGGTATGACATTTGAACTATGACATGGCAATGGGAAATATGGTAAGACGGAAGACTGAGAATGGTAAGACATTTGATCTATGACATGGCAATGGGAAATATGGCAAGATGAAGGAGTGTGGATGGCAGGGTACACATCAAATAATACGGGGTTATTTATTGGATCAACGAAGGAATAATGTCACTGGTATTCATTGAATCAAGAAAGGAAATAACACTATGGTCTTAGAATGGAAGAATAGGAATGGTACACAGATGCACTATAATATGTCACTGGTATTCATTGGATCAGGAAAGGAAATAACACTATGGTCTTAGAATGGAAGAATGAGAATGGTACACAGATGCACTATAATATGTCACTGGTATTCATTGGATCAGGAAAGGAAATAACACTATGGTCTTAGAATGGAAGAATGAGAATGGTACACAGATGCACTATAATATGTCACTGGTATTCATTGGATCAGGAAAGGTAATAACACTATGGTCTTAGAATGGAAGAATGAGAATGGTACACAGATGCACTATAATATGTCACTGGTATTCATTGGATCAGGAAAGGTAATAACACTATGGTCTTAGAATGGAAGAATGAGAATGGTACACAGATGCACTATAATATGTCACTGGTATTCATTGGATCAGGAAAGGAAATAAAACTATGGTCTTAGAATGGAAGAATGAGAATGGTACACAGATGCACTATAATATGTCACTGGTATTCATTGGATCAGGAAAGGTAATAACACTATGGTCTTAGAATGGAAGAAAAGGAATGGTACACAGATGCACTACAATATGTCACTGGTATTCATTGGATCAGGAAAGGAAATGGCATTATGGTCTTAGAATGGAAGAATAGGAATGGTACACAGATGCACTATAATATGTCACTGGTATTCATTGAATCAGGAAAGGAAATAACACTATAGTCTTAGAATGGAAGAATGAGAATGGTACACAGATGCACTATAATATGTCACTGGTATTCATTGGATCAGGAAAGGAAATAACACTATGGTCTTAGAATGGAAGAATGAGAATGGTACACAGATGCACTATAATATGTCACTGGTATTCATTGGATCAGGAAAGGTAATAACACTATGGTCTTAGAATGGAAGAATGAGAATGGTACACAGATGCACTATAATATGTCACTGGTATTCATTGGATCAGGAAAGGAAATAACACTATGGTCTTAGAATGGAAGAATGAGAATGGTACACAGATGCACTATAATATGTCACTGGTATTCATTGGATCAGGAAAGGAAATAACACTATGGTCTTAGAATGGAAGAATGAGAATGGTACACAGATGCACTATAATATGTCACTGGTATTCATTGGATCAGGAAAGGTAATAACACTATGGTCTTAGAATGGAAGAATAGGAATGGTACACAGATGCACTATAATATGTCACTGGTATTCATTGGATCAGGAAAGGAAATGGCATTATGGTCTTAGAATGGAAGAATGGGAATGGTACACAGATGCACTATAATATGTCACTGGACAGGTATTCATTGGATCAGGAAAGGAAATGGCATTATGGTCTTAGAATGGAAGAATGGGAATGGTACACAGATGCACTATAATATGTCACTGGACAGGTATTCATTGGATCAGGAAAGGAAATGGCATTATGGTCTTAGAATGGAAGAATGGGAATGGTACACAGATGCACTATAATATGTCACTGGACAGGTATTCATTGGATCAGGAAAGGAAATGGCATTATGGTCTTAGAATGGAAGAATGGGAATGGTACACAGATGCACTATAATATGTCACTGGACAGGTATTCATTGGATCAGGAAAGGAAATGGCATTATGGTCTTAGAATGGAAGAATGGTAATGGTACACAGATGCACTATAATATATGTCACCCACCTGGTAATTATTGGATCAGGAAAGGAAATAACACTATGGTCTTAGGATGGAAGAATGAGGATGGTACACAGATGCACTAGGTCACTGGTATGTTTTTGATTAGGAATGGAAATCGTAGGATCGTCTGGTTATGGAGGAATGCAAAGCAGAGAGAAAATATCAAAGTGATGGTTTTTAGGATGGTCATACAGGTACAGTAGTTGTACTCACATATAAGGTGTTATGGTAGTGATATGAGGGACAAGAAAATATTGATCTTATTTTTCTATTTTCTCTGTAGAGTCTCTTATGCTAGTAATTGCTTAATATTTATAACATATGTAGTAGAAGGAAAAGTTTTTTTTTACCTACTTGTAAAATGATTTGGACTTTGCTCTTGACATTGATGTTATGTCACTGCCTTGTATATGTAGGCATCACTATATTGTATATGACCTGGCCATGTTATTGGTCACTGCCTTGTATATGTAGGCATCACTATATTGTATATGACCTGGCCATGTTATTGGTCACTGCCTTGTATATGTAGGCATAACTATATTGTATATGACCTGGCCATTTTATTGGTCACTGCCTTGTATATGTAGGCATCACTATATTGTATATGACCTGGCCATTTTATTGGTCACTGCCTTGTGTATGTAGGCATCACTATATTGTATATGACCTGGCCATTTTATTGGTCACTGCCTTGTATATGTAGGCATCACTATATTGTATATGACCTGGCCATGTTATTGGTCACTGCCTTGTATTTGTAGGCATAACTATATTGTATATGACCTGGCCATTTTATTGGTCACTGCCTTGTATATGTAGGCATCACTATATTGTATATGACCTGGCCATGTTATTGGTCACTGCCTTGTATATGTAGGCATCACTATATTGTATATGACCTGGCCATTTTATTGGTCACTGCCTTGTATATGTAGGCATAACTATATTGTAAACAACCTGGCCATTTTATTGGTCACTGCCTTGTATATGTAGGCATAACTATATTGTATATGACCTGGCCATGTTATTGGTCACTGCCTTGTATATGTAGGCATCACTATATTGTATATGACCTGGCCATTTTATTGGTCACTGCCTTGTATATGTAGGCATCACTATATTGTATATGACCTGGCCATGTTATTGGTCACTGCCTTGTGTATGTAGGCATAACTATATTGTATATGACCTGGCCATTTTATTGGTCACTGCCTTGTATATGTAGGCGTAACTATGTTGTATATGACCTGGCCATTTTATTGGTCACTGCCTTGTATATGTAGGCATCACTATATTGTATATGACCTGGCCATGTTATTGGTCACTGCCTTGTATATGTAGGCATAACTATATTGTATATGAGCTGGCCATGTTATTGGTCACTGCCTTGTATATGTAGGCATCACTATATTGTATATGACCTGGCCATGTTATTGGTCACTGCCTTGTATATGTAGGCATCACTATATTGTATATGACCTGGCCATTTTATTGGTCACTGCCTTGTATATGTAGGCATCACTATATTGTAAACAACCTGGCCATTTTATTGGTCACTGCCTTGTATATGTAGGCATAATTATATTGTATATGACCTGGCCATTTTATTGGTCACTGCCTTGTATATGTAGGCATCACTATATTGTAAACAACCTGGCCATTTTATTGGTCACTGCCTTGTATATGTAGGCATAATTATATTGTATATGACCTGGCCATTTTATTGGTCACTGCCTTGTATATGTAGGCATCACTATATTGTATATGACCTGGCCATTTTATTGGTCACTGCCTTGTATATGTAGGCATCACTATATTGTATATGACCTGGCCATGTTATTGGTCACTGCCTTGTATTTGTAGGCATAACTATATTGTATATGACCTGGCCATTTTATTGGTCACTGCCTTGTATATGTAGGCATCACTATATTGTATATGACCTGGCCATGTTATTGGTCACTGCCTTGTATATGTAGGCATCACTATATTGTATATGACCTGGCCATTTTATTGGTCACTGCCTTGTATATGTAGGCATAACTATATTGTAAACAACCTGGCCATTTTATTGGTCACTGCCTTGTATATGTAGGCATAACTATATTGTATATGACCTGGCCATGTTATTGGTCACTGCCTTGTATATGTAGGCATCACTATATTGTATATGACCTGGCCATTTTATTGGTCACTGCCTTGTATATGTAGGCATCACTATATTGTATATGACCTGGCCATGTTATTGGTCACTGCCTTGTATTTGTAGGCATAACTATATTGTATATGACCTGGCCATTTTATTGGTCACTGCCTTGTATATGTAGGCATCACTATATTGTATATGACCTGGCCATTTTATTGCTCACTGCCTTGTATATGTAGGCATAACTATATTGTATATGACCTGGCCATTTTATTGCTCACTGCCTTGTATATGTAGGCATAACTATATTGTATATGACCTGGCCATTTTATTGCTCACTGCCTTGTATATGTAGGCATAACTATATTGTATATGACTTGGTTAATTGTTTTGCTCACTCAGCCTTGTATAAAATTTTTACTTTGATTTTTATAAGCTTTGGTTAACCTCATTTTATCATTTCTTTGCACTGTTGACAATTATTAGAGTTGTGTACAAATGTGTTCTTGCTTAAGTCAACCAGGAAATCTCCTCACAAGGATCAAAGAAGTTCTAGGTACTGCAACTGGTGCTTTATGGACACTATGTGATGGAGGTTTGATAATATTCCTTCAACTGCACAGAATGACGCACATGTAGATGATGTACTGGTAAACATTCAAGGAATAATCGTATAGTATTGGTAAAGTATGACCTAAACAAAAGCTTTAAGCAAGAAAATATCTATAAATTGCCCAAAGTCCTGGGCCTGATTATTTGGAATATGACATATTATAGTGCAAAAAATCAAGCAAATCAAGAGCTACTAAGATGCCAATCAGGATTCACAGACATTAAATACATTCCTCACTGAATCTGGGATTCAAGTTTATATCTGATAAGTAAATTGGACTTGCTTAGCCAAAAGGTCAAGACATTCATGCACGAGAGGTAGCATTGGGTATTATTGAAATCAGTTTGACTGGAATGTACATAGCAGACTATTATCAGAGCTAAAGTGGCTTGCTTAAGATCAACAAAAAGTATGGTACCTGGCTATCATTGAAGATGGTCTATTGGACTGGATAGATATCTTGATTACTCTGTAGCTCAACCAAAGATGAGTCGACGCAGAATACTGTCCTGCGGTAAATTTGGTAAGATACAATGTACAATGAGTAAAATGTTATTTCTGAATTTCTCAAACTCTTAATATTATTAGTGCTGTTCTTTTCTATTACTATTATTATTGCAGAATGCCATTCCTTGAGGAGAGATCTTTACACAAGTTGCAGTTGTGTTTTTGAACTTGTCGTATATATCTGTGATGTGATGTGTATTATGTTGAGTCTATGTTCATGTTGTTAAAGCTGCACATTGCGTCATGCATTTGTTTATATAATGAGGTTTTTATGAGTATTATGAAGCCTGGTTATCAAAATGCTTTAATAACTAATTCTTATAATGATGCTGATATTTAACCATTTAATCCTAACACTTAGATGCTAATCAGGCTTTGCAAAACTCACTGGGCCATTATATGAATATAGGGGCGCACAAATTTGAGCTGGCTGCGCATTTGATTTATTTTAGACACTGATTGGACACCCATCTAGTGTGATTTCACAGATGTGGAAATTTCCGCTACATGAATGGTAGCCTCCACGTGGCGTAGCGGGGAAGGGATGTCATGGAAACATACAAGTATACATTAGAATTTTTTTCTACCATACATAATGTGTACTGAATGTTACTATGGCAACTCTACAAATCACCATTCACCCAAATTATTTGAGCGAAAATTTGAAAATGATTTTATGACATGAATAATTTGTTTGCATACATGAGGAGATAGTTGTATTTTTTTGTTTAAATGGGCAATTGTATATATCATATTCATTCTTTAATGGGAAGCCATAAATCTTTCACCTCCCACCAATGCGACCTGGGTTTGAGTCCCACTGGGCTTGGTCTTGTATGTGAGTAGAGTTGTTTGCTGGTTCTCTCCTGTGCTTTGAGGGTTTTCAAGATGGCGCAGGGAACTGTGAAGGAGACTATTGAATCCAATATATTTTAAGTCTCAGAAAAGTCCAAAACATTTAATCAAAGTGATATAAATCAGTGATTTATCTAAAAACCACTTGAGAAATGATTTTCAAAACAAAGAGTGAAGAGCCACGTAATAAAATTTTTTGATCAACAATTCTTTGCACGATTAGTTGTTTGCTCAGTCAGCCCATCATTAGGCAAGCATTGAGTAGAAAACATGCAAGTAGGTAATCTGACACACAATATGTATGCTTGTTTCTTCCACAATTATTTAATTGCTGAGCTTTCACATTTCTAGTGCATCTTCAGGGCAAAAAGTAGGTAATTATAATGATTCAAATACTATATACATATGCTATTTGCATTATAATGAATATAAGAACCAATCAAAGAAACAAAACAATCTATGAACATACGCATGTACTGTACATGGTGCGGCTCAGTTTTACACAACAGCTCTCGGCTTCTCCCAAACTTCCCTCGTGTTTATGTGAGGCTATGTAAACACGGCAAACGTTTTCTATTTGTTAAATGCTATTTGCATTTATACGAATATACAGGTAAGGACCAACCAAAGAAACAAAACAATCTATGAACATACGCATGTACTGTACATACAGACAACCAATACATTAGATCTAAATGGTGTAAGAGAGCACACTTGGCATTTACGTTTAGTAATGTCTTGAGGACTGGGTGCAATTCCCAGATTGGATTGTATGTGGTTGATCAACAATAAACAACAAACCCATTACTATTTACATGGTACGATTTTTCCTTACAACTCTTGTGCACAACATGCTTACAACACAAATTTTTGTGTAAATCAACCATATGATGAGCTTACGACTGTAATTGCCAGCTAAAACACTGAATGAATAAGTTGTCTACAACCTTTGCGTCTGTGTTGTTTCAGATTTACAATCACTCGCCTCTGGCACATACTGACAACACTGCTCATGTTGTAAACATTACTTAAAGCTTCTGTTTCCCAACAAAATTACTTATTAATCACCTTTTTTCATAATTACACATTCATAATAGCTTATATTTTGAAGTTCACTCGACTCAACTACATTTACAACACACAAGAAAACTGGAAGACCCAGAGAAAAAAGTTTCCACATATTGCAAGGGAGAGAACAACACATCAAACAAACTCATACAACTCACATATGTAGCTCAGATGGGAATAAGGCAAACCCACAACCCCAGGCTAGAACAACACATTGTATGTGACGAGAGACTACACTAGTAGCAACAATAAGGGTCTGGAAGGGTGTAATTTGCAGGATCAGGGAAACAGATGAAATATAACACAAGGTCTTGCTGGAAAACTAGGAAAAAATCTTATGTGATTTGGGGTTTTGGCATCGGCCGTGACTCAGGAATTGCCAGTTCAATCTCTGTGAAACATGAAAAAAAAAAAAAATAAAATAAAATTTCAAATGCCTTTGAATATGAATGTAGTCGTTGCTTACAATTAAGGGGCTGTCGACGGGCTGTCAGTTTATGGCAAAATGTTGCGGGATGCAGGATTTCGGGGGAAAAAAATGTGTGATTCGGGATCCAGACCTCCCTTTCCAGACCCTGACCCATGCCACCCAACTAGCTATGGCTCATGACTCGGGGGGTTTGGCTTCCTTCAAAAAATAGTATCTCGATCACACTGTTGGAAAATTGACTGAAGTAGACTACTTAGTTGATTTATATGTATGATAGACTGGAAATTAGATTCTAGACTGTACTGTTGTATACTGTATGTGTTGGAACAACATTACACAGGAAAGATTACTAAGTTAAACATAGGAATTAAAAGGTTATATTTGCTTGATTTCAAGTGAGCAGAAATTTGTTAATCATAGAAAATTTAAGCTTACAGCACATTACCCTGGATTCCAGAGGGGCTTTTGTGTTTTGGGACGAAAAGACAAGGAACCTCTGGCACCCAGGGTAACAGCACATTGACAAACAGTCAAAATGCAGTGATCGTTTTGGGAAAGTTTGCCTTCTTTTTAACGAAAATAATGCTAAATAATCATCAAAAAGAAATATAAAAACAATTCATTTTAAGGGGAAAAAACTAAAACTTCTTTTAACTTACCATTTGGTTAAGAAATCCCCAAATATTCTTTATAAATCTATTTCACTCACGCAAAGCTTTCTAAGGTCCCCCGTGACTTGAATTTCGTTGTTTTGGGTACCCTGTGTAAAGAGCGGGAAAATCCTACACAGGAAGCCCAAGGGTATCAAGCTATACACCAGGCAAAAATGAATTAAAACAAGAGAATGGAAACGAGGTCTTAGGGTAATAAGCTAATAAAGATAGAAAATCAAATATCTAAAGATTCCATTCTTCTGAAATAAAAGCTCGTTCACAACAACAGGCCATTTAGAGGCCAGTCATAATTTACAGGGAAGGAGTCTGATCCATTTTGGACCATTTTGATGTTCACTTTCAAAAATTTTTGTTACCCCTCCCCTCAAAGTCCCCTGTCTTTCTTAGCCCAGACCTTTGTGGAGCGCTAGCTTAAAATATGCTGCTTCCCTCTGTCTCCCGCATTTCCATCAGCCCCCTAGCCTCCCTGTAAATAATTTCATTTGTTTTGCTGCTATTTTGCCCTCTCTGCCGGTGACCATGATCCTTAGCGTTAAAACAGATTATTTTGATGAGACGTCATAGTGAAATACGGCAATTCAAAGAGGGTCTTAACCGTTAGCCGTAAAACGGCCCAAAAATTTAGCCGTTAGGCGAAAAAGTCTAAAAAAATGTCAACCATAATTGTTTATAGTCATGGTTTGTAAGACTTGTATTTGTCGAGATCTCTTCTCAAGACTGATGTAATGTTATGCATTCATCCCAAAATGTTCAGAATGTGTTTTCAACAACGTAAACATTAACTCCTCCAAAACGATGGAAATTAAGGTTTTAAAACTTTTAAAACAATGAAAATTAATTACTAGAGATTTTTGTTAACCGTAACGGAAAAACTTAGCCGTTATAGCCGTGAAAAGCCAACATTTTAACAGTCCTCAATTGTACAATATAATTTATTTTACTGATACATTGGACTAACATAGCTGAAAATCTTACGTTTGTTCCTTGAATAGCATTTATGCTACGAAAAAGCGAACATAAAACAATACCGCCGAATGTTTTAAAGCGCACATGAGGTATTTGTGCGCACCACATGAATTACAAAAAAAACTGTGCCCATCATGCAGTAGAATTAAAAAAAAAAAGTGCAGAAGTTACAGAACGTTTGTTCCTTGAAAGGCATTTATGCTACGAAAAAGCAAACATAAAATAATACCGCTGAATGTTTTAAAGCGCGCATGAGGTATTTCAGTACGCACCCCATGAATCACAAAAAAATAAAAAACTGTGTCCATCATGCAGTAGAATTTAAAAAAAAAACAGTGCAGGAGCTGAAGAACGTTTGTTCCTTGAAAGGCATTTATGCTACGAAAAAGCAAACATAAAATAATACCGCTGAATGTTTTAAAGCGCGCATGAGGTATTTCAGTACGCACCCCATGAATCACAAAAAAATAAAAAACTGTGTCCATCATGCAGTAGAATTTAAAAAAAAAACAGTGCAGGAGCTGAAGAACGTTTGTTCCTTGAAAGGCATTTATGCTACGAAAAAGCGAACATAAAATAATACCGCTGAATGTTTTAAAGCGCGCATGAGGTATTTCAGTACGCACCCCATGAATCACAAAAAAATAAAAAACTGTGTCCATCATGCAGTAGAATTTAAAAAAAAAACAGTGCAGGAGCTGAAGAACGTTTGTTCCTTGAATGGAAATTATGCTGCAAAAAAAAGGAACATAGATAATACCGCCGAATGTTTTAAAGCGCGCATGGGGTATTTGTGCACACTCCATGAATCACAAAAAAAAACTGTGCCCATCATGCAGTAGAATAAAAAAAAAACAGTGCAGAAACTGAAGAACGTTTGATCCTTGAATGATATTTAGTACTGCGAAAAAAAGGAACATAAAATAATACCGCCCAGTGTTTAAAGAGCGCATGAGGTGTTTGTGCGCACCCCATGAATCACAAAAAAAAATGTGCCCATCATGCAGTAGAATTTAAAAAAAAACAGTGTAGAAGCTGAAGAATGTTTGTTCCTTGAATGATATTTAGTGCTGTGAAAAAAGGGAACATATAACGACCGCCGAATGCGTTAAGCGCGCAAAGGTATGTGTGCGCACCACATGAATAAACACACACACAAAAAGTGCGCATCATCCAGTAGAATTTTTAAAAAGTGCAGAAGTTGAAGAACGTTTGTTCCTTGAATGGTATTTATGCTGCGAAAAAAGGGAACATAAAATAATACCGCTCAATGTGTTAAGCGCGCATGAGGTATGTGTGCGCACCACATGAATAAACACACATACACAAAAAGTGCGCATCTTCCAGTAGAATTTTTAAAAAGTGCAGAAGCTGAAGAACGTTTGCTCCTTGAATGGTATTTATACTGCTAAAAAAGGGAATATAAAATACCGCTCAATGTGTTAGCGCGCATGAGGTATGTGTGCGCACAACATGAATCACAAAAAATCTGGGCTCATCATGCAAGAAAATTAAAAAATAGTGCAGAAGTTGAAGAAATAGTCCAGGTAGGCACAGAAAGAAAAGAAAAGAGAGAGAGAGAGAGAGAGAGAGAGAGAGAGAGAGAGAGAGAGAGAGAGAGAGAGAGAGAAAGAGAGAAAGAGAGAAAGAGAGAGAAAGCACTAAAAATAGTACCATTTATTTTTTCATGCCATTCATTCATTGGGCTGCCTGTGGTGAGGCGTACCCATTACGAAAAGACGGGCTCCCTGTGGTATTAGTCCCCAGTCCTTCTCTTCATTATTGTTGAGTTACAAATATCTTGTCATTTTGGTTGATTTTTCTGCTCAAACAGACTGTTTTCTGGTCAACTGATACGTCGGGTAAGTCAGGAATGATTTATTGGGTTGTTTAGTGGGTATTTAGTGCAGTTTGTAGGATCAAAGCGATGATGATCGAGTTTGTTTATGATCGATGAAGGTAGGGTTACTCGATCAAGCTTCTCTTTATCCCAGACAATAATCTCTTTGATTTTGATGAAAGTAATTAATTAAGCACCTGTGTATCTTGTATTTTGTCTCAACTCCCAACGGTATATAAGCGATAGATATAAGGCTAAGTCGTATGAATTTGCTGTATTAAGAGCGTTCAAAAAATCCATGACTGACTTGATGTAAGCTTATGCGAATGTTATTAGATCTGTGTGGTTAAAATTCATCCATTCTTGGGTTTTAATAATTCGAATGATATGATGTATTTGAAAATAGAACGAACAACTGCTTTGCACCACAAGGCATACATACATTTTCACCTACAACTACCATGTGCTGCTATCTTATAGTATCCCTTACTATCCACTGAAAAACTTATTATCCTTTGCTATTCAATAAATATTATATGAAATAGAGTGTGATATTGAGTGACATCAAAATGATAAAATTGATATCCCCACTCACCAGTGGCCAGTGGGGATACGATTTATATCAACACTGGTGGTGACAAATTTCGACCTTTTGCTCAGCTTCTCAAATTCTCCATTATTTTTCATTGAAGATTTCATATAATAAATAGAACATTACATGGCCACTTGGAGATACGAATTTTATCTTCTCGTGCTGATATTATCTCTCACTCGTTCGCTGCGCTCACTTGTAAGAGATAATATCTCAACACTTGTAGATAAAATTTGTATCTCTGTGCGACCATGTAATATCCTATATTTACTATCCTTTGCTATCCACTGCCATGCAGGTACTGTGGTTATTATTCAGACAGAGTAAAGTATATCTTTTCCAATTTCAAAATAACTTATTTCTCATATTGTATAATAGGGGTACAAATAAGGCAGAAGGATGGAGTCTGATGAATTTGAAACTGATTGGTTTGGCTATGCACGCAGATCAGGAGATATTTTGTTTTATTACAACATCAAGACTGGAGAACACAGATGGCCAGAAGACCCCTCACAATCTGAGGTAAGTTTATTGACAAGTGTAACCTTCAGCCTTAAAATGTTATTGAACCCTGAAACGACCTCAGGGCTGAACTAAGTCAGAGCACAGCTAATTCACAGATCAAACCCTGAAACAATCTCTGGGCTGATCTACATGTAAGTCAAGGCATGACTAACTCACAGATTGAATTGTAGTTTGGAGTTGGTAGGAGGAAAACTGGAGAACCTGGAGGAAAAAATACCAAATTACTATGTTAGTGATATTGGCCAGTTAAACACCTAATGTTCTGAACATGTTGTTTATTTTCTGTCGATCTAGAGCACCATACTCAGAGTACGGTCCAGTGATGTGCCTCCAAAACCCAATGAAGTGTGCAGTGTGGCTACCCAGACTGAAGACTACGGCTGTGTCAATCAATGTACCTCAATGTATGTTGACAATGAAAGACAAATGGAAAATACAGAGAGCGAAAGTAATGAGAAAAATGAAGAAAGATGCACTGTTATTTTTACTGATGGTGATCAAAATAGCATAATAACTAACTTTGTTGTTGAGGTCAATTATGATGGAGATGGTAAAGTTCTTGAGGGGACAGATCCCGAAGCTCCCTACTCTGACCCTAACAACGGTGCGGGCTCACCAAGTCATCCTGAGCACTTTGATTTACGAGCTCTTCAAGCAGAAAATGAAGATCTTGAAGAGAGCTTGAGTGGTGAATCAGATGATGCCAGAGATAGTGATTACCATGTGGAAGATGACCAATCAGATGATGGAGATTCCAAGGTTGATGGTGGCCAATCAAATGACGAGAAAAGCAAGAAAAAAAAGACAAAAACGACAAAGATAAAAGAAAAAAGGGTTAGGAAGAAAAAGGATTCTCCTAAAAAAATACATAAGTGTTCGTATTGTGATAAAGTGTTCACACAGAAATCTAATCTAGATGGTCATATTCGAACACATACCGGAGAAAAACCATTCAAGTGTACACATTGCAGCAAGGCATTTGCCCGGAAAAAAGTGCTAAATGATCATTTACGAAGCCACTCGGGCGACAAACCTCATAAATGCTCGTACTGTGAAAAGCCATTTCTACACAAAAATGATCTCAATGATCACTACCGCACACATACCGGTGAAAAGCCATATAAGTGTTCGCATTGTGACAAGGCATTTACACAGCAAGGTGCTCTCATTGTTCATTTACGAATACATACCGGTGAAAAGCCATACAAGTGTACATTCTGTGAAAGTGCATTTACTAGAAAATCTCATCTAGATCGACATGTACGATCACATACCGGTGACAGACCTTACGAATGTACGCATTGCATTAGGGCATTTTATCAGAAATCCGATCTGGATGTCCATCTACGCACACATACCGGTGAAAAGCCATATGAGTGTTCGAAATGTGACAAGGCATTTGGATACAAAAGAGGCCTCGATATTCATTTAAGAACACATAATAAGGAATAGAGAATTATTTTAGACCCTTTTGCTAGACGTCGAAATGTAGCTCAGTTTTGCAGACAGAACAATAGCTTCCAATTCTCAGAAAATTGAAATTCTTTCGTTTTGTTCTTCAAATTGAGCTGCTTTGACGTCATGTGCAAAAACAGCTATTTCAAAAAAGGTTAGAGGCAGTGCAAAAAGTGTAACAAATAGACCCAAAAACGCTGGTTTGTGTTCGGTGCTTTTCATCATGCATCATAAGCGATACATTCATAACTTGTCAGTGTATGTATTTGTTTATGATTTTGCCAAAGACTGTAAATATTTGTAAATATTATAGTTGCTCAGCTCGATTAGTTGGCACTACTCTGAGCGACTTTTACCATTATCATTAGTTATATTTATTATATTTGCCGATAGTTTCTCTTTGTAGTGAATAAAATAAACTTTATTATATGACAGTGTTCGTCTTTAATTTAAACCAAACGAACAATTATTCATTTATTTTAAAAAATAGTGAACTTGAATTTTTTATGCATGAGAGAGGGAACGAGGGGCTGGGTTCGTACGGGTTTTGGAAAGTGTTGGAAAGTTTTGAAAATTGATAATGAATTTTTCCAGGACCTTGGAAGTTTTCGAAAATTGACTTAGGGTCGACTCCAATAGGCTATGGAAAAGTTATGGATTTTTTGTAACTTGTCTAGCTGATCTACAGTATTTTATCACGTACCACACCATAGAAAATATAGCCAATCAGAAAGCAGGAAAGCCGTTGTATATTCGTCGGTATTCCACTCTTCCTTCCCATCATGCACTGCGCGTTGAATATACGCATTTGTATTTTCTATGTTGTGGGATAAAATGGTTATACAATGGCTTCGACTGGCATACTGTGGATATCCCACTCATCATACTAGAAACTACAAGTGACTCGTGGGATATTCCACGGTATGCCACTCGAAACCATTGTAACGAGAAGACGGGTTCCCTGTGGTATTAGTCCCCAGCCCTCCTCTTGCTGTTCGAGTTGAATCAGTTCGAGTTTGTTTTTTTAAGTCGATTTTCGAATTTTCCTGCTCAAACAGACTGTTTTCTGGTCAACTGATACTTCAGGTAAGTCAGGAATGATGTATTGGGTTGCTTAGTGGATATTTAGCGCTGTTTGCAGGATCAAAATGATGATGACTGGAGTTGGTTGTGTTTGTAGTGGTTACGGTTACACAACCAAGCTTCTCTTGTAAGCTGATATTCTCCTTGATTTTGATGGGTTATCTGTACGTTTGTATCTTGTAATGTGTCTCAACTCACAAACAGTATATACACGATAGATATAAAGTTAAGTCGTATCGATTTGCTGTGTTGAGAGCATTCAAAGTCCTACTTTTTGGAATCAATCCGTTGATCGATCCATGACTGACTTGATGTGAAAGCGTTACTTGATAGTTTATAACTAGACGCTCTTGGACGTTCACTGGGTTGTCTGTGCAAGAGTTCGGCCATTCGCTAATCCTATACCCTTTATTATTTTACACGAAAGTGTTCCTTTTGGGTTCAAAGTCCCCCTTTATTAAAAACATTTAAAATTCTAGTAAGACATTAGTGTTGCGTTACTGACGCGTCAACGCGTATTAGGTTTCTACTTCACCTACTACAGTACCGTGACCTTTCAAGACTAGCTGATGAACTAAACATATCTATTTTAGTATCGAAACTGTTCACTGCAAAATAAACGTTTTATCAATGTAAATACTCTTAGCCAAAATGTGTTTAACTGGTAATTTGTTTTTCCCTCAGTTTTTGTTTTCTGTATTTTCATAAATGGAAATATTCAACAAGGAGTCTTGGCAGTTCACTTTCTTGTAGATTACTATCAGCTCGTCTGACTTCTACAAGTTCATAGCTAGATAGTTCATAGATTCTCTTAGATATTCATAAAAGATCGAACCTTGAACGAATGAATTAATGGCGACCATTAACTAGTTTGACCAGTTTGTCTATATAGTTCTAAGATTCTCTTAGCTTGCTCATAGATTCTCAAAGATAGCTCATAGATACTCAGACTTCTCTCTTTGAGTACATGGACCAAACCGTTCCAAAATCGCTCAATAACATCTTTTAGTGTGGGTCTACCATGTACGGCGTGTGCGTTTGTAAGTAGTTTAAGCATACCGTTAAAAAAGCTAAAGACAATGGTAGGCCAAATGCCTACAGACAACATACCTCATGAACCTTGAACGAATGAATTAATGGCGACTAAACACAAAGCTATAAATACCTTGTGCTCGATATCATGTGGCAAATTCTATTAAATTGTCAATCATATTTGTACACAAATACATAACACAACACAATTTCATTGGACAGACTATTGCTATAGTTACAAGTTCTCAACCAATCATGACATGTGACGTCACAATAGGCATTGTGCTTTACCTGACGCCCAAAAAAGAAAAACGGCCCTCATTTTAAGACTTGGTTTGCCACACAGGCAACCCAGTAATAAAGTAGATGTAAGCTAGAATCTCACAGATCAGATTGGGTGGAAATGCATCCATTCTTGGTTTTACCACTGTCACTGTCATCCATTAGTATCCTTTGCTATCCATTAGTATCATTTGCTATCCTATGCCCTGCATTGCTATCCATTAGTATCATTTGCTATCCTATGCTCTGTATTGCTATCCATTAGTATCATTTGCTATCCTATGCCCTGCATTGCTATCCATTAGTGTCCTTTGCTATCCTATGCCCTGCATTGCTATCCATTAGTGTCCTTTGCTATCCATTAGTATCCTTTGCTATCCTATGCCCTGCATTGCTATCCATTAGTATCATTTGCTATCCTATGCCCTGCATTGCTATCCATTAGTGTCCTTTGCTATCCATTAGTATCATTTGCTATCCTATGCCCTGCATTGCTATTCATTAGTATCCTTTGCTATCCATTAGTATTATTTGCTATCCTATGCCCTGCATTGCTATCCATTAGTATCATTTGCTATCCTATGCCCTGCATTGCTATCCATTAGTATCCTTTGCTATCCATTAGTATCATTTGCTATCCTATGCTCTGCATTGCTATCCATTAGTATCCTTTGCTATCCATTAGTATCATTTGCTATCCTATGCCCTGCATTGCTATCCATTAGTATCCTTTGCTATCCATTAGTATCATTTGCTATCCTATGCTCTGCATTGCTATCCATTAGTATCATTTGCTATCCTATGCTCTGTATTGCTATCCATTAGTATCCTTTGCTATCCATTAGTATCATTTGCTATCCTATGCCCTGCATTGCTATCCATTAGTATCCTTTGCTATCCATTAGTATCATTTGCTATCCTATGCCCTGCATTGCTATCCATTAGTATCCTTTGCTATCCTATGCTCTGTATTGCTATCCATTAGTATCATTTGCTATCCTATGCCCTGCATTGCTATCCATTAGTATCATTTGCTATCCTATGCCTTGCATTGCTATCCATTAGTATCATTTGCTATCCTATGCCCTGCATTGCTATCCATTAGTATCATTTGCTATCCTATGCCCTGCATTGCTATCCATTAGTATCATTTGCTATCCTATGCTCTGCATTGCTATCCATTAGTATCATTTGCTATCCTATGCTCTGCATTGCTATCCATTAGTATCCTTTGCTATCCTATGCTCTGTATTGCTATCCATTAGTATCCTTTGCTATCCTATGCTCTGCATTGCTATCCATTAGTATCCTTTGCTATCCATTAGTTATAAGTATCATTTGCTATCCTATGCTCTGCATTGCTATCCATTAGTATCATTTGCTATCCTATGCTCTGTATTGCTATCCATTAGTATCCTTTGCTATCCATTAGTATCATTTGCTATCCTATGCCCTGCATTGCTATCCATTAGTATCCTTTGCTATCCTATGCTCTGTATTGCTATCCATTAGTATCATTTGCTATCCTATGCCCTGCATTGCTATCCATTAGTATCATTTGCTATCCTATGCCCTGCATTGCTATCCATTAGTATCATTTGCTATCCTATGCCCTGCATTGCTATCCATTAGTATCATTTGCTATCCTATGCCCTGCATTGCTATCCATTAGTATCATTTGCTATCCTATGCTCTGCATTGCTATCCATTAGTATCATTTGCTATCCTATGCTCTGCATTGCTATCCATTAGTATCATTTGCTATCCTATGCTCTGCATTGCTATCCATTAGTATCCTTTGCTATCCTATGCTCTGTATTGCTATCCATTAGTATCCTTTGCTATCCTATGCTCTGCATTGCTATCCATTAGTATCCTTTGCTATCCATTAGTTATAAGTATCATTTGCTATCCTATGCTCTGCATTGCTATCCATTAGTATCCTTTGCTATCCTATGCTCTGTATTGCTATCCATTAGTATCCTTTGCTATCCTATGCTCTGCATTGCTATCCATTAGTATCCTTTGCTATCCATTAGTTATAAGTATCATTTGCTATCCTATGCTCTGCATTGCTATCCATTAGTATCCTTTGCTATCCATTAGTTATAAGTATCATTTGCTATCCTATGCTCTGCATTGCTATCCATTAGTATCCTTTGCTATCCTATGCTCTGCATTGCTATCCATTAGTATCCTTTGCTATCCATTAGTTATAAGTATCATTTATTATTCACAAAAGGCAGAGGTAAATATTAACCATATTCACTGAGCCTGAGGTGAATAATTGTTTTAGTATAATTTTAGGCTTGAATATCAGAGAAAGGATGAAATTTAAGATTAAGAAAAACACATTTTGGTATGACTTCCACTCTGGCAAACTTTGACAAACCTCATCAATACAGTTCCATCAGCAAACATGGTTTCATAATCACTGGTCACTCAACGAATCACATTACGCCAAAATTTTTACTCAATTGAGTGCTGTGGACGTGCTTCCACTGCCATTCCTATCCACTAGTATCCTTTGCTATCCAACTTCAAATAACTTATTTCTCATATTGTATAATAGGCATCCAAATAAGGCAGAAGGATGGAGTCTGATGAATTTGAAACTGATTGGTTTGGCTATGCACGCAGATCAGGAGAGATTTTGTTTTATTACAACATCAAGACTGGAGAACACAGATGGCCAGAAGACCCCTCACAATCTGAGGTAAGTTTATTGACAAGTGTAACCTTCAGCCTTAAAATGTTATTGAACCCTGAAACGACCTCAGGGCTGAACTAAGTCAGAGCACAGCTAATTCACAGATCAAACCCTGAAACAATCTCTGGGCTGATCTACATGTAAGTCAAGGCATGACTAACTCACAGATTGAATTGTAGTTTGGAGTTGGTAGGAGGAAAACTGGAGAACCTGGAGGAAAAAATACCAAATTACTATGTTATTGACAACTTCAAACTTTGACCTTGAAAATGTTATTCAACCCTGAAACAATCTCTGGGCTGATCTAAGTCAGGGCATGGCTAACTCACAGATCAAAACCTGAAACAACCTCTGGGCTGATCTAAGTCAGGGCAGGCCTAACTCACAGATAAAACCCTGAAACAACCTCTGGGCTGATCTAAGTCAGGGCAGGCCTAACTCACAGATCAAACCCTGAAACAACCTCTGGGCTGATCTAAGTCAGGGCACGGCTAACTCACAGATAGAACCCTGAAACAACCTCTGGGCTGATCTAAGTCAGGGCATGGTTAACTCACAGATCAAACCCTGAAACAACCTCTGGGCTGATCTAAGTCAGGGCATGGCTAACTCACAGATAGAACCCTGAAACAACCTCTGGACTGATCTAAGTCAGGGCATGGCTAACTCACAGATCGAACCCTGAAACAACCTCTGGGCTGATCTAAGTCAGGGAATAGCTAACTCACAGATCAAACCCTGGAACAACCTCTGGGCTGATCTAAGTCAGGGCATGGCTAAATCACAGATTGAACCCTGAAACAACCTCTTGGCTGATCTAAGTCAGGGCATGGCTAGCTCACAGATCGAACCCTGTAACAACCTCTGGGCTGATCTAAGTCAGGGCATGGCTAACTCACAGATCGAACCCTGAAACAACCTCTGGGCTGATCTAAGTCAGGGCACGGCTAACTCACAGATAGAACCCTGAAACAACCTCTGGGCTGATCTAAGTCAGGGCAGGCCTAACTCACAGATCAAACCCTGAAACAACCTCTTGGCTGATCTAAATCAGGGCAGGCCTAACTCACAGATCAAACCCTGAAACAACCTCTTGGCTGATCTAAGTCAGGGCACAACTAACACACAGATCAAACCCTGAAACAACCTCTGGGCTGATCTAAGTCAGGGCACAACTAACTCACAGATCGAACCCTGAAACAACCTCTGGGCTGATCTAAGTCAGGGCATGGCTAACTCACAGATCGAACCCTGAAACAACCTCTGGGCTGATCTAAGTCAGGGCATGGCTAACTCACAGATCAAACCCTGGAACAACCTCTGGGCTGATCTAAGTCAGGGCATGGCTAAATCACAGATTGAACCCTGAAACAACCTCTTGGCTGATCTAAGTCAGGGCATGGCTAGCTCACAGATTGAACCCTGAAACAACCTCTGGGCTGATCTTAGTCAGGGCATGGCTTACTCACAGATTGAACCCTGAAACAACCTCTGGGCTGATCTAAGTCAGGGCATGGCTAACTCAAACATCGAAATGAAATTAAGCTTGTGAGGTTTTACAGAGGAATGAAAACTGGAGAAAAGGCATTTTAGTAGTGATGTAGGCCAGTACTGCACCTAATGTTCTGAACATATAATATGCTACAACTATATTTCTATCAATCTAGAATACCGTATTCAAAATACGTACTGGTGAAATCCCTCGACAACCAAATGAAGTGTGCAGTGTTGCTACCCAGACTGAAGACTACGGCTGTGTCAATCAATGCACCTCAATGTATGTTGACAATGATAGAGAAATGGAAAACAGAAAGACTGAAAGCACTGAGAAAAGTCAAGAAAAATGCACTGTTATTGTGACTGATGGTGATCAAACTAGCATAATTACTGACTTTGTTCTTGAAGTCAATTATGATGGAGATGGTAAAGGCTTTGGGGGATTAGGTGCCGAAGCTCCCGACTCTGACACTAACAACGGTGCAGGCTTATCAAGTCATCCTGAGCACTTTGATTCACGAGCTGTTCAAGCAGAAAATGAAGATCTTGAAGACAGCTTGAGTTCTGAATCAGATGATGCCAGAGATAGTGATTACCATGTGGAAGATGACCAATCAGATGATGGAGATTCCAAGGTTGAAGGTGGCCAATCAAGTGACGAGAAAAGCAAGAAAAAGAAAAGGAAGACAAAAACGACAAAGATAAAAGAAAAAAGGGTTAGGAAGAAAAGAAATTCTTCTAAAAAAATACACAAGTGTTCGTATTGTGATAAATTGTTCAAGCAGAAATCAATTCTAGATGGTCATATTCGAAAGCATACCGGCGAAAGACCATTCAAGTGTCCACATTGCAGCAAGGCATATGCTCAACAAAGCGTGCTTAATTCTCATTTACGAAGCCACTCCGGCGACAAACCTCATAAATGCTCGTACTGTGACAAGGCATTCACACACAAAAATGATCTTACCAATCACTTGCGCACACACACTGGTGAAAGGCCATACAAATGTTCAACATGTAATAAGGCTTTTGCACGAAGTAGTCGCCTGGTATGTCATATACGAATACATACCGGTGAAAAGCCATACAAGTGTACACATTGTGAAAGTGCATTTACTACAAAAACTCATCTTGATCGGCACGTGCGATCACATACCGGTGACAGACCTTACGAATGCACGCATTGCATTAGGGCATTCTACCAGAAATCTGATCTGGATGTCCATCTACGCACACATACCGGTGAAAAGCCATATAAGTGTTCGAAATGTGACAAAGCATTTGGATACAAAAGAGGCCTCGATATTCATTTAAGAACACATATCGGTGAATAGTGAAGTTCATATACATCAAGGTTGGCGAAGGTTTTTGTTGCATGCTACATACCAAGCCCGAAATGAACTATGGGCGATGTTAATGTAATCAGCGAAAGGTCAAAACGCTATGGAAATTTTGGGTCTTTCTTGGCGTTGCAGGAAGTATTTTATTTAAGGTTAGGGTTCTTTGTATTGCAGGATATTGTTTCGTTTTAAGTTTTGTTGGCTATTGTTTTATTGTGTTCGTACCTAAGGTGTCCTGCAACACCAAGAAATACCCAGAATTTTCCTAAACTTTGTCTGCAGGTTTTTCCAGCATATTTTCTTCTGTACTGACAATATATCTAAATATGATTCACAAATACATGTCAAGCTTGGCATGCATGCAATATGAAACATGCAGCAAAACCTTCACCAACTTTTTTTTTGAAATAGTTTAAATACCATAGCGCTATAATCAACTTATTTGGTTTAGCCTATGAAATTCATATTGTATTATATCTCTTTTTACTTTTAACCCTATGCTTTAAAATTAGAACTTAGATCAAAAAAGATAAATTTAGTTTTTCAGAACTGACTAAGTTCTGGCTATTGTATAATTGTCAAATACAAATCTATAATATATATAACTAGCCTTCATAAAATAAAAAAAGGGTGTAAATATTTTTTGCCCCTTGTATATAGCACAGACTAAGATTACTTCGTTTTATCTTGTAGTGATGTATCCATTTTGTTTACTTTTATCATTGTATGGTAAAGGAAAGGAGGAAAAAAAACATATCGTTTGTTTATCTGTAAAGAAGCCTTTGAATAAACCTACTAATGAAATAAAAAATGAGAATTAACAGTGGAATCCACAGAATGGCTCTTGACTTCCTCTACTGCATTCCAATTGGAATTTAGAATTTGATTTTTGAAGAGGGAGGAAAAACCGGAGAACCCGGAAAAACCCTCGAAGCACAGGAGAGAACCAACAAACAACTCTACTCACATACGACACCGAGCCCTGCGGGGCTCGAACTCGGGTCGCCTTGGAGAGAGGGAAGCGCTCTCACTGCTACGTCACCCGTGCTTGCGAACTCAGACATTTCAACGGCTTGTTGTATTATTGGTACTAAATAGACCCCTATATAGATTTCTATCCTCAAGAGAAGGGAATTCTTTTGTTTTGATCTCAGGGTTGGGGGGAATTAGTGCAACTGCTTTCTCGACAGCGGCTTCCACTTTTTTCTCACGCTATCGACATATTTAAACTAATTTTAATTGGAACATAAAATTTCTTCTTCGTCTAGACACCTTTATGCAAGAGAGTTAGAATTATCCTATTATCTATAACTCAAATGCTTTATATTCAGGGCCGTAGCAAGGCCAAATAAAAATATTGGGGGGGGGGGGGAGGCTAGTTCAAAAACGCCCTATGTATTAGTAACAGACCTAAAATTTTCAGTGTTCAATATACAGTACATCCGAAGTTATTGGGGGGAGGGGGCCACCCGGCACTGATATTGGGAACTATTTTGTCACCAACTGAAAGACCACAAGTGAATAAGTAGATGTGTACAGTTTCAAAGTATTTATGTAAATATCTGTTGAGTTACAAGCAATTATAATGTGCAGAAATCATTGAACGAAATACAGGCCTGAGACCGTCAGGTTAACAAAGCTGAGAAGGGACTGGGTACAAGAATGAGGTTAATGGTTCAATTCTCAAATAACAGTCGTGCTTTGTTCTTATTTACTTTCAAATATCTTTTCATTTTGGTTGATTTTCCTGCTCAAACAGACTGTATTCTGGTCAACTGATACGTCAGGTAAGTCAGGAATGATGTATTGGGTTGTTTAGTGGGTATTTAGTGCTGTTTGTAGGATCAAAGCGATGATGACTCGAGTCAGTCATTTGTAAACGACGTCGAGAAACAATCTGTATAAACTCATAAAACAACGAAAGGAAGATAAATATACGAGTAGAGTACAATATAAGAGCATTATTCTATTCAAATACGCTTCGTTACCTGTTCTAGCTTGTCAAACAATTCGATAGTGTGGTGTATTGGAGAACTTTCGTGGAGTGATGCGAATACCGATGCTTAATTAGGTCCTTGAGTCGTGCACCAAACTGAAGAATATAAAGCAGACTTCAAGAAGCAAAACTTGTCAAGCGTAGCCCATTTTTATCGATTAATAAAGAAATTTTCATTCAAGGTTTTTAGTTTGGTTCACTATTAGGGGCTGAATTATCCTCTAATAGACTGACAAAGCTACCAGAAGTACAAGGTCAAGAAGAAAGAAGGAAGCCATCTTTTTTTCGACAGGAAACCCATGACATAAAAAAAATCCAGTATACTTATCCTTAACCCCCTCCCTGAGATGTCAAATTTTGCGTGAATCAAATAAGATTGGATAAAATTGTGGTAAACTAGAATTATTAAAGAGTTAGAAGAAAAAAAAGCAGAAAGAAAATATTTTAAAGAATATTGTTATTTAAATTTTATCATATAGTTAGGACATTACTTGCACGCTGATTGGTCAAGAACTGTGCTTTTATGTTAGTGAACAGAGCCCAGTTGCTGACACCATCTGCATGAGCAGAGCTCATGTGCAGCAAACTTTGGAAAGAAATAGCATTGAAAACGACAATGGATTTTTCCTTTAAGAAATAAAACAATGAAGGCATCGGAGAAAATGTTTTATTTCTTTAAAAAAATACTTTTTACCTTGCCCTTGCTTGTTACGTCATTTCTGTGCCTTCATAGCGTGATGAAAACACAGCTCTCGACCAATGAGAGCGCGCGTACTATCTTAAGTATTTTTTAATTCTATATAATAAAACCGATAAAGCAGCTTTTTTCATGCTCCATTCAGTAATAAAGCACTTAGGAATATGCCAAAAGCACTCAAGATCCTCTAGGCTTGTGCTTCTATTCACACTCTTTCAAGCTTATGTCACTTTCTGCATGCTTTATTACTGGAGTACAGGGATCACGAGAAAAGCAGTTTTATTTGTATAGGGAATCAAGGATGGCATAGTCGTACTGCTTTGGGGTCTTGCAGTCTTCAGTTCTATTTCTAAACTCTGTATCACTTGAGCAGAGTTTGTTGCCAGTTTTCATTCATATGAAAAAACTAAATTCAAATTTAATCTGTGTCTAGACTTTGCTTTAGGTTTGATTTGTTAATTAGCTGCGCCCTGACTTAGATCAGCCCAGAGGTTTTTTCAGGGTTTTATCTGTGAGTTAACCATGCCCTGACTTAGATCAGCCCAGAGGTTGTTTCAGGGTTTGATCTGTGAGTTAGCCATGCCCTGACTTAGATCAGCCCAGAGGTTGTTTCAGGGTTTAATCTGTGAGTTAACCTTGCCCTGACTTAGATCAGCCCAGAGGTTTTTTCAGGGTTTAATCTGTGAGTTAACCATGCCCTGACTTAGATCAGCCCAGAGGTTTTTTCAGGGTTTTATCCGTGAGTTAACCATGCCCTGACTTAGATCAGCCCAGAGGTTTTTTCAGGGTTTAATCTGTGAGTTAAACTTGCCCTGACTTAGATCAGCCCAGAGGTTGTTTCAGGGTTCAATTATTTGTGGGTTAGCCGTGCCCTGAGTTAGATCAGCCCAGAGGTTGTTTTTAAGACTTTAATTGTTATTGCCTCAGTGGAGCATCTTACCTCCATCACTTGAAGTCCCAATACACCAGTTTCACATTTGATGAAAATTGCTGGGTTTTTTTTCATTCCCACAATTATGCACTATTGATTTCTCGTCAAATTACTGTTTGCTAACAATTTGATTTGATATTTGTTTTAGTTGGAAACAGAGTCAGATTACTGTATAAAGAGAAAAGACATGGCCTCAGATGAAATGGATTCAGATTGGTTTAGCTATGCATGTAAATCAGGAAAGATTATGTTTTATTACAACATTAAGACTGGAGAACACAGATGGCCAACAAATTCTTCTTCCTCTGAGGTAAGTTTATTCTTAATTAATAATTGAAAAATGCTGGTCAGCTCTTCACATCTGAGCTGTGTTGGCTCTCCTTTGCTCTGAATCAGCTGCATAGAGAGGATGGTGGTGGCCACCCCCCCCCCCCCTCCCAAATTTGAATCTCGGCACCGACAGTTCACAAACCTATTGGATGCTTTATATTACACATTTTTGAGCCCAAAACGCAGGATTGCGCATCCGGTAAATTCCTGCTAACTCATGTGGGATTCCTGTGGACATGACTGAAAAATCTACACCTTGCTCTGTAATATGCCATGTTACGTGTATTGTTACTGCTTTATAATAAGCCTACATCATGCAATCATTGCTAACTTCCTAAGTAGGGAAGTCCTGTCGTTTAGAAACTGCCCAAGCCTTCAGATAATGATATGGAACGAGGATGGGTCTAATTTTTTTTCCTTCTTGTCGATCTAGAACACCATACTCAGAGTACGAACCAGTGATGTGCCTCCAAAACCAAATAAACTGTGCAGTGTGGCTACCCAGACTGAAGACTACGGCTGTGTCAATCAATGTACCTCAATGTATGTTGACAATGAAAGACAAATGGAAAATGCAGAGAGCGAAAGTAATGAAATGAAACAAGAAGTAAGCGATGATGATACGATTGATGTGAATGAAATGAAACAAGAAGTAAGCGATGATGATATGACTGATGTCAACGAGCAGAACACATTGAATAACACTGATGTTGCCGATAACCTTGATGAAGTTAGTGAAGACTTTGAGATGGATGAGTCATTGAGTACCATAATTACTGAGATGAAAAGAGGGAAGGAGCTTGTTCAAGATGTACAAACTCAACACGAAAGTAATCCCAAGAGTCATGACTGCCCTTACTGCGATGGAACATTTAAGTGGAAAAGTCATCTTGATCTTCATCTACGAACACATACCGGTGAAAAGCCATATAAATGTTCGTACTGTGATAAGGCATTTACACAGAAAGGTGCTCTCGGTGATCATCTACGAACACATTCCGGTGAAAAGCCATATAAGTGTACAAATTGTGACAAGGCATTTTCACAGCAAGGTGCTCTCGGCAGTCATCTACGAACACATACCACTGGAGAGCTATATGAATGTCCGTATTGTGACAAAGCAGTTACTACGAAAACGAATCTGAATATCCATCTACGAACACATACCGGTGAAAAGCCATACAAATGTTCATATTGTGATAAGGCATTTACACAGCAAAGTCATCTCAAAGTCCACCTTAGAATACATACTGGTGAGAAACCATACGAATGTTCGTATTGTGATAAGTCATGTACGACGAAACATAATCTAGATTGCCATCTACGAACACATACCGGTGAAAAACCATTTGAATGCTCGTTTTGTAATAAGGCATTCGCACAGAGCGGTACTCTGCTTAGCCATCTGCAAACTCATACCGGTAACGAGCCATATAAATGTTCGTATTGTGGAAAGGCATTTAATACGAAAAACAATTTAGATTGTCATCTACGAACAC
Source organism: Anthopleura xanthogrammica (assembly GCA_964019055.1). Taxonomy (NCBI): domain Eukaryota; kingdom Metazoa; phylum Cnidaria; class Anthozoa; order Actiniaria; family Actiniidae; genus Anthopleura; species Anthopleura xanthogrammica. The sequence continues at coordinate 7,754,835 of OZ025223.1, read as the reverse complement.
ATACCGGTGAAAACCCATTTGAATGTTTAACGACTCTTGTACCTCTACAAACGCATAACGATGAAAAGAATACATATGTATGTTCGTATTGTGACAAGACTTTTGCACAGAAATATAATCTCAAAGTCCACCTTCGAATACATACCGGGGAAAAACCATATGCATGTGGGCATTGTGATAAGGCATTTGCTACAAAAACAAACCTGACTATACATCTACGAACACATACCGGCGAGAAACCATATGAATGTTCTTATTGTGATAAGACCTTCGCACAGAAAGCCCATCTCAAATTTCACTTTAGGACACATACCGGTGAAAAACCAAATGAATGATTTTTACATTGTCAAATGGCATTTCTGCTGAAAATTAATCTCAAAGCCTGTCTTCAAAGAATAAAGGCAATGATGATCATATTTGCTTCCTATGCCGCCGAATAGACGAATACTTATACGACAAGTTTCTAGAAGTTATATTTTGTCGATGTTATGGTTTTTCATGTTGTGTTTTTTTACGAAAAGTATATTACGGATCCCACCAATCTGTGGCAATAAAAAAAATTGTGTTCCTACCACGCCCACGTTTGTCTGCTGACACGCCCATATTTGTAAGTCTTATCGATAGTTCTCAAGATATTTCGTGCTAAGAGAGTATGAAGTAAGAGAGCACATATTCGTGTCCTATGATAATTATTTGAAAATCTATTTTTAGCTCCGCAGCCTGGAATATTTTTATCATACGATTCCTGATTCAGTTCATGATGTGCGCGAAGCTAAAAATAGATTTTTAAATAATTTTCATGGAGATAGACCTATGTATGGGGGATGTGCTCTCTTACTTCATACTCTCTTGTTCATGCTCAATTATTTCCCACTGTTAGAGATTCTGTCAAGCAAAGACCCTAAGTTTTCGACCTCTTCAGCAGAAAAATAGTTTTACGCATTTGTCTTGGCATTAGTCTTGAATTCGTAACTTTCCATGACCGTACTCCTACCAGCAATGCTTCACCCAGCAACGAACCTCACGCTTAAAGTAAGACAAAAATCTAGTCTAAATTCTGAGACAGTGAAACAAAGTAGGCGTCTCAGGAGACAAATGTGGGTATGGTAGCGACATGAATTTTTTGATGGCATGCCACAGTTCGCTGGGACCAATACAATCTTCAATAATTTTTTTTCATAAGTTCTTGGAATCTTATTTTTACATTCATAATAAAGAAACGTTCAATGATTACGTTGTGTATATTTAGTTCTACGACGGTCGGGACTAACAAATTAGGGTTTATTCTTCCAATTATGACACACCGACCTCTCATTTACCGCCGTCATACGTAGCCTATATTTGACCTCCGACCCTACTATCTCACACTTATAACAACTTCATCATCATCATCATCATCACATTATCATCATCATCATCTGATCATCTTTATTGTCAGTGGAGGCTTTTTTCATATTTTCAAGGGCGGATCCAGGGATTTGTCGAGAGGGGGGTCCAAATGTATACTTCATAAAAAATTTACTTCGAAGCTGTGGCAAAACTAAATTTTAGGATAAAACAAACGATGGAACCTCAGTTAGGTATGACAGACGGTCTGGACCCCCTTGACCCTCCCCCTGGATTAGAATAATTCAATTAAAAAATTAACACCTAGCAGCCAGCTAATGCCTCCCCCATCCAGCTGATCTGAGAGAAAATATTATCCAATCAGAATCGAGAACAGTTGCAAAACTGAGCTGTCATCTTTATTGTTTATAGTAGCCCAGCGACTCGGGAAACGTTTATCTTTACTTTATTTCCCAATCAATAATGAATATCATAGTAAATGTATACATAATATCAAAAACCTCTCCTCAAACTCTAGATTTATCTCAAATATAAACTTTTATAAGTCAATTTTCGCATGCTTCATGACTTCTCAGTTTTGCAGTGACGTCACTATATTTCAGATCATCTTGGGCTTCCTGTGGTTTCTATCTCAGTTGTGGGTCAGGGTAACAGGCTAGTCGCGGTATGTTCTTATCTTATTTCAAATATCTTGTCATTTTGGTCAATTTTCCTGCTCAAACAGACTGTATTCTGGTCAACTGATACGTCAGGTAAGTCAGGAATGATGTATTGGGTTGTTTAGCGGGTATTTAGTGCTGTTTGTAGGATCAAAGCGATGATGACTCGTGTCAGTCATTTGTAAACGACATCAAGAAATTATCTGTGTAAAACAAGGAAACGAAGATAAATATACGAGTAAAGTACAATATAAGAGCATTATTTTATTCAAATACGCTTCGTTACCTGTTCTAGAGCTCTATAGCTTTTCAAACAATTCGATATTATGGTGTTTTGGAGAATTTTAGTGAAGTGATGCGAATACAGTACAACCCGACAGTACAGATGCTTTTACTGAAGAGAAAAAAGCAGACTTGAAGCAAAAGTTATCATCCTAGGCCAGTTTCTATTGATTAGTAAATAAATTTTCATTCCAGTTATTTAGTTTGGTTCACTATTAGGGGTTGAATTTATCTTCTACTAGACTGACAAAGCTACGTACAAGAAGGAAACCATCTTGTTTTCCACAGTGAGCCCAAGATTTAAAACAACCAGTTTTCGTGAGGTCAAGTTTGCGTGAATAAAAATAAATTGGCTAAAATGAGGATGAACTAAGAGGTAAACAATAACAAAAAGAAAATAAAAAAACAACAGCAAAAAGAAAAAGAATACGAAATTAATCATATGCACTTTATGGCTAACTAGTGTTTAATTACAACTGGGCCCAGCTATCCAATAATTGATATATCTTATCTAGTGGGTAAATTTATTGGATATCCACTGGATAGGAATTTATCCATTGGATAGCACTCTTTCGGTCAAAAATATCCCCAGAATGCAAACTTGCCAAGTTTTAACATTTCTGAAACCCATATCAAATTTTGAAGAATTTCATTGGTAGCATAACTCTAGACCTCCTTTATTGGTTTTGTTTTACATAGTCAGCAGTAAGATTCCTCAAATACTGAATTTCTATGTCACCCCTTTTTTAGATTCCTGGATCACCCCTGGTTTCTGCGGCCATTTTTGTCGCAAAGACCACCAGTGGCAACAGGAATTGAGATTGGTTCTCTAATAATAATAATACACTTATAAAGCACAGATTAGCATTGAATGTTCATAATATGCGCTGTTTACAAAAGAATTAATGTAGAATGGTCCAAGTATATTATATTATATTATATTATTATTTTTTTATTTATTTATTTATAACAATGTTTAATTAAGCAGGAGGCTCACATCACCAAGGTGTTTTTCAGAGAGGTCCTGCTATAATAATATGCTATATAAATGTATAATATAATAATCTAAATAAATCTAAATAATCTAAATATAAAAATATAAGTATATATTAAAACTAAAAACAAAGCTATCGAAATACGCATAAAATATATCTAAGTATCACTAAAAGTATATAAAAAATAAATTTAAATTAAAAACAATTTGAAAACATTGATGCTAGATGCCTGTCGGACAGTAATATCTAAGTTGAAATGATTATGATTCAAGAGTTTTCCTCTCCCTGCAAAACCTAGGAAGCTATAGTTAAATTCAATTTCAATCTGGGATTTGGCCATGCCTTAATTTTGATAAGCCCAGAAGTTGTTTCAGGGTTTTATCTGTGAGTTAGCTGTGCCCTGACTTAGATCAGCCCAGAAGTTGTTTCAGGGTTTTATCTGTGAGTTAGCCGTGCCCTGACTTAGATCAGCCCAGAATTTGTTTCAGGGTTTTATCTGTGAGTTAGCCATGCCCTGACTTAGATCAGCCCAGAGGTTGTTTCAGAGTTTTATCTGTGAGATAGCCGTGCCCTGACTTATATCAGCCCAGAATTTGTTTCAGGGTTTTATCTGTGAGTTAGCCATGCCCTGACTTAGATCAGCCCAGAGGTTGTTTCAGAGTTTTATCTGTGAGATAGCCGTGCCCTGACTTAGATCAGCCCAGAATTTGTTTCAGGGTTTTATCTGTGAGTTAGCCATGCCCTGACTTAGATCAGCCCAGAGGTTGTTTCAGAGTTTTATCTGTGAGTTAGCCATGCCCTGACTTAGATCAGCCCAGAGGTTGTTTCAGAGTTTTACCTGTGAGTTAGCCATGCCCTGACTTAGATCAGCCCAGAATTTGTTTCAGGGTTTTATCTGTGAGTTAGCCATGCCCTGACTTAGATCAGCCCAGAGGTTGTTTCAGAGTTTTATCTGTGAGTTAGCCATGCCCTGACTTAGATCAGCCCAGAGGTTGTTTCAGAGTTTTACCTGTGAGTTAGCCATGCCCTGACTTTGATCAGCCCAGAGGTTGCTTCAGGGTTTGATCTGTGAGTTAGCCATACACTGACTCACATCAGCTCAGAGGTTGTTTCAGGGTATCAATAAAGTTTGAAGGCTTTTGTTTTTATTGGTTGTAATACCAGCTGAGTTAACCTTCAGAACAAACTCAAGGTCAACCAATCAGAATTGAGGATTCAACATCATATTTTGATTGGCATTTCCCATTATTCTGCCAAGGGATTTATGAAATATGAGTTCTTCCTTTTTTAAATTAATCATAAATTTTATTTCAATCAACAAGAAAAGTCCACATTCTATACTCAGAAAATGCCTGAAAAATGCTAACTGGGCCCACAGTAATACTCCAGTTTCACATTCGATGGAAACCGCTGTTTTTGAAGAACACAGACTCGTTTGCACAGGCTTAGCCTCGTTTATAAGTCATCTATTCAAAGGCACCATTAAAAGTCCATGGGATTGGTATTATTCAACTTGCACATTCTTTACATTACAGTTGGCTGTTGCTAATGATTTGCATAAGTCAACAATGTAAAGAATGTGTAAGTTGAACAATACCCATGTTTTGAAATCCCACGGACTTTTAATGATGTCGTTGAATAGCTGACTTATAAGCGAGGCTAAGCCTGTACAAATGAGTCTGTGGTCTTCAAAAACAGCGGTTTCCATCGAATGTGAAACTGGAGTATTGGCCTACCACGGCTGTTGCGGTTACCCTGCCTTACATTGTTCTTGTTGTGTTCTGTAGTTTTAAAAACATAATTAGTTATTTGGCAAAGCTAATGAAATAAAATAAAAAATAAAGATAGTGACCCATAATTCCTTTCAAGGAAGGCAATCAACTCAGCTGGTATATTGACCAAATATTTGCCTTGCGCACACCAAATACTGTACATGAGTGCCTTTCTTGCCTCTGCAAAAGAAGGACTTGATTTCTATTGAACAATCATACTGGAGCATATTACCTCCATAACCTTGTTCTGCAGTCAGCTTTTGCAGGGTTTGAAGGATATATGGGGGGGGGGGGGGGGTGGGGGGGCATAGGGGGAGACATCCCATCCAAGCACATTATTTAGGTACACAACTGTATTGAAGAAGGATAATATTTTTTATCCTCATTACAGTCAAAACGGCTCAAGCGTACCCCCCTAGAACCCATTAATGAATTCATTATTCAAATATTGAGTTCATTATTCACTCTGACTCCAAACTTGAAAATAGATTATCTACTTCAGTTTTGATTGGATTCTTCAACAATTGCCATGCCAAGGTAGGAAAACTCCCCAGAAAAGCCATCCCTTAGAATTTTAGTTGTGAAATGAATGTGAAGTTTGGAGTCTTCGATTTATTAATAAAAATTCAAAGTGAATAATCAACTCAATATTTGAATAATGAAATCAAAAATGGAGCCTATGGGGGTACGCTTGAGCTGTTTTGACTGTAATCTATTATACCCCTGTTTTAATCAAATTTCTAGGCCTACTACTTCTTTGACTTCAAATCACTGCTTGCTAAAAAAATGTGATTTGATTTCTATTTTAGAACTGATAGAAATAGCCTGGCAAATACATGGACATGGACGCAGATGAAATGGATTCAGATTGGTTTGGCTATGCATATAAATCAGGACAGATTTTGTTTTATTACAACATCAAGACTGGAGAACACAGATTGTGGCCCACAAATTCTTCTTGTTCTGAGGTAAGTTTGTTGAAACTTGAATGTTCTGCTCTACTCTACCAACCTCATCTCGTGTTGTCTCATCTCTGCTGTGCTCAACTCTGTGCTGCCCATCTAGAGTGCCTCTGCTGTGCTGTGCCTTGATCATCTCTACTCTGCTCTTCTCTGCTCATCTCTCCTGTGCTGTGCTCAGTATGTCACATTATGTACATTATTACTGCTATATAATATCTCACACCATGCAATCATTGATACCATCATAAATATGGACTGTCCTCTAAAAACTGAGATCATAAAGCAAAGGAAATTGCCAAAGTCTTTAGAAGGTGGCATGGAACAGTAATGGTTCTAACTTTCTTTTTTTTTTTTTTTGCTTTTTGTTGAACTAGAACACCATACTCAGAGTACGAACCAGTGATGTGCCTCCAAAACCCAATGAACTGTGCAGTGTGGCTACCCAGACTGAAGACTACGGCTGTGTCAATCAATGTACCTCGATGTATGTTGACAATGATAGAGAAATGGAAAATGCAGAGAGCGAAAGTAATGAAATAAAAGAAGAAGTAAGCGATGATGATACAATTGATGTCAATGAGCAGAACATAATGAATAACAGTGATGTTGACGATAATCTTGATGAAGTTAGTGAAGACTTTGAGATGGATGAGTCATTGAGTACCATAATTACTAAGATGAAAGGAAGGAAGGAGTTCGTACAAAATGAACAAACTCAACACGAAAGTAATCCCAAGAGTCATGACTGCCCTTACTGTAGTAAAACATTTAAGTGGAAAAGTCATCTCAAAATCCACCTCCGAACACATACCGGTGAAAAGCCATACAAATGTCCACATTGTGATAAGATATTTGCACAGAAAAATGTTCTTAGTCGTCATCGACAAACACATACCGGTGAAAAGCCATATAAGTGTTCACATTGTGATAAGGCATTCACACAGAAAGGTGCTCTCAATGGTCATCTACCAATACATACCGGTGAAAAGCCACATAAATGTTCACATTGTGCAAAAGCATTTGCACGGAAAGGTACACTCGATCGTCATATGAAAACTCATACCGGCGAAAAGCCATATGAATGTTCATATTGTGATAAGGCATTTGCTAGGAAAGGTGCTTTCAATTATCATCTACAAATGCATGCTAATGAAAAGCCATATAAATGTTCACATTGTGATAAGGCATTTGCACGAAAAGGTACTCTCGGTCGTCATATAAAATCTCATACCGACGAAAAGCCATATGAATGTTCACATTGTGATAAGGCATTTGCACGGAAAGGTGTTCTTGGTCGTCATCTTAAAACTCATTCCGGCGAAAAGCCATTTAAATGCTCGTATTGTGATAAGGCATTTCCACAGAAAGGTCATCTTCAAGACCATATTCGAACACATACCGGTGAAAAGCCATTTAAATGTTCGTATTGTGATAAGGCATTTGCACAGAAAGGCGTTCTCGGTCGTCATCTACGAATACATACCGGTGAAAAGCCATATGAATGTTTGTATTGTGATAAGGCATATATTACGAAAACAAATCTTATTTTCCATATACGAACACACCAGTGAAAAGCCATATGAATGTTCGTATTTTGATAAGGCATTTCGACAGCAGCGTCCTCTCAAGATCCACATTCGAGCACATACCAGCGAAAAGCCACATGAATGTTCGTATTTTGATAAGGCATTTCGACAGCAGCGTCTTCTGAAGATCCACATTCGAGCACATACCAGTGAAAAGCCATATGAATGTTCGTATTGTGATAAGGGAGCATTCATTTTTTAGGAGGGGGGGGGGGGGCGGGGCGGAGGAATTAGGGGGGGGGGGTCATTAAAAAATTACTAGATAAAAAGGGGGGGTCACATTTTTTTTAACGTTGAACCAGGGGGGTCATGAATAAAAATACAGTGTTTTTTTTTTTTTAGTCGTTTTCTGGGGGGGGGGGGGGGGGGGCTAGAAAATTTTTATATTTGGAAGTGGGGGGGTTATCGAAATATTCAATTCTTTACCATGGGGGCTAGCATTTTTTTTCTATTTGATTCCTCTAATTCCTCCGGAATTTATCTCAAAGTCTGTCTTCAAACTCCATAAGAGCATTGAAATAAAATGAAGGTTTTGTTGCTTGTTGCATGTTGCATACCAAGCTCAAAATCATGGACTGCATTCAGTTTGGGCAATGTGAATTCAAGTAGCGAAAGGTCACCATACCCGAACTTTGTCGTCAAGTTTTTTTTCCAGCATATTTTCTTCTGTGCTGACATTATTTACATAGGAACATAATACATTTCAAGCTTGGAAAGCGACATATAGCTTGCAACAAGCAACATGCAACACTTAAACCTTCACCAACCTTTTTTGAAATGTATATTTGCTTCATAATAGATGGAAGATGATAAGCTAGAAAAATGATAGAAAAGTTATTCAGAAGACACTAGCTTGTGCAGGGGCTTGGACTTGAATTTTTTTCCTCTTAAGAATAACTTTTCTATTATATATTATCTTCCTATGGCAATCACCCCACTATCGCCGACACCAATTTACGGTTACAACAAG
>OZ025223.1:7541262-7738762 GCA_964019055.1 Anthopleura xanthogrammica | reverse complement strand
GAATGCTTTACACCTGTTGCTGTTATTGTTTTCTTATTTTTATCCGGCACTTGTCGCTGAAGTTGCACATACAATATGCCCGAAAGCGCAGCGAAAAATAAAAAAGGTTAGCTAATTCATCGAACTTGCCTTGCCTTATGATATCTGTTATTCAAGAATTGTTGATGCCCACCCACATTTCAGTAAGTGGGGCAGTACGATGTTGGCAGGGTGGAACACATGACCGTAGCAATTAAATGGTTTCCATAGTGCTCAGCCAATCAAAACTTGTCTGCCATGCCACTAGCAGAGTTCTCGATAGGATCTTCCATCGCACCAATATCTGTCTTGTCTCCTCTATATAGATATGTGTGTAAATTGTATCCCTGGGTTTAACTCGATAGTTTGAAATTTGAATTTTGAATTTTTTTTAGGTCAGAAAATTTTGATTTTGTTCAGTGAAGTTTTACAATAACCCAAAAGTCAGCCTTAAAAAAAGACCGTTTTCAATTCTGAAACTTTATAATTGGGCGTCCTGCGGTCGAATTACTATTTTTCGTAAAATAATTGTACGGTGTGGTCAGTAAAAAATATTTCAGGTGTTTTGGTCAGGGAAATGTTATGGAATTTTATACTAAGTATGCCGTGCACATCCAAGAAAGTGGCTCAAGTCATGATCAACGTATATGAACTATAGATTTTAAAATCTAATGTCAGAAAAAAACGACCTAGCTTAAAATTTCTCGAGTTTGTATTATTGTCTTACTAAGCCACGTAAAAAAGATAAGTCAACAAACTACTCTTCACACACAATAAGTACATGACAAGGTGAACGAAGGTGAACTGTTTCCGTCATTTTGGGCGAGAGGACAAGCGACTGTTCAAACTACTCGACAGAAACACGACAGGTTGACGCAAGTGTATTTGATTTTAACCGACGTACAAGTTTCTGTATTTATTTTACTACTTGGCGGAATAATTATTATATGTTAAGCTATACTAACGGCAAACTGTGATCGCTTTTATTTGCTTGTGAAAATCGTAGGCTTATAAATTGATTTTTTTCGCTCGATATTTTGAATTTATGACTCGATATTTGATTTGTTCATTATAAGGTAAGCATTTTGTCTGTTCTTCTTAAGTTAAGACCCGTTAAGTCAAAAAAATTATATTGTACGTGTCTTAATATTTAAGAAAATATACTTTAATACAAACTGGTAACATATAGCACAAAACTTTTGAACACGCGGGAATAGCATGCTTACTAGTTCTTAACTTAACTGCTCATAACGTAGTACCAAGGACCTCAGTCCAAGATGATGAATTGTCTAGCTGATCTACGTATCGACACAGTTTGGCATCGATAGCCCTATCGATTTATTCTCCTTGATAATATGTTTTGATTCTAACTATAAAACCATATAACTAGTATCATAACTAGTATTGATTATTTGGCCGGCAGAGGAGAAGCTAGTCAAGCGAATCCTTCCTCCAATTCTGTTGATCTGCTTCGTTTTTGTTGTTGTTGTTTTTGCCTGGTTTGTTTGTTTGTTTGTTTGTTTTGCTGCGTTGTTTCGTCGCCAACAGAAAAAGGGAGACTTTATTTAACTCTCAGAAGAGTGGCCGTGAATCATCTTCGAATGTTATCAAAAAAAATGAATCTTTTTCAAACAGAACATGCAGAATTTCTGGAATGCTAGCGCCCTATAGCCTTTTAGTTCGCTAGCAACAGCATAAGCATTGATAACTATTCGTTAACAAATCAATGCCGGCCTCCTGGTGAGCCTTTCCTAAACATCCACCTTGTTGAGTTTAGATAGCCGTAAACCATGGACAGAATTTGTAAATAAAGGACTGGCATAACAAAAGAGTCGACTAAACAAGAAAAAACAGTAAAAAAATCCAGCTAATTGGATCAGATTAGAATAGTAAGCAATGTTCCATGTTTGCGTAGAAGGGAAAGGTAGAGTAACAAGGATAGATGCTGGTCTAGGATCACTGACAAGACGGTGAGTACTTGTATAACTCGCTCGTTGAAAAAATTATGACCATTAATTGAAAATCAGTCCTAAAAATTAAAATTTAGCTCTATAGATAAAAACGCCATTTTCTTAACTAACTTAGTATCTGATTTAGAATTTGAAAATTTGTTCAGGTTAAGTTACAAGAAAAATTGAAAATGTTTTACCAAAAAGTCAACTAGTTTTTTGTTCAAAAATTTAGCTCTAAAAACGCTATTTTCTTAACTAACTTGTTTTAACACAAGGATTTTTTTTATTCAACTCCTACAATATTTGGATAGATGCGTAATTGTTTCAGAACAAATGAAAAGAAGAAGAAAATGGGTCAATGATAATCAGTCTTAAGATTTAGCTCTAAAAACGCTATTTTGATAACTAGCTTGTTCTTAAGAATTGGAAAATTTGTGAGGTAAAGTCACAAGAAAAATTAGAAATGTTAATATTTTTTTAAATTCAACTTTCATAATGTTTGGATGATTGTTTCAGAAGAACTGAAAATATCGAAATTTTTTACATTTTGTTCAATAATTTAACGAAAGAACACGTACAGAAATCTCAAAAGTTATATCTGAAAAAGGCGAATTATAGTTTACAGTTCGATCATATTTCCGAGCTAGAATTGCAATTTTAATTAGTTCCGGACGAAAATCAAGAGAGGAACTGCGAGGGCTAGAGTCTTGTATTCAGTTTGCAGTCATTTATTAGTGCAAATTATTGCCAATTCAATTCGAGAAACTACCACCTCTTCAGCTACAGCTGTAAATAAGCTGTCGATATAGAAATTTTTCAGACAAATAAATTTATTCTTTACTCACAAATTATAATCCTTAGCTCCTAATGATTTTTTTCTATTACAAGAATTAAAACAATAACAATACAAAATTCAATACAATTTATAGAAATACAGTAATCTTTACCAATATTTGCTTTTGATTTGAAAGTATCTTTCCTACTTGTGTTTTAATTGATCATACAAAAAAAAAACACTTGAGTGTCTAGCTTATCAAAACGCTAACAGCTCGATCCCACCTGCCGTCAACTGGCTTTGATTACAATGCAAATTAGTTCAATCTTCGATCATCACCAATCAAAGTTAACCGATATCATATTGTTGCCTTCGAACGGAGAAATTGTAATTTCAACAGAAGAAAGATACATCCGTCCACCTGTAAGAAAAAAAACATTTCGTTGAGAGTGAGTGAGTGCTTCCTGGTGAGATGATATGAGACCCAGATAAAGGAAATGTAGGCGTCGGTGTCATCGTGCATTTTGAATTGACGTCTAAAGGGCTTGCCATTCGCCGGTAGCGCAGTTCTATCCTGTCAGTATAGTTAAAGAAGCGCTGGTAGTTTTTCAGCTAAAGAACAGGTTAAACTGCTTCCAAAAGGTATGAGTATACATTTTCCTTATTTTAAAACAACTTTTTGACTAGCTGTTATAATTTTCTCTTTTTTTTTTCTTTTTTCTTTTTTTTTTTTTGGTGGTTATAACAAAAATAGACGATGGCCATGCCGACGTTTTGCTAAACGCGCTTCTCTGAGAACGCGCCGGTGTTGTACGATCAAAACTCCAACTACAGTGGACATATGCACTGCTGAAAACATCCCAGTCTGTTTTTTTTTCTTAGTAAATAAATTAAAATACAAATATATATATGTTTGATTTAGAATTCTCAGAACTTGAGGTCTGGTCCGTCATGGTTTTTCAGCATGCTGTGTCTTTCACGTTGGTTTTTGCTATTTCCTTATCCATCTACAAAATGGCAGGTAAGTTCAGCTCAATATTAACTTGGGTGGCCATAGAATAAGTATGCATTCATAAATTTATACGAAAATCATATCATTTTTGTTTGGAGAAAAAAACCATCCTGGGTGTCAAATTAAAGCAATGAATCATGAAAATGAAATAGAGTCATGCATGTAATATCCCCAACGGAGAAGGGAGTTCTTTTGTTTCAAATCTTAGAATGGGTAAAAGAAGAGGGTCACCCGTGTTATAAGAATGTCATTGAAAAAAAATACGTTCATCGATATATCACTCCCATATTTTGCTATTCTAGTTTTTTTCTCCCTCTTTTCTTTCTTTCTCTCTCTCTCTCTCTCTCTCTCTCTCTCTCTCTCTCTCTCTCTCTCTCTCTCTCTCTCTCTCTCTCTCTCTCTCTTTCTTTCTTTCTTTCTTTCTTTCTTTCTTTCTTCCTTCCTTCCTTCCTTTCTTTCAATATGCTGACTTTTTTATGTTCGCTTCCTCACCAGATACTGGTCCTACGATGACATGTCCAAAAACTTATATAAGAAAAGGTTGTTATAAAGATTCTGGAACTGCAAGAACTTTACCAAATCTACTGATATTCGGAAGAGAAGAAATTGAAGAGTCATGGGGCAACTGGGATATGTTTATCCAAAGGTAAACAAACTTTAATGAATGGGCCCGGCCAAATTTGCTAATAATATCGATCATATATGATTACTGTGATTACTGCCCGTTGGACTAAAACTGGAACATTCGATCATTTCAAATGGCATCGTTTTTGCCATTTCTATACTGCGGTGCATGGGTCTAGATAGCACTTGCTTGATGCCTTTTTTAATTTGTTCCATGATACAGAACCTACTATGATTGAGGCCAGGTAATCTCGCTTCTCTCAGGCCGAATTAGGCAATCAGCGAACATTTTGTTCGTAGCTCAATGTTTCCTAGTTCCAGGTTTTCGGCTCGATTTATAACAGCTTTTGCTCGAAAATAAAGAAAATAAAACTCATCCGTGCAAAGATTCGCCAAATACCTTTTACTGAAAAGCATATTTCGTCGTTGTTGGTGGAAAATATTTCATTTTAACAAAATATAATAGCTAGAAAACACTTGGAAATTTGCGCTGTGACAAACAATATATACATTGAATTGCGCGTCTATAGCTAGATTCCAGATCACCTGGAATAGAGGACGAACCATCTTTGATAATCAGTAGAATGAAACTGCTTGACAGAGCAGAGAAAAAGTAAAAATTACCGACATTAAAATGGATTTATATTTAAAATAGTTTGCCCACAAAGCGACTGCTGTGCATGTTTGGCTTGTGTAATGTGTAGTAGGGGAGTGGTCAAGGTGGGTGGGGTCGGAAGCGTGGGAGGGTTCGCAACTTATAACAGGGTCCGTGCAGGCTTCTTGTGAAGACATTCAAGGACATTTCAAGGAGTATTCAAGGACCAAAATGAAAATTTTCAAGGACCACATAACGATGGGTGCGATCGGGATTACGAACTTTTAGATGAGGAAAACAGGCGTTTTGGGTTATAAAAACCTTTCTAAATATTTTTCAAGGGGTATTTACGATTTTCAAGGAATTTTTTCTTTTTTCAAGGAGTTTCAAGTGCCCTTGAATTGAGTTTTCAAATTTCAGCACTTTTCAAGGAGTTCAAGGACCTGCACGAACCCTGTTATAACTTTGCACCTTTTGTTTGGTTCTCATTCCAATGTAATGATTTATATATGAATTTCAGTGCCGTATTAATAGTTTCCCACTCATACGAAAAAATTAAAACCGCCCTCAGTCTCATAAGCTATACTTTTTCAACCAACAGCTTTGTTTGTAGATGCGCCATTGAAACTCAAAAAAAGGGTTTCAAATATTTTGGAATTCAGTTCTATGGTGAATGTTGGAGCGGCAACATCACTTCGCCAGCCGAATATACTGTACATGGAGCATCAGATGAATGCGTAGGTCGAGATCTGAAGCAATGCCGAGAGGACTCGAGCCTTTGTGCTGGCAAATCATTTGTTAATTTTGTCTACGAAATACCCGCAGATCCGACGACCAAACCTCCCGCAAGTGGTATGTATGGACGAAAATTTTTTATTTCTATAAGCCAGTTCAAAGTTTAAGAATCGTTTTCAGTGCGCATGCGATTTTATCCCGAATTTCTCACTTTCTTTTGTTTAATTAAAAACAAAAGGTTTAAACAAAAGAAAGTGAGAAATTCGGGATAAAATCGCATGCGCACTGATAACGATTCTTAAACTTTGAACTGGCTTATAGACCCCTTGCACACTTTGAAATGCAATTCCAATTCTCAGGAGATTGAAGTTCTTTTGTTTTGTCCTCCAAATTGAGCTGCATTGACGTCACGTAAAAAGGGTCTAATAACATTATCACTTCAAGTAGCTAAAAGTCCGGGGTAGACAAGACAACCCCCAATTGCACCCGCCTTAGAGAAAGTTTTTCTCAAGAACCTTCTCTGAAACACAGCCGTAATAGAAAGGTAATACGTCATCACTTTATGTTCCCATCCCTTCTGAATTTTCTGGGTTAGCCTTGTCTTGAAGCCGTGGTCAGTTGGCTTCTGTCTATCGTGGTTTCAACTATATGCATCTGTAGGTAATGAAGCATGGTCTGGAATTTTCTAATTTGTTTCAGACTGCAAAGATATCTCAGGGGACTGCTCTAAATATGCTGACCAAGGCCTGTGTACTGATCGCTATCCAGTTGTTCTTCAACACTGCCCATTTTCTTGTGGCAAGTGCAAGGCTTGACATTGACTGTCAAGTCAAAATATAATAGTAATCATCTAGCCTTGTATTACAAAAAATGGTTTTGACAGAGCACTTTACATTCACTCACATAATCTCAGTGAAGTTTTGCATATTTGATGGTCGTTCAAAATAGGCTTCTTTTCAAATTCGATAGCGCTAGCACTGTTCAAATCTTCTTTGCACGCCTGCTGCTGTAGTTTTGATGTCATGAAAACACATATTGACGATTGTTTTTGAAAGTCAATTGAGATCAAAGTTGTCTTGTGTTGCAGCAAACGCTATTACAAGTGATATCACTCGAAAAAACTCGGTTGCCAGCCAGCATTGGGTTTATAGAGATAAGTAGAGCATGTGGACGGGCATTTTCTTAACCACGTGCCATTTCCTTAAAAAAGAGCGGTAAGCAAAGAAATAATAATCTGTCTAGGAAATGAAACGTGGTCTAAAACTTACGACTTACCCGGAAAAACCGGACATTCCGGTTGGAAAAACAAACGGTATGTGTCATTCCGACCGGAAAGCTCGGTCTTCCGATAGGTAATCCCCTTTTCCCGCTCTTTTCGGTTCATTCATTTTAGCACTATTTATACTTTTACATATTTACGCGCGAAATCAAGGCGTTTCCATGGCATTCCATATGCACGTGTCCTTTAAAGCTTCGTGTTTTCCGACAATGTTAAGGAAACGCTTTGATTGACGTCGACCAAAACCGGCCTTATCCACTACAAAACCAGAAAATTGTACGATTAAATGGTTTCCATAGTGCTCAGCCAATCAAAACTTGTCTGCCATGCCACTAGCAGAGTTCTCGATAGGATCTTCCATCGCACCAATATCTATCTTGTCTGCTCTATATAGATATGTGTGTAAATTGTATCGCCGGGGTTAACTAGCTCGAAAGTTTGAACTACTTTAACCACCAAAAGCCAGTCGGAATTTTGAATTTTTTTAAGGTCAGGAAATTTTGATTTTGGTCAGTGAAGTTTTACAATTACCCAAAAGTCAGGGAATTTCTGTCAGCCTTCAAAAAATCTTTTTAAATTCTGAAATTTTATAATTGGGCGTCCTGCGGTCGAACTACTATTTTTCGTAAAATAAATGTACAGTGTGGTCAGTGAAAAATGTTTTTTGGTCAGGAAAAGGTCAGGGAATTTCATTTTTCCAGATTAGTGGGAACCCTGATATTCTAAATTTATAAGCATGCAGTGCAAATCCAAGAAAGTGGCTCAAGTCAACATATATGAACTATATATGTTTATAGAGATGAGATGGCACCTTCTTATCTATGCAAAACATTTTGTAACCGTGCCACGATTCATGGCCGTCACACCCGCAACCGTGACCAACTTCAAATCCCCAAGTACACCTCAGCATCTGGACAAAGAACATTTAATTATAGAGCTGTTAAGCATAAGTCGTTAAGCAAGTTTAAACGCATTTTAAAGTCAAAATTATTAGACAAATCTCATAATTAGATGTACATGGTTTATATCAGCTAGATCTCGTATTTTAGAGCTGTTAAGATTTGGAACTCATTGGATTTAGAACTAAAAGAACTTAAGTCGGTAAGAGAGTTTAAACGCATTTTAAAATCAAAATTATTAGACAAATTTTATAATTAGATTTTCATGGTTTATATCAGCTAGATTTTTGTATTTTAGTTCATTATTGATTATTATTAATGTAATAGGTTTTGAAAAGCCTTGTTTGGAAAGCCTAATAAAGTATGTATATGTATTATAAAATCTAATGTCAGATAAAAACGACCTAGCTTAACATTTCTCGAGTTTGTATTATTGTCTTACTAAACCACGTAAAAAAGATAAGTCAACAAACTACTCTTCACACACAATAAGTACATGACAAGGTGAACGAAGGTGAACTGTTTCCGTCATTTTGGGCGAGAGGACAAGCGACTGTTCAAACTACTCGACAGAAACACGACAGGTTGACGCAAGTGTATTTGATTTTAACCGACGTACAAGTTTCTGTATTTATTTTACTACTTGGCGGAATAATTATTATATGTTAAGCTATACTAACGGCAAACTGTGATCGCTTTTATTTGCTTGTGAAAATCGTAGGCTTATAAATTGATTTTTTTCGCTCGATATTTTGAATTTATGACTCGATATTTGATTTGTTCATTATAAGGTAAGCATTTTGTCTGTTCTTCTTAAGTTAAGACCCGTTAAGTCAAAAAAATTATATTGTACGTGTCTTAATATTTAAGAAAATATACTGTATTACAAACTGGTAACATATAGCACAAAACTTTTGAACACGCGGGAATAGCATGCTTACTAGTTCTTAACTTAACTGCTCATAATGTTGTACCATGGACCTCAGTTCAAGATGATGAATTGTCTAGCTGATCTACGTATCGACACAGTTTGGCATCGATAGCCCTATCGATTTATTCTCCTTGATAATATGTTTTGATTCTAACTATAAAATCTCAATCATAACTAGTATTGATTATTTGGCCGGCAGAGGAGAAGCTAGCCAAGCGAATCCTTCCTCCAACTTGCTGTTGAATCAGATCTGCTTCGTTGTTGTTGTTGTTGTTTTAGCCTTGTTTGTTTGTTTGTTGTTTATTTGTTTTGCTGCGTTGTTTCATCGCCAACAGAAAAAAGGAGACTTTATTAAACTCTCGGAAAAATGGCCGTGAATCATCTTCGAACGTATCAAAAAAATGAATCTTTTTCAAACAGAAAATGCAGAATTTCTGGAATGCTAGCGCCCTATAGGCTTTTAGTTCGCTAGCAACAGCAAAAGCATCAATAACTATTCGTTAACAAATCAATGCCGGCCTCCTGGTGAGCCTTTCCTAAACATCCACCTTGTTGAGTTTAGATAGCCGTAAACCATGGACAGAATTTGTAAATAAAGGACTGACATAACAAAAGAGTCGACTAAACAAGAAAAAACAGTAAAAAAATCCAGCTAATTGGATCAGATTAGAATAGTAAGCAATGTTCCATGTTTGCGTAGAAGGGAAAAGTAGAGTAAAAGGGCTAGATGCTGGTCTAGGATCACTGACAATACGGTGTGTACATGTATAACTCGCGTCGAAAAAATTATGACGATTAGTTGAAAATCAGTCCTAAAAATTAAATTTTAGCTCTAAAAACGCCATTTTCTTAACTAACTTAGTATCTGATTTAGAATTTGAACATTTGTTTAGGTTAAGTTACAAGAAAAATTAGAAATGTTTTATCAAAGAGTCAACTAGTTTTTTTGTTCAAAAATTTAGCTCTAAAAACGCTTTTTTCTTAACTAACTTGTTTTAACACAAGGATTTTTTTTATTCAACTCCTACAATATTTGGATAGATGCGTAATTGTTTCAGAACAAATGAAAAGAAAAGAAAATGGGTCATTGATAATCAGTCTTTAGCACTAAAAACGCTATTTTGATAACCAGCTTGTTTTTAAGAATTGGAAAATTTGTGAGGTAAAGTCACAAAAAAAAATTAGAAATGTTTTTTTTTTTTTTTTAAATTCAACTTTCATAATGTTTGGATGATTGTTTCAGAAGAACTGAAAATATCGAAATTTTTAAAATTATGTTCAATTATTTGACGAAAAAACACGTACAGAAATCTCAAAAGTTATGTCTAAAAAAGGCATGTCATAGTTTACCGTTCGATCATATTTCCGAGCTAGAATTGCAGTTTTACAGTGTGACTACTCGAACCAAAGCCACCCAAACAAATTTTAAATCAAATTCATAAATCACGTTTTGGACTCTGAATAACAGGATGGTGACTACTTCTGGAGTTTAAACTGTTTCTTGTTCGCTTCTGATCAAAAATACACGAGTATAAAGTAAAATATTTGCTTTTAAAAGAAAAAATGTGAAAATTTGTGACGATTCTATTGTTTAAATACTCAATCGTGATAGGCTAATTTGTATGAAAATTAGCTTGGGTGGCTTTGGTTGGAGTAGTCGCACTGAAATTAGTTCCGGAGGAAAATCAAAAGAGGAACTGCGAGGGCTAGAGTCAGTTTGCAGTCATTTATTAGTGCAAATTATTGCCAATTCAATTCGAGAAACTACCACCTCTTCAGCTACAGCTGTAAATAAGCTGTCGCCAGATAAGATAAGATATAGAAATTTTTCAGATAAATAAAATTATTCTTTACTTATAAGTTATAATCCTTAGCTTCTAATGTTGTTTTTTTCTATTATAAGAATTAAAACAATAACAATACAAAATTCAATACAATTTATAGAAATACAGTAATCTTTACCAATATTTGCTTTTGATTTGAAAGTATCTTTCCTACTTGTGTTTTAATTGATCATACAAAAAAAAACACTTGAGTGTCTAGCTTATCAAAACGCTAACAACTTGATCCCACCTGCCGTCAATTGGCTTTGATTACAATGCAAATTAGTTCAATCTTCGATCATCACCAATCAAAGTTAACATATCATATTGTTGCCTTCGAACGGAGAAATTGTAATTTCAACAGAAGAAAGATACATCCGTCCACCTGTAAGTAAGAAAACATTTCGTTGAGAGTGAGTGAGTGCTTCCTGGTGAGATGATATGAGACCCAGATAAAGGAAATGTAGGCTTCGGTGTCATCGTGCATTTTGAATTGACGTCTAAAGGGCTTCCCATTTGCCAGTAGCGCAGTTCTATCCTGTCAGTATAGTTAAAGAAGCGCTGGTAGTTTTTCAGCTAAAGAACAGGTTAAACTGCTTCCAAAAGGTATGAGTATACGTTTTCCTTATTTTAAAACAACTTTTTGACTAGCTGTTATAATTTTCTCTTTTTTTTTCTTTTTCCTTTTTTTTTTTTTTTGGTGGTTATAACAAAAATAGACGATGGCCATGCCGAAGTTTTGCTAAACGCGCCGGTGTTGTACAATCAAAACTCCAACTATACAGCGCCGGACATATACACTGCTGAAAACATCCCAGTCTGTCTTTTTTTCTTAGTAAATAAATTAAAATACAAATATATATATATATCTTTGATTTATAATTCTCAGAACTTGAGGTCTGGTCCGTCATGGTTTTTCAGCATGCTGTGTCTTTCACGTTGGTTTTTGCTATTTCCTTATCCATCTACAAAATGGCAGGTAAGTTCAGCTCAATATTAACTTGGGTGGCCATAGAATAAGTATGCATTCATAAATTTATACGAAAATCATATCATTTTTGTTTGGAGAAAAAAACCATCCTGGGTGTCAAATTAAAGCAATAAATCATGAAAAATAAAATAGAGTCATGCATGCAATATCCCCAACGGAGAAGGAATTCTTTTGTTTCAAATCTTAGAATGGGTAAAAGAAGAGGGTCACCCGCGTTATAAGAATGTCATTGAAAAAAAATACGTTCATCGATATATGACTCCCATATTTTGCTATTCTAGTTTTTTTCTCCCTCTTTTCTTCTCTCTCTCTCTCTCTCTCTCTCTCTCTCTCTCTCTCTCTCTCTCTCTCTCTTTCTTTCTTTCTTTCTTTCTTTCTTTCTTTCTTTCTTTCTTTCTTCCTTCCTTCCTTTCTTTCTTTCAATATGCTGACTTTTTTATGTTCGCTTCCTCACCAGATACTGGTCCTACGATGACATGTCCAAAAACTTATATAAGAAAAGGTTGTTATAAAGATTCTGGAACTGCAAGAACTTTACCAAATCTACTGATATTCGGACGAGAAGAAATTGAAGAGTCATGGGGCAACTGGGATATGTTTATCCAAAGGTAAACAAA
Source organism: Anthopleura xanthogrammica (assembly GCA_964019055.1). Lineage (NCBI taxonomy): Eukaryota > Metazoa > Cnidaria > Anthozoa > Actiniaria > Actiniidae > Anthopleura > Anthopleura xanthogrammica. The sequence goes on along the minus strand of OZ025223.1, from coordinate 7,726,511 downwards.
CTTTAATGAATGGGCCCGGCCAAATTTGCTAATAATATCGATCATATATGATTACTGTGATTACTGCCCGTTGAACTAAAACTGGAACATTCGATCATTTCAAATGGCATCGTTTTTGCCATTTCTATACAGCGGTGCATGGATCTAGATAGCACTTGCTTGATGCCTTTGTTAATTTGTTGCATGATACAGAACCTAAGTACTATATGATTGAGGCCAGGTAATCTCGCTTCTCTCATGCCGAAGGAATTAGCCAATCAGCGAACATTTTGTTCCTAGCTCAATGTTTCCTAGTTCTAGGTTTTCGGCTGGATTTACAACAGCTTTTGCTCGAAAATAAAGAAAATAAAACTCATCCGTGCAAAGATTGGCCAAATACCTTTTATTGAAAAGCATATTTCGTCGTTGTTGGTGGAAAATATTTCATTTTAACAAAATATAATAGCTAGAAAACACTAGAAAACAAACAATATATGCATTGAATTGCGCGTCTACAGCTAGATTCCAGATCACCTGGAATAGAGGACGAACCACCTGTGATAATCAGTAGAATGAAACTGCTTGAAATGGATTTATATTTAAAATAGTTTGCCCACAAAGCGACTGCTGTGTTTGGCTTGCGCAATGTGTAGTAGGGGAGTGGTCAATGTGGGTGGGGTCGGAAGCGTGGGAGGGTTCGCAACTTATAACTTTGCATTTCTTGTTTGGTTCTTATTCCAATGTTATGATTTATATATGAATTTCAGTGCCGTATTAATTGTTTCCCACTCATACGAAAAAAGTTAAAACCGCTCTCAGTCTAATATGCTACTTCGACCAACAGCTTTGTTTGTAGATGCGCCATTGAAACTCAAAAAAAGGGTTTCAAATATTTTGGAATTCAGTTCTATGGTGAATGTTGGAGCGGCAACATCACTTCTCCAGCCGAATATACTGTACATGGAGCATCAGATGAATGCGTAGGTCGAGATCTGAAGCAATGCCGAGAGGACTCGAGCCTTTGTGCTGGCAAATCATTTGTTAATTTTGTCTACGAAATACCCGCAGATCTGACGACCAAACCTCCCGCAAGTGGTATGTATGGACGAAAATTTTTTATTTCTATAAGCCAGTTCAAAGTTTAAGAATCGTTTTCAGTGCGCATGCGATTTTATCCCGAATTTCTCACTTTCTTTTGTTTAATTAAAAACAAAAGGTTTAAACAAAAGAAAGTGAGAAATTCGGGATAAAATCGCATGCGCACTGATAACGATTCTTAAACTTTGAACTGGCTTATAGACCCCTTGCACACTTTGAAATGCAATTCCAATTCTCAGGAGATTGAAGTTCTTTTGTTTTGTCCTCCAAATTGAGCTGCATTGACGTCACGTAAAAAGGGTCTAATAACATTATCACTTCAAGTAGCTAAAAGTCCGGGGTAGACAAGACAACCCCCAATTGCACCCGCCTTAGAGAAAGTTTTTCTCAAGAACCTTCTCTGAAACACAGCCGTAATAGAAAGGTAATAGACCTTTTTAGCCGGCTTCGTATGCAAATTGACCATTTCAGACCACTTGACATTCCCTTGAGAAATGTTCTTTTATTAAAATATTTACACATGAAAGAATCAACTCCCAAGAGTGGCATCACATGGTCTGAAATGGGCACAACAAACAACAAGGCTAAAAAAGTTATTGCCCAACACAAAACGTCATCACTTTATGTTCCCATCCCTTCGTTATCCCTTCTGAATTTTCTGGGCCGGTTAGCCTTGTCTTAAAGTGGTCAGTTGGCTTCTGTCTATCGTGGTTTCAACTATATGCATCTGTAGGTAATCAAGCATGGTCTGGAATTTTCTAATTTGTTTCAGACTGCAAAGATGTCTTAGATAGGTGCTCTAAATATGCTGACGAAGGCCTGTGTACTGATCGCTATCCAGCTGTTCTTCAACACTGCCCATTTTCTTGTGGCAAGTGCAAGGCTTGACATTGACTGTCGAGTCAAAATATAATAGTAATCATCTAGCCTTGTATTACAAAAAATGGTTTTGACAGAGCACTTTACATTCACTCACATAATCTCAGTGAAGTTTTGCATATTTGATGGTCGTTCAAAAGTTGTCAAAGTTGTCTTGTGTTGCAGCAAACGCTATTACAAGTGATATCACTCGAAAAAACTCGGTTTCCAGCCAGCATTGGGTTTATAGAGACTAAGTAGAGCATGTGGACGGGCATTTTCTTAACCACGTGCCATTTCCTTAGGAAATGAAACGTGGTCTAAAACGGAAGCAGAAAGTAAACAGGGCTGCTTACAACTTACCCGGAAAAACCGGACATTCCGGTTGGAAAAACAAATGGTATGTGTCATTCCGACCGGAAAGCTCGGTCTTCCGATAGGTAATCCCCTTTTGCCGCTCTTTTCGGTTTATCCAGTAGACGCGTGTACCATTCGTTTGAAGTCAAATTTTCCCGCTCTTTTCGGTTCATTCGGTAGACGCGTGTACCATAATTCGTCGGAAGTCAAAGTTTCCCGCTCTTTGTTCGGTTGGTAGACGCGCGAATCTTTAACCGGATGGATTGGTTTAAATGGTAGCACGCGGCCAACACCCAGATTTTGACTCATGCAATCTATTTAACATAATAGTTTTCATCTCGAACATCTGTCCCCCAAACAATTTATTTAATACTTTATTAACTGATTTCTAGTCGCGTATACGTCAACTTTACACATCAAAACAGGCTCGGATCCAGAAACGGGAAGATTTTTTCCCCAATGAAAAATGATGCTGGAAAATTATCAGATTCCGCTCTGGCTCAGCTCCTGCCAAAGTTTTAACACTATTTATATTTCTACATATTTACGCGCGAAATGAAGGCGTTTCCATGGCATTCCATATGCACATGTCCTTTAAAGCTTCGTGTTTTCCGACAATGTTACGGAAACGCTTTGATTGACGTCGACCAAAACCGGCCTGATCCACTACAAAACCAGAAAATTGTCCGATTTTGATCTTGTGATTGAGAAGCGATGTAAATTAGGTTTTGGAAAACTTATGAGAGATATGTGAACTGTAAAGGATACAATGGGTACATAGAAAATAAATGAATAAAATAAAATGAAATTTAACTAATAACAATATAATAATAAGTACATTCAATAAAATATTGAAAAATCTGCCATTGCTGTATGCAGTACTTGATGGGTGCTCTAGCCGTAAAAGCTGACTTGCCTCTCACCAATGCCTCCCAAGATCAATTAGTATTCTTTTAATACCTTTGGTGTAATGTTTTCCCATTTCAGACCATGTGTCATTCCCTAGAGTATAATTTCTTTGTTTAACGGTTGCACATGAGAAAACACATGAATATGGATACAACTCAAACAAAGAATCTTATTCTCAAGAGAATGACAAGTGGTCTGAAATGAAATGGGAAAACATTACGCCCAAGGTAAAGAAGTCCCCAACTTGGAAGTGTTGTATGATAGTAGAGTAGCTTGTTATTTCTAACAAAAGAAGACACCAGTCATGCTAACATATACCATGCCGGCACTCTTCATGTCACATTGTGCAATGCTTCAAAGGAAGATTTCCACTATCATCTTGCCATTGCTAAGGCACTTGCAATTTCTTTTAGCGTCTGTTGTCCACGATATATCATGTTCTGTATTGAAGCCTAGAAAAGAATTATTAAATTCCATATAAAATAACTGCTAATTGTCATGCTTCTAACACTTCTCTAATTTTCTACTAATCCCTTTGTGCTTTATGACTGCACACATGTACAGCATGCACACATGTTTCCTATTTCTACTTCTCATATTCTGATTGGCTTCGGATATGCATGCTTTATGATAGCAGCTCATTGGGGGGACTCCGCTTTCCTTTCCCCTGCCCCCTTCCCCCTCCATAGGCAGCCCAAACAAAGTCCCTGAACATGATATATAAGGTAATGTAAAGACTTTGGATAGATTTGTTATATAAGATGATTATCTGAAACTTTGTTTAAAATTTACTGGTAAAGTTTCACCGGGATATTGCCTCATCATATAGTCTCTGTCTGGGCTACCTGTGGAGAGACACTACATCGAGCAACTGACCTCATCTTTCTCGTTTTTGTTTTGTTTGAATTCATCTCTTGCCCAGATCTTGAGCTCTTCCCTGTGTTGAGTATTCGGTACTTCCTTTAAAGTTTTCATAATCTCACGATACAGTGTTAGTACTTGTCTTCTAACAAGAAACTGTAGGGGGGAAAGCATAGAAACATGTAGAAAGAACTCAAAATGTTGATGAATTTGATGCTTAAACCCTTATTATAAGATGCAAATTAAGCTTGATAGTGGTCAAAGGAGTCATTTCTGAAATATAAAGAATAATTGGCTCTTTATATTGTGATATAAGTATACTGCACTGACCTGTTTGAAGTTGAGAGTTTCAGGAGGCAAACGAGCCGCCATCTTTGATTCTTTACCACAGGAACCCCGCACTTGTACAATCACTAGCTTGTTTAGACTATCAGGGAAATTATAGAATATAAACTAGTTAAAAGTAAAACTGGAAAACAATTGGTACTGCTTTTGATAGGAAAAATTAGTATTCTTATTCTTATTGTTTTCAATAAGAAAAACAATTTCTTATTGTTTTTTTAAATTGATTGATATTTTGGGCTTCCTGTGCCTGGGTGTCCTGGTAACCTGGCTACAACAGACAAAATGGCGGACAAACAACAAGAGAAGAGACCTTTGAAAACACTGCTAGAAAAGGTCTATGAAGTCCATAGAAATGACATTAAAGACTATGCAAGTGGACACCTTAATCTAAGTAAACTAATGAAGGGTCAGAACGAACGGCATGCACCTTGGCAGAGCTCGAAAGAGCCACCAATAAGGTACGAACTAAAACTAGCTGTGGCTTGAACATTTCGTTGACAGTACTTGTAAGGCACATCACAGAAAAGAAAAGAAAAAAAGATTGCTTACTATCGTTTATCGTTGAGGTGTGACCCACAAAGTTTGATGTCTGGGTTTGCAAACTGGCATTTTGAGGGCCGTCATATCAAAATACTTTTTTTACAAACATTGCACTTCCATCTAATTTCTAATTTCCGGCAGATTTCATTTACTTTTGAGCCCTTTAGTAATAGTTAATTTTATTCCCCTGCATCGCTAACTTTGCTCATAAATACAAGGCATGTTTTTCTAGACCAAAAAACTTGTTCCCAGTATTTTGACTGACAGCCGTCAAAGTGCTAGTTTGCAAACGAGACATCAAGTTTTGCAGGTCACACTTCAATGATAAGATTTATAACATTCTCCAAGATACTCATTTAACCAATTACCTAGGTTAAAGCAAGCTCATCAGGTTGTTGACTATCCAGTGAGAGCTGGACAGTTGTCTGATGCTGAAACAGCACGACAGACAATGGCAGATACATTGATTGAGTTCAGTCTTGGGCCTGTTGGAAGCATGACTGGTAAGATTCATAGCTAAGTAATTGTATCAATAGACAATGTGCATCAAAGCTCACAAAGCACTCTGGGAAACCAATCCCTGCAAAAATGAAACTGGGAAAAAATTACTTTAAAAAAATAACTTAAGTTTTTTTCCTCTGTCGAAATACTTACATTCCCATAGAAAATGTCGGAGGAAAAATTGTCAGATGAATTTTTAGAGGAGCCAAAAAAGCGCAAGGACTCGGTTTCCCATCATGCTTTATGCTAGAAATTTGAGGTCGTGCACATTGGCTATTGAGAAAAAATCTCAATGTGGACCCCTCTTCCCAATCTACATTCTCCCAGCCATCCATTACATAATGTCAATTTTATTGGATATTTGTCAATTAAACAATGACAGAAGGTTAGAGTGCTAATTAAGCAATAAAATCATTTGATTTATTCGCACCTTGGAGACTTTGATTGTTCTATCATCCAATAAGGAAAAAAGCAACTGGCAAACAAAATCGGTTTCCTGAGTGCTTGATCTTTTCTTGGGAAAAGACCATTAACCAAAGTCCATGTTACAGCTGCTGGTTCACAATGCATGGTGGGATTGATAAAAGGTTGGTGAAGCATGACAACCTTTGTTATCTTGAACATGTTGGCATGTCAACTGAGGTATCAATCCTAGAATGCATCAAGGTGATTTAATATGGCAGATCAACAATATAGACTAATCAGTGTGGGAAAAAAATTACGATAATTATTGCATACATGTACTGTTTAGATTATGTCATAGTTGTCAACTGTTTTCTCCAGGTGAATCTGTCCTAAAACCAGCGGCAGAAATTGAGGCATCTTCAGCCACCAAAAAAGTCCCTGTCAATGTTGAAGAACTCCACTTACCAGAAATCATGATTCCAGTAGCTCATAAAGGTTTGAAAAATGCCTCATCAATTTAATTCAATAACTACAGTTCTTTTCACACTGTATGTCTAGCGTTATGGCCATCAATCAAACTTAGAATGGGCTGGAGTTCAATCTGATTGAATGATAAGGAAATTCCCATGACTAGACAGGCATATTCACATGGGAATTTCTTTATCGCCCACCATTGGAATGAACTCAACCTATTGTAAATTTGATTGATGGAAGCCAAAATGCCAGATGTCGGGAGTTTGTCAGTGGCAGAAATATAAAAGGTGCTGCAAGAGTTAGAGTTATCACAGGATAAAACGTGGTTCATTTCACTAGTGATACACACCTAATAAGTTGATATTATTTAATAACATATGCAGACCTGTACAGATAGTACTCAAATATAAAGAGGTTACAGCGTTTTGGCTTCCGTCAATAGAACTACGATGGGTCAAGTTCATTCCGATAACTAGTGAGTGATAAAGAAACTCCCATGCAAAAATGGCTGTTGAGAAATTTCTGTGACTCAACAGCCATTTTCACATGGGAATTTCTTCATCCGTTGATAGATGGAAGCCAAAACACCAAAGACCTAGAGGTGGTTAGGTCACAGAATTATGAAAAGTGCTGTAACTATAACAGCTGTGAAAGGCTATCTGCATATGCATTTATTGGTTACATGCATGCTTGCGCTTATTGCATCAATTATGTTCTGCTGCAGGTAGAAAAGGTGAAGAATACTACGAAAATACTTTCCTTCAAAGTTACCTGAATCAGCCCACCAAGAGTGACCAGTTTGCTAGTTTTAAAGATTTTGAAGATAAAATTATTCACTTAAAAGATGCAAATGATAGAGGGGTATTAACTGGAGAGAAAACTGTCAGAATACTGCAGAAGAAACTATTAAAGGTACATCAGTTCATCATGATCTGACTTCAGCATGGGACAATCACAACAGAGCTAGGCTCCAAACTAGGTGAAAGCCCAAAGTTTGAATTGGAATTTAGAAGTTGATTTTTGCAGAGGGAGGAAAACTGGAGAACCTGGAGAAAAACCCTCGAAGCACAGGAGAGAACCAACAAACATTTCTACTCACATATGACACTGAGCCCAGTGCAACTCGAACCTGGGTCGCGTTAGAGAGAGGCCAGTGTTCTCACCACTTAAAGCCACCCATGCTTCCTATTTACAATTATCGCTAAGAAATGTTTGGAATCATTAGTTGCCATGCCCACCTGAACAGGACTCACGCCCAGGTACCTTTTAGGGGTCATTTTCAACATATTTCTGATGAGTACCCTACCCTATTATATAATTATGGTAGTCCCCCCCCCCCCCCCCCAAGAGTCAAATGCTAAAGTTGACTTTCTTTTTAACTCATTATCTATGTTTTGTATTTTCTTTGCCACAGAAACTAAGTGCTTTGGATTCAACCAGTCAACGTGGACCCAACTTTCATAAACTACAGATCTACACTGATACATGGCAGGAGATTATTGATCACTCTGATATGTTTGGTGGAATCCTTAAAAACATTAAGGTAAGTCAGTCTTAAAGACACAAGTTATGTGAAATTACAATATTCTATTATCTAGAGGTTATTTTCTGGACAGGAGGTCCACAAAGGGAGAAAGTTCTGTCCTCGAAGTCTTGAATATAAGGACCAAGGCCATTTAAGGCCGAGCTCTGTTTTCAAGGAAGGGTGCACACAGTTTTTTCCTTACCTGGACTGAGTTTAGGATCAGGGTAAATTACTTATTTATTTTTACCCCATTATTTTCCATTGTTTTGTGATTGATTTGGTTGTTTTGCAATCTGTTATCCCATGCATGAAAGTATACAACGTCAGGAGACCAGACAAAGAAGATACTGCCCTCTCCAACAGGCAATCAAAACATGCAATGTTTTTGGATCCCAGAACCAAAAAAAAAATAAAATGCAATACTGACAATAACAAATCTATACTTTATCAATTCCCACTGCAGGATGAATACGATAACTACATGGCCTACTTGCTTGATACTCAACGACCCTCTCAACACAAGCTGCTGTACCATCATCTTGATAGTCTGGCTCAAGATCAGTCTGTATCTGGTGAATTAAAGAAGGAACAAGAGAGGGTAGCAATGCTGGAAAAGGAAGCTCGCTCTTTGTTGGAAGAGAATGAAAGGTAAACATTTTTTTGCAAAACTTGTTTGATCCTGAAAAATTTGCTCTTAATCTACAGTTATATAAGTCTTAGACTGGAATATGCCCCAGTCTTAAACTTGGGCGAATTGTTTTTTTTTTACTATTTCAGACCAATTATTGTGTCATTACCTTGAGAATAAGAGTTGTAATTCATGTGTATTCTCATGTGCAACAGTTAAACCAAGAAATGATACTCTAATATTATCCCTTGCAAAATAAATAAAAAAACACCTTTTGTACATATTATTAGTAAGTTCACTGCTGCAGTAGATTTAGCCTGATATAATGATTCTATCAACAGGTTGAAAATAGAATTGAAAGAAGAAGAAGATAAGGCAGCTGAAGAACTTGCAAATGTTGCTAAAGGTAAAGTGTTAAACCATTATAATTTTGACACGACTTTACAAATGAAATAATATAAAAAAGAGGTTAATATAATAGTGACTGTACATGTATAATATCAGGTTTTTGACTACTTCCATATTTCCAACTTGGGTGCTATGTTTCCTGCCTATACATTAAGAATAGAGGCTTTGCACCATCATGTGATGGCAGCCATGACAGAAGACAGGGACGATTGAATCTGGTCTAATATGATATATGTACATGAGAAAGAATTCAGTTTCCCAGGTGGGAAGACTCCATTGTTCCTGCCTCTTGTCATGGCTGCCATCATGTGATGGTGCAAAGCCTCTATAGAGACAGCCAGCACAATGATTATGATTGCTCATCCTGAAACAAGGAGTATGAGAATGAGTTTGGTCAGATTGTTTGACCTATACGTAACTATGTGCTTCATATTGTAACATGATCTAAATTATAAATTAATATTAATCCTAGAAACTCAAGTACAGAAGCCACAAGTGTATGTAGAAGATGTTCCAAAAGACTTAGAAGAACAAGTGAATGATTTACACATACAGGTTGGTTATTGCTATTGAAGGGGTCAACTACAGGATTTCTGTGGTTACGTACTGTGCATGTAATCTAGAATAATGTCCCATACATTTTTTTTTTTGACAGATTTTTGAGAAGTTAGAAGCCATTGAAGCACTAAAAAGACATCAGAGACAGGAATGTGTCCCTATTTCTGTTTGTCATCATCTGGAGCAGTGTGTCAAAGAAACTGAGGTGACTGTCAGTCTCCATATTAGTTCACGAGCACTGAATAAAGCACATGACAGACAGCCCAACCAGGGTCACAAGCGCTGGTGGCTATGATTGAGCTCTTTGAATATCAAATGAATGTACACAAATTTTACACATGCTATCTAGAGAAATACATGCCATTATTGGGTGAGAAATGCAAATGAAAAACCAGCATGTGGAGCAAGTCCATCTGTTGTGACCTTAACGCTCGCTCCTTTTATTTTTCTCACTTTCACTTGTGACTACAGTATGTCAGAGTCTCAGAGAGGTTGGCTTGTGGTAATCTCTGTGGTGATTATATTTTGTTATAATTTTTATTTTTTTGCAGGTTGATATCCAGAAACTATTAAAACAGAATGAATTTTTGGAACAATCAATTGTTGTAAGTTACTGTCTGTCAGTTAAGATTCTCTTTTCTTACATCATGACCAGTACATGCTGCTTTCCCTCAGCAAAAAGATACCCAAAGTAGACCAAATTTGCACACTGACTCTAAATGTTGGACCTTACTATATTATACTAAATGCACATCTTGTACTATATATTAGATATTTTCCTAATTCACTTGAATGACCACAGAAAAATAGAATGATTTAAGGCGTGGCTGGAGTAACCGATACTACAGTTAATTTATGGATAGCAAACCCCAGCCTTGACTTGAATCTATTTTTCTGTGGTCACTCTTGTGAATTAAGGAAAGGTCTATAATAATTATTATATATATTAAAATGTTGTTTTTTTCTTCTTCCAGGAACTGGAGAAAGAACTTGAAGAGTTGATGGAGAAGTCTAACACTGATGAAAACGAAGCAAGGTGCAGTATTTCTGTGATTTTCAGATGCAAGGTTGTTTTAGTATAGGACGGTTTAGAAATACAGTCAATTACAAGATAAAACTAGGGTTTTTTCAGAGTCTCTGGCATTTCATCAACCATGTTTAGTAAGAATGACAGGGCTCTGGGGTCGAAAGTGAGGAAAAAGATAATGTAACTAGACTGACGTTTTGGTGACTACTGTACAGTAAATGACACTCGAGGTAAATTAAGATAATGACCATGTACCGACACGCGTGAAAAACGTCTGCGCATGCTCTAAGTCCGTATGCAAATTAGTCGAAAGCGTCTTCGTGCTATTGTAAAAAATATTCAAATTTGACTTTCACACTTGCCTGAAGAATAGCCTTTACGAAATGCCAAAACTTAAGATCAGTTCTTGAAACTTAAGGCTAATTCTTTCATATTGTCTTTATTAACACATTATCTTGGTCTCACAAAAGTATACCCACGAAATGTTGTGTATACTCGGAGAAAACAAGCATTTATTTTCTCACTAAAACTCTATAAATTCTTGAAAAGCGTGCTGAAAGCCACGCATGCGCAAACGTTTTTCTCTAGTGTCCCATGTACCTGGATGAAATAGAACTTCACTAGTCAAATCATTCTTTTTATCCTGATGTAAATTAATACAATTAATTGTTAATTGTTAAGATTTATTGAAATCACATGACTGTTACTTATTTTTTCAGAAAAATGTGGAAGGGCATAAATACTCTAGATGTGATTAAATTGTCTCAAGGGAAAAAGAAAAAGAAGAAATCAAAGAAAAGATAGCAAAAGAATAGAATCATCAGAATTCATGAACATGATCAAAATATTTTAAAGCTAGGTTAACACACACAATGCGAGCAGCCTATGTAAATAATTTGCTGTTGTAACAATTTCTAGAGGTTAAGAAATTTGGAAGACTTACTGTACATTTAATATATTGCAAAAGTTGTACATAAGATTGAAAGTTTATTTATTTAACAAAATTTCTAATAAAAAGTTAATACTCTCAAAGTTTTAAATGTATTTTTGTTGTATAGCATGAATAGTGTTATAATATGAATACCTTAATTCTGTCAAATGCAAGTCATCTATTTACACATTAAAATGAAAAGTTTCAAGTTACTCACTTTTACATTAGAGTGATTTTACTAGGCCAATGAAATGTAGACACTAATAGACGCCTAACCTCATGACGTTTCATACCTTAACTACCACAATCCTTTTCAAAAAATCTCTTTTCATATTCAAAGTCCTTTGAGAATTTCATACCAAGACAATAGTGAAAATTAGCACACAAAAAAAGCAACCAAAAGGGATTCTGGAAGAGTACATGTAGGTATAAAACGTCATCATGCTTGAGGCCTATTGACCCTTCTCAAAATTATCTTGGATGCGAGGCTAACATGAAACACAAAAGAAATCACACTTTTTCTTAATGGAATTTGTGGCATTTTTTTGTATTTCCATGTTAGCCTTGCATTCAATATAATTTAGAGAAGAGTCCATCCATTCCTTGTTTTCTTTAGTTTTACACCATTGTGTCACTAACCTAGTAAAATCACTGTAAGTAATTTAACTGTTAGCAGTAGTATTTGGAGTATTATTTTATGGGATCTCTCCATAGCTTTCAGCATCAAAAGCTTTTCTGGCTTTCTTTAGTTCTTCATTCATTGTCAGCAGATCCTAAAGGTAAAGAATAAATAAATTAGTTGTAGCTTCACATCAAATTCACCCAATAAACAACTGAATGGACATAAAGTAGAAGCCAGTGGGCCATAGGCAGGGGTTGGCAGAACATGAGTGTTAGGATGTGTGGGTAGCAGAGTGCTTCTCTACACTTCTTGAGTGTTCTGTCAATCCCCAAGTGCTTTATGTACTTGTATTTGTACACCTACAGCACAGCAAGCAATTTTTTTATTTCTTTTATAAAATACAAATTAGCAAAGCTGTTATTTTGGAAACAAATGAAGAAATAGAAAGTGCACACATGTGCTGTGAGCTCTCATAATGCACATGCTCTCAACCAACCAGAATGCAAGACAAGTTGAATAATACTACATGTAATTTGAGATGTCGTACCTTAACCCTTGCATATTTCTTGGGGTCTTTCCTGATAAGGAATACAATATCTTCACAATGAACTTTCCCTCTCTTTCCAACTTCCATTGCTTTGAGAGTCTAAAAACGTATTAGATAAAAAGAATTTAATCTGAGATGCAGTGTATATAACGTAACTTACTATTATTGAAACATTACTTTCTGTACTAATAAATTATAAGCATTTCAATAAAAATATTTTTGATAAAGTGGCATGAAAGAGTTTACCATTTCTGTGATGTATTCAACAACAAGGTCTTCAAGGAAGTCCACAGATTCAGTGTAAGGACATTGATCATCTCCAAAGCCAAACATCATACATCTCACTAAAACGAGACAACGTACATCCCATGCTAAATATTGTGCTAGAATTTGTGCATTTTATGGCTGTTTCGAACTCACAAATAAAATGCTTACGTTCTTTATGAAATAACCGCCTTCGTTTTCCTGCATCTGATGTCTCGACCTTTCAAAAAAATTGGGAAAATTTTTACATGAAAAGTGAATTCATTAGAATCAAGAGAAATGTTGAAACCAGTCTACAAAAAACCTCCTTAGCTTTGAAAATATTTAAGTTTTTCTACTTCAAACATTCCTTTTAGTATCTTAGGGAGTCATACGTTAAAATAAGCTTATCTAGAAAAGTCGTAAATGTGAAAATCATCCAAAATTTACCGGTTCATTTTCAGTGACTTCTTCTTCGTTATTGTGTGTATCCTCCGCCATTTTGTTTTGTAAGAACCACAGGGAACCCAATCAGCTTTTATTTCCTAATAAGAAAAAAATAGAGAAATAAATAAGATAATCTGGTGACAGTCACACGAAGACTAGTATCAGACACATTTTACACATTTATTTACCAAGCAACAGAATAAATTCCACTTTTATATTTTTTTGGGTAGAAAATATTTTTTCAATTTATTATCTTGTTGGTCTTCCTGTGGTAACTAGGTCCCATTCTCTTCAAGTTTTCCAAGAATAATGCGTTTTGTAATTTTTATCTCATCTTCTGCTTGTGGAGCTTGTGGAAATTAATGGTAAGATTCTATAAACCCAACCAGATCAAAGTTTTCCAGTTTTCTTTACATCTTTAGCTCCTTGAGATTTGTATTCTTTAACATTTTAATGCACATGTGAGGCTTCAGTCTTGCCCTAACGGCCAACAAGTAGGTCCTTTTCCCCGGAAGTGCTTAGCTAAGCATATAAACGGGCTATAACCAGCAATGAGATAACATCATAGTGGTCCATTTAATGATAATTGCCTTTATTATGCATTTATATACCACACTCAATATGCTAGTCTATCTGATGTTAATATGCCAATCATTTCTACAAAAGCTCCTTACAAGTTTCCCTGTTTTGCCAGCCAATACATCTCTTGTTAGCACATGAATAACAAAGCCTTATGCACCTAGCTATCAGTGGCTTCCCCCTGCTTCTTCAAAAAGCGTAATTTTTCAGGCAAAGGTATATGAAAGGAGTACCTTTTTGCTGAAATTTGGTATATAGAAGGGTAAGGGGTCGAGAATCTGGGTAGAGCATCCTATACTAAATATTTAGGAGTACCCTCCCCTCAAACCAGCTCACATATTTCTATTTATTTATTTATTTACGCTTTCAACAGAGTTGTGGATTGTCTAACAGGTGGAATTACACCTATAACCTAGACATCCATATAAAACATAAAATAAACAAAAAAGTTACAAAGTAAATTACTGCATTACAGCCTACATTTAGAGCAGCGGCAACTAGTAACCCAAGAACAGGTGTCACTTGTTGCAAAAGAAGTTAGGAAGAAATTATAATAATAAATTAAGAGCTGCTCATTGAAAGATGTAGCGAAGGTCTCAGTCTTATAATGGGATGAATTATATACAGTAGGGGTCCCTTTGTTGCCCTTCTTGTATGTCTAGTCGGTATATGTACAGAAATAAATTTAGACAAATCTAGATCGTAGAGTCCAAGTCTGCATCTGAATAGGAACTTTATATCTGAATTTTCCCTGCGAAGTGATAAGGGTAACAGCTTGAGTGAAACGAGTTTAGACTTATAGTCAGCATCAGAGCGTAAGATATAATGATTCTATAGTCGACACTAATTAAACGCACACTAATTAGACCGACACCACCAATTACGCAACACCAGGTAATTATGCTACTGTGTATCATGGCAGTATAAATATGACCTATCTGACTTTATCCCTCATTTGACTATGAAGATGACTTCTGCTCAGGTTGTCAAAACGTCAGTCACATCAAACAGTCCTTCTCAGGACTACATCCACCCAGATGATCGTAATACAAATATTGTTTCTTCGACAAATATTGTTACTTCAATAAAATAATTTTCTATATATCCAGGTTTATTTTTTGAAATTTGATTTCAAGTTTTTAATTTTACAAATTAAAATGACAGGGAGCTTGTCATGCAATTTCAAATCAAGCCTTAATTTCAATCTTCATGCCAGACACAAAGACCTCTGTCTTAAAAAAAGAAATTGGCAGTTGGGATATACATGGCTGGATACATTTTATGAATATTTTAGAAAGTTTAAGAGTTTTGAAAAATATACCAAACCCATGAGGCCATAATTTTGAAACCTACTTTAAATAATGTCTTTATCCATTCTGACATTGACAATTAAACTAATTATTTTATATTTTAATTTTTTTTTTATTTCCAGGTTGGTTGTGATTTTAGAATGGCTCAAAAGTTTCATATCTTTGTGAGGTTCAACTCCAGCACTAACATTCCAGTTGAAGTTGATATGACATGGAACATTCAGAGATTAAAAGAAGAAATTGCAGGGAGGCAAGGGGTGGATCCATCTGGTATACGTATCATATTTGCTGGCAGGGAACTCAAAGATAGCACAGCTTTAAGGGTAGGTAAATAAATAAATAGATAAATAAATGAATAGATAAATAAATAAATAGATAAAAAAGTAAGTAAGTAAGAAATAAATAAATAAATAAATAAATAAATAAATAAATGGGATTTAGCAGTGGCTCCTCTACAGTAGTAAATTCATCCATTGAAATTTCAATTGGAATTTAGAAGTTGATTTTTGTGGAGGGAGGAAACCCGGAGAAAAACCCTCAAAGCACAGGAGAGAACCAATAAAAAACTCTGCTCACATACAACACCGAGCCAGGCGGGACTCAAACTACAAATCTTACATTTGCTTGGGCTACCTGTGGTGTGACATATGCAGTCTGTTGTTCATTAATCAAGTATGATATGTTATCTTCCCATAACTGTGAATTTAAAGTTTTGATAAATTGTCAGCTTTATATCAATGTGCACTCATTGGCAGATTTAGGGTGTAGTTTAATCACAGGGTGCCAACAGATTTAAGTAACTTGCAAATCAATCACAGTCTACAATGACAGGCAAACACTGCCCATCATGTGCTATCAACCAGAGAGTATTCTATCTTGGTATCAATCAGCTGAATGAATCTCATGAATCTCATTACCAGCCTACAATGACAAGCAAACACTGCCCGTCATGTGATATCAACCAGAGAGTATTCTATTGCTTGGTATCAATCAGCTGAATGAATCTCATGAATCTCATTACCAGCCTACAATGACAGGCAAACACTGCCCATCATGTGCTATCAACCAGAGAGTATTCTATTGCTTGGTATCAATCAACTGAATGAATCTCATGAATCTCATTACCAGCCTACAATGACAAGCAAACACTGCCCGTCATGTGATATCAACCAGAGAGTATTCTATTGCTTGGTATCAATCAGCTGAATGAATCTCATGAATCTCATTACCAGCCTATAATGAGGGGCAAACATTATATCGTATAATCCTGGAGGGATGACTGTTGATAGCAACCTATTATTAATTTCTAGGACTGTGAAATACCACAGCAAAGTATCATACATGCAGTCCATAGTGGTGCCCGGGGGATAAGTGTAGATGCCACAACAACGCCACTGGCTAGAATATCTTTAAATGATAATCAGGGGAGAGAAGATCCTCGGCCAATAGCTGCAGCTGTAGCCCCTTCCACGCCAGGTACTGCATTCTTATTTAACTTAATTAGCCCACTTTCAATATTCTGGTTGAATGAGTGACTGCATGCAAAGCAATCAAGGCGAGGCTCCTTGGAAATTAGGGAATATATTAGGATTACTTTTAAAATTGTTTCCCCAGAGCAGCCATAAAAACATACGTGTATACAGCTATTTCAAAAAACGTTGAATACTGAATACTACATACTGAATAGTGCACCACAATGCCCTATTGGTCTTGGAATGCACTATTCAGTATTCAGTATTCAACGTTTTTTGAAATATCTGTATATTAGGGACCTTGCTTAATACACATGCTTTCTGATATATGCACGAGGAATGGTGGGCCCACACAATACATTGTCATTCACATTTACAGTACAGGATCCCCGCATAAGAGAATCTCATATACTGAGTTAACTTTACTATTTATATTTTATCATCTACAGGCAGTAGATCAGTCCAGTACTACGTTTACTGCAGACAATGTAAGGACGTTCAACCAGGAAAGCTACGAGTTCGTTGCTCAACGTGCAAGGAAGGGACCCTGGTCCTAAATCAGGTAAAATGGCAGTAAGTTGGTACGAGTCGTAGTATCTGGTAGATCAGAGTCCCCCCCCCCCCCCCCTCCCCGTTCCGGGTCGAGACACAATGTAGTGTAAAACATCAATAACCCAATGCTCGTGCAGTTTTTGGAAAATCTTAGAAACTTTTGGAAATTGTTAATGGGTTTTTCCAGGACCTTGAAAGTTTTGTAAAATTAATTTATGGTCCTCTAGGCTATTGAAAAGTTATGGATTATTTTTTGTAGCTGGTCTTCAGTAGTGTTTTCCATTGGTAAATGTATGTTGAATGTCTCAGATCCTTGAATTTGGCTTTATTTTTGCACTATGTGTGGTTTTGAAAATTTGAGTCAAAGGGCTAAATGGGAGGGTTTTGGAAAAGATTTGGAAATTCTCACAGGGGATCCTGTACGAAACCTGATAACCGTAAGGGTTGCATACACCTTACTTTGTTAGTATCTCCATGATTACCGAACCCCAAAACAACCTTTGGGCTGATCTAGCCTCCTCCGCTTGCATCTCCTTTGGGATCCTCGGGCTTCCTGTGGAAAGGAGGAAAAAAATAAGGGGGGAGGGGGAGAGGAAGGAAGGCACAGGAAGCCCGCTATAGAGTTAAACCACGCTTGCTAGAGAGTAGTTTAGAGTTGCCTGTGGAGGAGGCTAGGACTGATCATAATCTAGGCGAGGGAACAGTTAACTCACAGATCGAATCCGAATTCATTAGCATTTTGGGTTTGGCCGAGTGAGTAAAAGCAGAAAACCCGGAGAAAAAACCTAGAATCAAGCACTAGTGCATGTATTTTATTCTATATTTCTTTTGATATATATCATTCAGGACCCACAAGGATGGGATGACGTTTTGATTGCTGGCAGAATAAAAGGTGTATGTCAAAAAGCGGAAGGTTGTCCTGGGAAGACCGCGGTAAGTAAGCCGGTCTAGCAAGAAGAGTATAGACATATCAAACAGACTCCAGAAGTCCAGTACTTGTGCTGCACTTGGTGTAATGTACAAAATAATTAGCAGGGTTTATCTGATGAACTCCCACTCAGCTGCGGGGAAGTTGACGTTGTCAACTGGTCAATAGCGCGCCGGTTAGAGGAGCTTCTTTGAGTTGCGTTTCCCAAACTAAGCTATTCTGTAACTTGGTAAATCATCTTAAAAGGAAACGTCCTAACTATAACTAAAAAGTACAAAATAATGATGAAGATGATGATGATGATGTTGGCGACGATGATCATGATGATGAATACGGATGATGATGATGATGATGACGACGACGATGATAATGATGATGGCGATGATGTTGACGACGAAGAAGATGATGATGATAATGATGACGATTATGTCGACGATGATGATGATAATGATAACTGTTAATTAAGCGCCTATCCATATCTGCTCTAGGCCCGCCCTTGAGAAGTGAAATACGACGAGAAAACGGAGACACTCAAAACAGCTGCGAAGAACATAATAGACATGATCAGAATCATGACCTTCGTGATAATTGTTTGTTTTTAAGGAATTCTACTTCAAGTGTGCTGCTCATCCAGCATCAGAGGACCAGAGATCCGTGGCTCTTTATCTCATACGTACTAATATCAGAGATGTACCTTGTATTGCCTGCGGTGACGTCATGTGAGTTGTGACGTCATTTTGGCCATCATCAGGGTTGTAGATGGCCAAGATGGCCGAAAGCTTGGTTCAAGAAATAAATCATTTCGCAGAAGACACATAGTCAAATATTAACTTCATGCCTGCGTGCAAACAAATATTGGATCTTAGAAATCGTTTAATGTTTCATGAACAATATGAAACGACTCTCTAACTACAAGAAGTTTATCTGACTACAAATCAGTCGAACTTCTTGCAGTTGGAGAGTTATTTAAGATCAATACACGATTTCTGAAATATTTCTGGTGCCCACGGTTTTTCGATTGGCACTGTAATTAGTTCAGTCGTATGTCTTGATGCCTCAATAGACTTTTTTTAGTTTGGGGCGTAATGTTTTCCCATTTCAGACCACGTGTCATTCTCTTGAGAATAAGATTCTTTGTTTGAGTTGTATCCATATTCATGTGTTTTCTCATGTGCAACTGTTAAACAAAGAAATGATATTCTAGGGAATGACACGTGGCCTGAAATGGAAAAATTGTCATAAAGATAACAATAACACGTAGATTAACATAATGATTTTCTTCATAAAATATAAATTTATATTTTTTGACAAAAAATGCATGGTTAAAGAAGTTTTGCACCATCACATGATGGCAGCCATGACAGGAACAATTGAATCTGGTCTAATCTGATTTACATGAGAAGTAGAGAGAGAATTGAGTTTCCCAGGGAAAAAAAGACTGTATATTATCGTGCCTTCTGTCATGGCTGCCATCACGTAATGGTGCAAAGCCTCTATAACTACTCAGACTGTCGTGATTGTTTCCTAGGGATCCAGTCCTTGTCTTCCCATGTGATGTTGGTCATGCTATATGTCTGGATTGTTTTGCAATGTACTGTGCAACTAAACTCAACGACAGGCAGTTCGTACAGCACAGGGATATTGGCTACACGTTACCCTGTCCTGGCGATAAAGGTAACTATTATATACCCATTCTAAGGTTGAGGAGCAAATAGGTAATGTGCATCAAAGCTCACAAAGCACTCTGGGAAACTGAGTCCTGCAAAAATGGAACAGGAAAATCAAAGGAAATATCAGGAAGAAAATTACTCTGGTAATTTCATCTGTTATATTACTTACATTTCCATAGAAAATGCCGAAGGAAAAATTGTCAGATGAATTTTTAGAGGAGCCGAAAAAGCGAAAGGACTCGGTTTCCCATCATGCTTTGTGCTAGAAACTCGAACTCATGCTTATTACCTATTGCGTCGAGCTGGCATTACAGTGCATTGTGGGACTGTTTTAGGGGACATCAGATATTCATCTACTCCACTATGTCACCGCGGCATGTTGGTTGGTTTAACAAAAATTTATCACTAGCACCCATTGTTAATACCAACAACATGGCCGCCATGTTTTTTTTCATGTCACTCTCTTTGAAATGCTCGCAATCGACCAACTTCAAAGATGGCGTCCATGTTGTCCACTAAAACAGTCCCACGATGCACTGCAATGCAAATCGGCCAAGTTTTTTTTTCTTTTACAACCTCGGAATGGCTCAGTAATTATAAACTTTGAAATGCATATTTTGATTTTGACACAAATGGTTTTGAGTATTTTCGCCGAAGAAAATTTTTAGGGGAAGGATTTTGTATTTATTTTAGAAATCTGCAGATGACAAAAGTCGTTGATATATCACATGAACTAAAACACGAGTAATCATGCTTGGCCGGGAAAATGCTATGAACTGGTTATGTCACTGGTGCACAATGTCAGACCTGAGATAGTAAACTGCCTTTCCTTCTCATTTGCCACCATTTGTCATTATTGTAAGGATAGGATACCTTGTTTGAGTCCCATTTGTCTCCTCAAATATGACCAATAAAACAGTAATACTCAAGGGAATGAAATGTTTGAAAATAGGGAACCCGATTCACCATTTTCCAAACATCGGATCACTGGTCAAACACAAAGCATTCAATCGAGGCTGCAAGGTAGTTTCAAATGATTATTAAAATTTGAACCATGTAACCTCGATTGAATGCTTTGTGTTTGACCAGTGAACCAAAATATGGAAAGTGATGAATTATGCCCTAAAATGTTTAATTGTTCCAAAATCATTAATAATAGAAAGAAAACATGGGCTTATTATGACAAACACACAGAACTAGTTCCCAGCCTCTGGTCGAAAGAGACGGCCAATTTCTTTGATCACATTAAGTGTAAACTCTTGGTATCTCTTCTCTGCTTCTGCTTGCTGCTGAAAGAGCTTGTGAAAAAGTTCCTCCTCTCGCTTTCGCCTCTCTTCCATAAACTCTCTAACAATCGCCAAGAGTTTGTCGTCTTCTCCGACTTGTTGCCTTGTTACCTTGACAACCTTCACTGGACGTGGATTTTTGCGAAGTTTCTTCTGTCGCAAAGTATTTGTATAAGGTTGCCCAGATGAACTTCGTTTAAAAGTCTGAAGCTGGCTTGGCACTGCTAGCGAGCTTGGAACTCTCCTTGGTTCAGGGCATGTTTCGTTGAAATGAGTATCAATTTCGCTTGTTTGTGCAGTAACTACTGGAATGTGATTGACAGTGACGCTCGTACTGGGATGAAAAGATGGTGGTGGTGTAGAAAATGATGGCATCAGCATATTTGTACCTGCCGATGAATTCAGCTCATGAATGGCCGTTGTATTCACTGGAACCGAATCTGTAGAAACCGGAACTGTGACTGCTGCAGTTGCTATGGTTACGTCCGCTGTTATTGGCTCTGTTGTTTCTCTCGGGAGATTAAGATGTACGATCTCATCTGCCCTGAATTCCTCGCTACTATACTCATTGGGCTGGTAGGGTTTTCCTTGTTTGGAATTCCCAACGATTTGATCAATTGTTTCAAAGAAAGGGAACAACTGGCGGCTGTTGTGGCCAGAATACTGACCTTTCATTCTCTTGTAATCAGCTATAATGTTCTTTATTCTTATCTTACACTGCGCTCCGGTCCTAGGACCCAGTCCTATCGCTCCGGACATCTGACATCTTTTGTTGAACTCCTTAGCAATGATTTCCCAATCTTTAAAGTTTCGCTTCTTGAATTGAAGTGCCGAATAACGTCTTCCCCAGACTTCTAGGAGATTACGAGTCTCAAGATCTGTCCATCTTGATGAGTTGGTCACGCCTGTAGTACGAACTTGTTTTCGTTCATTTGCACCCATGATTAGCTATAGTTGCAAGGAGAAATTAAACGCAGAGGTTAGGGAAGTCACAGTCTAGCGTTTCAGTGTCGACTTTGTTGTCAGTTGTAAAAAAACAACTTTACAAGCCCTACCCACCCTTGTACATCTCAGAAAACAGAACTTACCTCTAAATTGCGAGGTGCTTGCATCTCTACTCGTACCATATCACTGGGAACCCTGTGTATAAATGAAAAGTAGGGCTTACAGAAAATGCTTAGAGATTCTTTGGGTGCATGTTACGTCATAGCCGCCATGTTGGTTGACGATTACAAATCATTAGTTTCTCTTGTTAGATCTACCAACAAGGTGGCTTTTTATCGCTTCAACGTTCGCCCACAGAGAAAGAGAAGCTATGCGGGCACCCAGGGCCTGGTGATCTGGAATCTTGGCGCGCAATGCATTGTTTGTCTTAGCAAATTTCCAAGTGTTTTCTATTATCTCTTGTCAAAATGAAATATTTTCCACCAACAACGATGAAATATGCTTTTTCTAAAAGGTATTTGGCGAATCTTTGCATGGATGAGTTTTATTTTCTTTATTTTAAAGCAAAAGCTGTCGTAAATCGGACCGAAAACCTGGAACTAGGAAACATTGAGCTACGAACAAAATGTTCGCTGATTGGCTAATTCCTTCTGCCTGAGAGAAGCGAAATCACCTGGGGGTACATTCCATGCAGTTTCATACCAGTTCCAGACCCTCATCAATCACAGCGGACAAAGCCCTGGGTACGATGCTCTGACTTTCGTTGGTAATGGCCCTCCAATCCCAAGCGGATTTTTTTCATTCCTGATATTTGCTTTCCATTTGGAGGAACTAAAAACCATTTGTTTGTAAATGGTGTACATCCGGTGTCTCCTTTTCCCCGCGAATGGCAATCCAGACCGAAAGATAAAGGAACGGAGACTGTCACCAGGGATATCGCATCCCTCCCTCTACCAAAAATTCCACTGTTTTTTAGGACGAGATACAATTTCCTATATAGCGATTCTCGAAGAATTTGCGTTTCGAAGAAAACGTCGACTAGTCTAGTTTCAAAGGACCTTTGTATGTTTACCGAAGGATATCAGATCGAGTAAAGCATTACAAACACCTCGGAGGCAATTTATAATCCGAAATTTCCGTTTGGATTAATTTTGAAGATAACAAAAAAGCGTTTTAACGATATAACATTTGTTATTCCTTTGCATTATATTTAAGTTCAAAAGTATTGTGACTGCGCCAGTGAAATAAATAAACTATCGCCAGTGTTTTAACTCTACATGGAAGCTTTTGTGCTGATCAATTTTGAAAAAATCAACAAGGGTCTTTAATATGGATATTGTGTTAAAAAATTTCCCCGAGCCAGTTTGGAAAGCATTTCGTTTGATCGACATTTTGAGAGAGTGCGTGACCGTAATAATAGACTGAGATTGCGTTACAACGCTTAAACGAAACCAAATCTTCATATCTTTGGAGTTTCGTGTTCTAAACCTTTTTTTCTCTATTTCTCGAACACAGTAAGTTTTTCATACCAAGAATTGTAATTTTTTATAAAACACAAAGGGAATCTGCTCATTTTGATTGTGATTTATTCCATAAACTTGTTATAAAGGCTATCTTGCCTTACGTGTTCGAATTCGATTTGATCCAAGTCAACTTGAGAACGCTCTGAATTTATAATTGCTATAAAATCAGATCGTTCAATGATTGTATCCCATCCGCTTCAAAAAGCATAGATTATACTAGCACTTGGACTATTTCTTTTTACTGTATTTGGTTTTAAAGAGGTTGAGGCATCAGAACTTGTGAATGAATTTCAAAAATATCAAGCATGTTTGGTAGTTCCTGAGTCTTCGTGTTCGATAAGCGTAACTAAATTCCTCTCATCTTCTTCTTCATGTCGACATGTTTTGATATTTATTATGATTCACTAATAAATCTTTAAGTTTTAAATCTTTTGGTATGACTTAACTCGATATTTCAAGCAGTAGTTTTACTTACATTACTCCTCTAAGTTCATTCATTTGTGGATCCTGTTTCATAGCCGTAGCCATCTTGCTTGACCTGATCCAGTTGTTCGACTTGTAATCCTGTACTTATTTCCCTTGTTTTGTGATTTAGAACGACTCAAAATCTTAACAGATGGAGAACACGAGTTTTTACTGCGAATAGGAATACGTGAGTTCGATCAGGAACTGCAATCTTGATTATTATAGAGTGTAATTTTTTTTATCGCGTACTCGTTCGACGTCTTCAGCGCTTCGTGTTTGATCTGGCATGAAAACAATACCTGCTTTGTTGAAACGACGCGGACTTAATTTGCATTGATTATGAAGTGGATTGGGTTTCAATCCCAAAACACTCGTCAAATAATAGTTATTAATTATATCAAATTTACATTACAAGCGGAAAATAAGTAATAAATAGGATATTAAAATATTGAAAGTGCTATGATTCAGCGTCAAGACAAAAAAATATAGTGTTTTTAACACGGCATTTTTGCAACTTTTATGCCAAGCACTATCGATGTTGGCCACATTAAACTTTTTTCCTCCACTTCCTTGACTTTCGAAAGTCAAACTCTTAAACTTTTAAATGATAAACAGAAACTTAAGTCTAGAGACTTGAAACGATTTTACCGATATTGTACAATACGCTTCAAAAATTAGCCTGTAATTACGGGTGTGTTATGCTTCATAATTAATGTAATTATTTACTAGATCTCCTAGGGTTGCTTACCATTTAACTGGATAAACCGGAAATTCCGGTTGGAAAACAAATTGTATGTGTCATTCCGAATAGAAAGTTCCAAAAAATTCGGTATTCCGAATGAGGTAATCTTTTTCCCCAGCTCTTTTCGGTTGTTCTGGTAGACGCGTGTACCATTTGTCGAAAGTTTTTCGGATTAGAATCGAGATTAGAAAATCGCTTACCATTCCAACCAGATCTAGAGTACTAGCTCTACACGCCGTTCAAAAAAAAGTGCCAACATCTACCTTAGACTACACGCTCTTAAAGAGTGAGCGACATCTCTGTACCCTAGATTAGCCAACATAAATAGTTTTATTAAGCTGTTCAGTTGTTGAAAATAGAATAGCAAACTATATAATTCATCACCATTCAGTCGTCTTCTTTCGCCATTGCCATGGCGGAAATTATCATTTTCAGTTTCATAATTATTGTAGAATGTTTTTCTTATCACTTGCTTTCATTTTTTGATCACAGAAAGTTGTTCTAATGCTCTAATCGAAGAGGCTCATCATTTCAGAGTTCTGGGACAAGAACAGGTTAGTCGCTATCGCCTGAGTTTGTTGGGTATGTTATTTCTGTATTACATGCCGCACCTCATGATATCCCTCAATCTAGACAAGGGTGCCATAGGTCCAGAAAATTATTTATAAGGGTGCCGTAGGTCCAGACAATTATCTATAAGGGTGCCGTAGGTCCAGACAAGGGTGCCGTAGGTCCAGACAAGGGTGCCGTAGGTCCAGACAAGGGTGCCGTAGGTCCAGACAAAGGTGCCGTAGGTCCAGACAGGCCGTAGGTCAAGACAAGGGTGCCGTAGGTCCAGACAAGCCCGAAGGCCACAAGTTTTTTGAGGGCCACAAGTTTATTAGCCTTTTGGCTATTTACTGCCACCCTCTTTAAATAAAGAGTTTACTTACTTACTTACTTACTTACTTACTTACTAAGCCGTAGGTCCAGACAAGGGTGACGTGGGTCTTTAAAAAAGGTGCCGTAGGGCTAGACAAGGGTGCTGTAGACCTAGACAAGAGTGCCGAATTAACATACATCTGACCATGTTCCAAAAATCAGAGTGTTTGGTTACTCTACCTCGTTCTCTGGTCTATTTGGAACAACGAGAGGGATTGAAGACGCATGCTTCCCAATCACATATCATGTTATTCAAGTCACTTATTTCGATGTTAATTGATGTATCGTTTTAGTATGAAAGATATCAAAAGTTTGGGACCGAAGAGTACGTACTTCAGACAGGAGGTATACTCTGCCCTGGTCGTGGTTGTGGAATGGGCCTATTCCCAGCACAGGGTATGAGAGAAATACGCTGTGTAGGAGGCTGTGGGGTAGGTATCTCCAATGCATGTTATCGTCATATTATTGTCACTGTATCATGACACTGTATTCTGTATCGTGGGCAGCAGTAATCTTCTAAAGATAAACTCATGATGTTTCATGTTCACGTCGAGGAACACCGACACTCGTTTCCAGATAGTCCTAGCTCCTAAAATAACCCCCTTCACAGTTCCCTGCGCCATCTTGAAAGGTAGCCATGCCTTAATTTGCATCAAAGCGAGACGCGAGGTGACCTTGTAATGATAGAGACCTTTTTTAACACCTTGGACAATTATTCAACATGTCTCTATCATTGCAAGCTCACTGTTCGTCTCGCTTCGATGCAAAGGCACGGCTACCTTTCAAGATGGCGCAGGGAACTGTGAAGGAAACTATTGTAATTCTTTGATTGTGCTCTGGATTGTGCTATATTTATATTTATTTATTTTATTTTTATTTTTGTTTTTTCATTTTTTATTGAAAAAATAAACGTATTTGTTTCTTTCAATAAAACAAATAGACCACCTTTTTTCGTGCAATTTTGTAATCATTTGTACCACCATTAATAGCATGACCGTTGATATTCCAGGGGGTGTTTTGCCGCGAGTGTAAAGAGCCATACCAGAAAGGTCATAAATGTACCAGACAACAAGCGCCATCAGCCGAGGCTTCTCGTCAAAGTGTAAGGAAATCCTCGGCCCACGGGCGACCAGGAAGTTAATATGGAGCTTTAGATTTGACTACGAGTACAACTATGATATTTTGTCGCTTAAAATCTTCCCATAAAAACTCGTTGTCGTCCTCTGTTTAGCACAGCACATCTCTAAAACAACACTTGAATCAATATAATTAAGGTCGACTACGAGTTTGTGGTAGCATACTTTAAAAGGAATAATATCGAAGTCGTAGTCGTACTCGTACACAAATCTAAAGCTCCGTAATAAGGGGGGAAAAACGACACTGTGAAACTGTTGTGTGCAACGATTGATAACAGCTAATTTTAATAAATTAAGCAAAACACAGCGAATATGATTTTTTCTCAAAATCGCGAAATTAACGTGTCGCGAAAATTTTATGTTATTGAGGTAGTAAAACAGATGTTTCTCGTGGCGAAGCTGGTTTTTCCCCCTTTCCAATCGAATCAATAGTAAAATTTAATGATTGTCGTCTGGCACCGTTTTGACCAATGACAAGAGAGAGAAAATGAACATTTTATACAACAAAAGCGCCTAGTTTTTCAAATGTAAAAAATATTGTTCTTCTAACCTTACAGCACTACCAAGTATCTGAAGAAGGTGCACGAAGAGCATGCTGGGAGCAGCAAAACCAGGAGGCACAAAATCTGATCAGGCAGACTACTAAAGATTGTCCCCAATGCAAAGTGCCTACTGAAAAAAGCGGTTGGTTTGATTTTTTTTCATCATTCTGATCTTCTTTTTCATCCTTTCACTGCCGCGTTTCCAGTTGGTTAGTGCGCGGCCTTCGAAGCTAGAGGTCCACGGTTCGATCCTCATGCAGAATCTCCACGTCTGTTTCGACTCTTTCCTTTCTGTGTTGCTTTAGCTTTAAATACTGTTAATAGGGAGCACTGATAGTTTGAGGGCGCACCTTCGAGCGCGTAATACATGAGCCCCTGGCTTGGGAGAATTTGGCAACCACTCCCCACGTTATCGAAGTATAAAATAAATTACCTTTACCATTACCTGTTTACAAGATTCCAGCCGACACAGCTCTAGGGGTCATAACGACACACAAACTACCCCACCCTTCGAAGCATAATATTATATTGCAGAATATGAAAATGACTGATGTTTTCCCCCTATTGTTTAGAAGGTTGCAACCATATGTCGTGTACCCGCTGTAGGTTCGAGTGGTGCTGGCTTTGTCGTATCCGGTGGAATCCAGAATGTCAAGGCAACCACTGGTTCCTGCAAGAAAGACACAATAGACGTTGACTACATGGCCTACATGAATGGCTCTTTAGGTAGTAGAATAGAAATAGTGTATTAGCTTACTGCAGACTATTTGGGACTAGCCAGCTGCTCAAATTGCCGCAGATACGAAAGCATAGCTGTAGTTGCACCAGAATTCACGTCTGTTGTACCCTTTTAGCCGGGGTTGGCTTCATCCCGTCCAAACCCATCAACAAAAGAATGTTAGGTTATACTGCACATGTTGAACTGGTTTAAAATTCCAAGAGGATAGTGCCGTTAAATACAGTCGAAGCTCTCATAAGCGTCCATGTGTCATTCTCTAAAGTTAGATATATTTTTTAACGGTTGTGCATGAGAAGACACATGAATATGATTGGATACAACTCAAACAAAGAATCTTATTCTCAAGAGAATGGCACGTGGTCTAAAACAGGACAACAAACCACCCAAGCGAAAAAGGTTTATGAAGTGCATAGATGTACGGATAGACTGGGAAATGACGAATGACAAGAGAATGACACGGGGTCTGAAATGGGAAAATACTGCACCCAAAGTAAATAGAGATTACTTCATGGAAAGTGCGCGCGTACGGTTTTTATTCACGAGTTGTGAAGTATCATAAAAAGAACAAGCGAGTCTTCGAGCGCGTGAGTTTTATGATACGAAACAACGAGTGAATAAAAACTGTACAAAGCACTTTCCATGGTGTTTTCTTTTTATTATATTCATACCGAGATTTTCAATTTGGTTTGAATTAGAGACTATTTTAGTTTACAAAGTTTGTAAACAAAGCTCAGTTTCCAAACTAAAAATTATATTGCAATAATTCTTTATTTTACAACGCTGTTTTACAAGCATAATAAAAACTTATTTTTATTAAATTCTAATTCGGTTTCTAAGTTTAATCTTTTCAACTTCTAGGCTTTTAGTTTACACCATGAATGATTGCGAAAGCTTACCGAAGTTTCTGTCGCCTTCTTACACGGCAAAGCTGCCTTTCAATTCCTCGTTGTTGTTTAATACATTTTTAAGAACTTTTCCACTAGATTTACATCTCGGTCAGCTTTTCCTCCGCTCTACTATTGGTATTTCATCGATTTCCTCTTTGGTTTCGTCGTCTGAATTATATTTTCATTCATGTTTTGAACTCAATCTTTCTAGTTTAGGTCTCACCGAAGTCGTCTCCTTACAAAAGCAATTGAAGCTGACTTTCCTTGTTGTTGTTTAAGTTTTCAGTACTTTTAAAAAGCTTTTCGAATAGATTAACATCTCAGGCAGCTTTTTCTCCGCTTTACTATAGGTAATTCAACGATTTTCTCTTTGGTTTTGTCGTCTAAAATATAGTTTCATTCATGTTTTGAAATAAAAACTTTCTAGTTTAGTCGAAAGTCTCACACGAAAGAGCAGTGGATCCCGTTGCTGCCGGCTTCTGATTGGACGTATCGTTTTTCTCACACGTGAAGAAAACCCGTACGTGGCTTCTGATTGGACGTATCGTTTTTCTCACACGTTAAAAAGCGATACGCGCATTGTGATTGGTTGGGAAAAGTGAACGAACGAACATTTATTACACTGGATTTTACTGAGTAAATCTCGGTATGTATATAATAAAGAAGTTTATTGTTCATGAAAACAATTAAAATTTACAACCACCACCCAAACAAACTCAATCGTCTTTCTCTCTCCACTCGCTCTCGCACTTGTACGTGTTAGAATTATCCATGCTCAGGGCACAGAGACCACCAGAATGTCTTCCCCGGCCCTGGCTAAGCTTGTGTATGAGGTCGGACAGTTGGTATTTGGCTTTGTAAGATACATTGTGTTTAGGTTTTTTTCTATATTGAAAGCGGATTTATCCTTGTTTTTCATTAAATGGTCCACGCGATGACGAGACTAACCGGAAATGTCTCTTATATGAGTACAAATTTTGCTGCATCATCTTAACAGCATTATCATGATAAATGATACTTATCCGTTTGTATCAAGATTGAGGGTCATTGTGAAAAGGACCGCGACGTTTCGACCGCAAGGTGCTAGTCTTCATCAGGCAATGATGTAGACTGGATGGTGTGTGTTATTACAGTTCTCGTCGTTGCCGAGTAAAAATCTTAGAGACGCCCAACTCCATGTCACATGATTTCAATGCCTTATAACATTGATTCTTTCCCTTGTCAAACAATAGCTAGTTTCGTCGATCAATTTTTTTTTTATTATTTTTTTTATTTTATTTTTTTAAAACAGTGTTTCACAAGCACGTCTTCCACAGGTGCGGATATAATCGCTCCCATCAATGCTCCAAACCACACTCCAAATACTGCTAAGCCCATCGACAGCTCTTTTACCCTCAAATCTTGGATTTCACCAAGAAGTTTCCCTCTGTACCCATCCTACAGTCATTGCCAGTCACTGCCAGGGTTTCTTTACGTCCTCAGTGGTTCTTTTATGTCCCTCGGATGCAGGGTTAGGTTTAGTGCGGAGAGACGGGACCGCTATCTTACGTGGTCATCTGAGCCATCCAGCTGAGTTGACCTTCAGAACAAACTCAAGGTTAACCAATCAGAATTGAGGATTCGACATCGTATCTTGATTAGCATTTCCCATTATTCTACCAGGAGAATTTATGAAATACGCCGTTCTTCCTTCTTTAAAATAATCGTAAACGATGGTCAAACTCATGGCGAAATTTTATTTCAATCGACAAGAAAAGTCTACATTGTATACTCGGAAAATGCTCGAAAAATGCTAACCAAAAATAGTGACCCATAATTCCTTTCGGGGAAGGCGAGCAACTCAGCTGGATACTCCTGACGCGGGGTTCCTGTGTGTGTGTTCCACCACGCATGTCACTAAGCGCGATATTCGAAACCAAACAAACTATATGCAATGTACACAGTCTCCATGGAACAGACGTGATTATATCTCTCCCCAAGAAAATCCTTGACTAACTATGTTTGAGAAGAAGGAGCTGGTGTGTTCTTTATGCTATTCTAAATATGGAACCGGTTTTCCACAAAGAATCCCTCGTAATCTTCACTGCAAGCACACATTTTGCACTGGTAAGTTTGTTTACACGAACAGCTTCAAATTAGCATTCACTCGTGTTCGTCTGATATTTTTTTCGCCTGTTGAAAAAAACTTTCTTCGTAAACTTAGAAAAGAATATTTTAGCCACATAATCTGGAACCAAATTAATACTCGAAAAGCTAAAACAAAATGAAAAAAATATTGTTTGAATATTATTATTATCATTATGTATTTGGTAGTCAAGAAACAACTAAAACTAATTAATTATTCTTGAAGCAGTTTTTCTCATACGTAGGTTGCTAACTTACAGTAAATATGCCCTACTTTGTTTATCTTATCTGTTTATCTACATTTCTTGCTTTTGAGAACTAGCAAATTAACAAAATTTTAATCGTCAAATTAAGTTTAAAATATATATTTTTTTTAAGTTTATCAGAAAAATAGTCGTTAAGCATAATAATTATCATTGTTTTTGCTCTTCCTGTTCCATATATCATAATTTAAGCTTACGTTAATGCTGGCGATATTTCTTGTTTAAGATATTTCTGTATGAAGGTTACTTTATTAACTGCTTAAGAAGGTATTCCCAAATGAACATTCCGAGGACTTTATTTTGACAACATAATTCATCCTTAGTAGGCTAGATTAGTTTGGTTTTGATATTAATCCTTTCTAGCATGTACCTAACTAAATGCATCCATTTATAATCTAGGTTAATTATCATGTGTCTGCTCAAACAACTTAGAGGGACTTATTTTCATCAAGTTCAGAATTCTATTAATTGAGTCACTAAGGGTTTATTTAAGGCTCTGTATTTCACATTGTGCCAAATATGAAAGCAGTAACACAGAATTTTGACACCATTTTTGGCTCATACAAGATGTGGTTTTGAACTTGGCTTTAGTTATCATACCTCCTTCAATAAGCTTTCCTATTGGTGCGATGTCATAAAATTTTTACCAACTAATTAAAACGTAGGTGTAAATCTCATTCCCAAATTGTACACAAAGTTTATCTTATTTTTAATATTTGAGTAGAGTTGAGTGTTATTACTCGATGATATATTACTTGGTATAGTTTTGGGTCCCTGTTGTCATCAATTATCTAGGCATTTGTAATGCCAGTAGCATAGCTGTCTCTAGGCAACAAGGCATGTGCCTACACAAACAAACAGAATGACCCCCCAGAAAGAACCCCTAGATGGCTCCCTCGCTTTGCTTGCTTCACTCGGTTTGCTTGTGCCTATGAAAAAATGGGACCCTGGGTACGTGCCACTGAATGTTGTTATGTTTTAATGCAAAATGTGCAAAGTTTTGTAAAACTTGCCATTGATTTTTTGATGGTGATTGACCATACACCAATGCTAAAAATGGCAATTCTTCACTTTTCTATTCAAACTTTGTAAATCAAAAATTTTATCAGTATAAAAAATTTTATCAGTACTTTTACCTGAAAGATCATCCAAAAGTGAGTGAGCAGGAAAAGTTTCAATGCTGTGGCATTTTTTTCTTTTGAGTTATTACAGAATAAATTTACAGATATTAGTATGAGATTTTGCTGATCAATACTGACTAGCCTTGCTTTGGTGTAATTTATACACTTTTTACTGCAGTAACTCCTAAAATAATCCCTTTTTTGTCCCAGATTTGACACAGAATCTTTATTTATATTCATTTCATTCCATTGACATGCTTTGTTTCTCTTGAGGCATTAAATTTTGAAAATATGTAAATTAAAGCAGCCAGTTTTTTTTAGGCCCAATGGGTTAAAGTTATGTCAAAAAAACTTGACAAAAATGAGAAAAAGAGATTTAACTATTTGTACAATATTATCATTCTTTAAATTCCTGATGTAAAATCAAAACTCTCCTTGCATGAAATATGCAGCCTCTAGACTTATTTTAGAAATAGAATGTGTAGTGGAGTGGTGATTCATACTTCTTCCCTTTGTGGATTCATAGATTGTAAAGCATAGGTGAGATCCAAAAATTTTTTGGGATACCTGCGGTAAAGATATTGTGTGGCCTGGATTGAATAATTTTGTGGAGTATGACTGATATACTTTTTCAATCCTTATTTGTGTAATGCCTGTTATTATCTATATAGACATCAGGGACCAGTCATTATTTGTCGCCTGGGGGGGGGGGGGGGGGGGAGGAGGAGGGGATGGGTGGAGTCGGGATTTTCGTTGAGACATCATAAAGATTAACAGATCCCCCAAAAGGCACTATCGTTGCACACTTTGATGACCCCCTTCAAAAGTGGCAAAACATGTGATCCCCCCTAAATCCTCTGAAGATAGAGGAAATATAAGAGAGGAAATATAAGAGAGGAAATATAAGAGAGTAAAATGACAAAGACATGGCGGCCATGTTGGTGGTATTAACAATGGGTGCTAATGAGAAATCTTTTGTTTAAAACCACCAACGTGGTCGCGGCCATGACGTACGTAACGTGCAATCGAAGAATTCTTGGGATGCAGCCACATGACTCAAAATCCCTCATAAATATTATGAATATATAATTATAAATAGCAATGAAACAGCCGCCATCTTGGTTGTTATAACATTTTAATGAGGAATCCTTTGTATTGTCAACCAAGATGGCGACTAATGACATAACTTGCACTCCAAGAATAGAGATAAGTGGAAAGGTTCGAGTAATTCATGATTATTTACAACATATATTCTTTGTTTGTTTTCTATATAAACTTTCCAGAATGTGTCACAAAGATACAAGATTTACAAGGTGATGTAATAGAGTGTCCAAAGTGCAAGCTACGAACTCTACTGACAAACGAAGGCATAGAAGGTCTCACCAAAAACCTCGATATTCTCTCGGCTGTCTTCGAAGATGAAAAAGAACAAGAACAAATGTGTAACTTTTGTGCCACCAAGGTCTACCCACCAAAGGCAGCTCGATTCTTTTGTACTGAGTGCTCTGTTTATACGTGTGGTAGCTGTTCTGACGAGATACATTCTCAGATGGACTTCAGATCACATAGCATCTGTCTCGCCAGCTCACAGGATCTCAATACAGAGAAGAGTCCTTCAAAAGATAAGAGACCAACGTCTTCAAGCTTGAGTGAAGGGCGAACGTCCAGCCAACAGATTCAAAAACGGTCCTCAAGCTCTCTCTTAGACTATGGTCTTCTTCCAGGTTTGTTTAGTCTCAAAATTGAAATTTATACAAGACAGAATCTTTATGAAAGCCAGTATTACTGCAAGTTTCATAATTACGCGGACATCTAAGTTCAAATATCAACGTGCAAACAACGTTTTGGCTTCCGTCAATCAAAAATAATCAGTTGGTGCATTTTATATTTTTGACTGGCGGCAGTGAAAAATCAAATTCCATCGTGCAACTAGCAACTACAGAGTACTACAGAGTCCGCGTAATATTGAAAATTGCAGTAAAAGAAGGAAGCTAATGACGAAATAGACCAGTAGATTACCGAAGAGTGACGTCATGACGTCATCATGAAGAATCATCAATCAACCCCCAATAAGAAAACATGTGAGATCGATATTTCAGGTTGCAGAAAGGTTCAAAATTTTCCATGATTTTCATAGGTATATATATATTTATATTGAGTGATGTCATCTCTTTGATTATCTGTGAGCAAAAGTTCCATAATGCAACATTGCAGATTTCAATACTAACGGCACCGATATACCTAGCCGTGATGTAACCTTTATGGTAACGCATCTAAGAATGCTGATTGGATAAGTGTTATTCTCATGCCTGTTTGACAGGCATGATAAATTGGCTCCAAACTTGGGGGGAAACCTGAACCTTCAGAACGAGAAATTTGTTGTTGAAGTCAATCAACATGGCGGCTATAACGTCACGAAGCAGCAATATACTGAGACCCCTGGAGGAGGACAAAAGAAAAGAATTTCAATCTCCTGAGAATTGGACTTATTATTTTGTCCTCTAAATTGAGCTGCATTCCGACATGCTGCAAGGGGTCTATTGCAAGTATTAAGAAAAACTAAAATGTTACGAACGATACTTTCGTACTTTTGTTGTTTGACAACCTAAAGTTTTACCTCAGCAGGCATTGGTAAAATGGTGTTAATATGTGAATAACAAAACACTGTTTATTGTTCTTTATTCAGATTGTTTAAAACCTAGTCTTGTCCCAGGTGAGGACGAACATATCCATCCGACGACGACGAACGTAAACATCACCTCATCTCAGTCAACAGATACGTAAACATCCACCACGTCATTATCCTAGACATCCATACACAACGCCCGCACATTGTATGCTTGATTATACACATTACATCACCTCATCTCAGTCAACAGATACGTAAACATCCACCACGTCATTATCCTAGCCATCCATACACAACACCTTCGCATTATATATTTGAATGTACACATTACATCACCTCATCTCAGTCAACAGATACGTAAACATCCACCACGTCATTATCCTAGCCATCCATACACAACACCCTCACATTATATACTTGAATATACACATTACATCACCTCATCTCAGTCAACAGATACGTAAACATCCACCACGTCATTATCCTAGCCATCCATACACAACACCCTCACATTATATACTTGATTATACACATTACATCACCTCATCTCAGTCAACAGATACGTAAACATCCACCACGTCATTATCCTAGCCATCCATACACAACACCTTCACATTATATACTTGAATATACACATTACATCACCTCATCTCAGTCAACAGATACGTAAACATCCACCACGTCATTATCCTAGCCATCCATACACAACGCCCGCACATTATATACTTGATTATACACATTACATCACCTCATCTCAGTCAACAGATACGTAAACATCCACCACGTCATTATCCTAGCCATCCATACACAACACCTTCGCATTATATATTTGAATATACACATTACATCACCTCATCTCAGTCAACAGATACGTAAACATCCACCACGTCATTATCCTAGCCATCCATACACAACACCCTCACATTATATACTTGATTATACACATTACATCACCTCATCTCAGTCAACAGATACGTAAACATCCACCACGTCATTATCCTAGCCATCCATACACAACACCTTCACATTATATACTTGAATATACACATTACATCACCTCATCTCAGTCAACAGATACGTAAACATCCACCACGTCATTATCCTAGCCATCCATACACAACACCTTCACATTATATACTTGAATATACACATTACATCACCTCATCTCAGTCAACAGATACGTAAACATCCACCACGTCATTATCCTAGCCATCCATACACAACGCCCGCACATTATATACTTGATTATACACATTACATCACCTCATCTCAGTCAACAGATACGTAAACATCCACCACGTCATTATCCTAGCCATCCATACACAACGCCCGCACATTATATACTTGATTATACACATTACATCACCTCATCTCAGTCAACAGATACGTAAAAATCCACCACGTCATTTCCCAGTCTATCCGTACATCTTTGCATAACGCACTTCATAGACCTTTTTAGCTTGGGTGGTTTGTTGTCCCATTTCAGACCACGTGCCATTCCCTTGAGAATAAGATTCTTTGTTTGAGTTGTATTCATATTCATGTGTCTTCTCATGCGCAACCGTTAAACAAAGAAATTATACTCTAGGGAATGACACGTGGTCTGAAATGGGAAACAAACCATCCAAGCTAAAAAGTTCTATATCATACATTTATTTAAACTTACTACACATCTTCCCATCGCTGGTTTCCTCTTTCAAAATATGTTTATCAATGTTTTACAGTTATTTTCTGTCGCAGACGTGAATTCGTTTTCCGGATCTTCAGATCTTCGTACATGCTATTTCTTTTTTCTAAATTACTATGCCTTTCCACACGATCTTATGCCTTGATATCATTATCGTAACTTTGAGTAGGTGACACAGAGCTGTCAGTAATACTTACATAACGTTTTAAGTTAACATTTCTTCTTGAAATTCCTCTTTGACACTTTGGCTAGCCTCAGTCATTTTAACTTTTCTTTGCAGTGCATGAAGCATGCAATCTATAGTTATCATTCGAGGAAGACATTGGCAGTGTCTTGTAACATTTTCATTGCTGTGTTCAAACATCGTTTTGAGGCGTGTTTCATTTTACAGTATATTAAACAAATCACAAAGCTCATAAACATTTCATATCATTTCATAATTCTCACCATGAAAAACTCATAACGATAACAAAACGACTAACCGCTCAACACTAACGACTTGGAGGTCCCCAGAAGGCTAATTCAATCAAAGTCATAAATGAACCATGTCTTCAAATGTATTTTGACGAGTCTTACTGTTTGGCATTTCAGAATGTCCCGAACACAAGGAAAAACTAAAGTTCTACTGTCGTAGCTGTAATGCACTGTGTTGTGGATTCTGCCAGATGTACGGCTCTCACGTAGGGCACAGTTGCTTTGAAGTACACGAAGCTGAAGAACGGGAAAGAAGAGTATTAGAACATCTTCAAGCAGCTGTAGACGAGCATGCAGACAAGTACATCAAAGCTCGCGGTGAAGTTCAAAGAATGATCGAAGATGTAAAGCAGGGAACGATCGTTGCTAAGGATGTTGCTAGGCGTTATTATAGAGAACTGAGAGCTGCTATTGACCAAGGAGAGAAACTACTGATGCAGGAAATATCCAAGAGAAGTGAAACAAAACTGATGGCCTTAAATGAGCAAGTCAGGTACTTACTGATATCATGTATTGTTTATTGCATGGTTTAATGCTGGACTTAAGAGGACGGTAGCCCTTCTTCTTCGACGTTAATTTCTTTCAAATATAGCTAAAAACATGTTTGGCAACTTTTGTAGCTTTTGAGTAAGGTTTACTTAACCTGTAATATATCTGATTCAGTTTATCATGTATTCCCCTACAGCCAGATGATCGAAATTGCAAGCCGTTCGAAAACAGCAAGTAGGAGCTGCAATAAAGCGCTTGATCTAGATTACTACGACATGCTAACACGAAAAAGTGAGGTGGAACATGAAATACGAGAGGTGCTGCAGATGGTCTGTGAAACATCACCTGCAGCCCAGGCAAACCTAAAATGTCAGTTCCCTAATCACGAGACACTGGTCAACAGTTTAAGAACTTGTGCTAAACTAGTAGTGCGTAAGTATATCTGTAGCGGCCTATTCCCGGTCGAGCGCGTGATTATCACGCGCATGCGCGCGTGGCAGTGTTTTTACTTACCTCAGGGCAAAAACCAGACACAGTTTTCTGAACATTTTTTTGTAGGACACATTGTTTTGGGGTTAGTAAGATTCACTGAAGTTACCTTAACTTAACGTAAGCAGTTCTCTATTCAGTACTGTACTCATGATATTTGGATTCATGTAGAATTGTACCGTATTGAATAATAGACCTTTTCAGCTTCGTTGTTTGTTGTGCCCATTTCAGACCATGTGATGCCACTCTTGGGAGCTGATTCTTTTATGTGTTAATATTTTAACAAAAGAACATTTCTCAAGGGAATGTCATGTGGTCTGAAATGGGCAATTTGCATACGAAGCTAAAAAGGTCTATTTGCAAGAGAATAAACCGTCAACTCAGTGAAAATTGGTCAACATCTAATTTATTGGAAATTACAATATCTAAGGCCCAGATCAAACGTCGATCTTCACATGAGCCGAACCTAATGACATCAAAGAAGACCGTCTTATTATCCATTGTTTTCAATGCGTTCGGCTCATGTGAAGATCGACGTTTGAACTGGGCCTTATACTGGCTTTCTAATGGACCATTTCACGGTTCTCGTCGATCAACCTCACCCTCGATAGCGTGTAATTTATTCTTTAGAATTTGACTAAAGCCCGTGAAATTTTTAAGTGTTTCAATTGTTTGATAATGTGTACATTCCTTAAATTACCAGAGCTGTAGTCAAATTCTAAAGAATATATTACACACTATCGAGGCTGAGGTTGAGCGACGACAACCGTGAAATGGTCTATTCTCAGGAGATTGAAATTCTATTGTTTTGTCCTCCAAATTGAGCGGCTTCGACGAGACGTGAAAGGGGTCTATTGCATAGTTGTCTTTGAATTCTGAAAAGATTTGAAGAAAAGTTTCTTTCCTTGAAGCCATCTGCTCTTGATTTTTATTTTATAATATTAATTATTAATTAATGTATTACTAATGGATATTCGTTGTTATTAAAGCGCCTTGTCCACCTGAAAAGCTTTCCTGCTCTGTCACCGAAGATAAGAATGTCCGTGTGGTGTGGAACCCACCGGATTCGAATTTCTTTCTGTATCCCGTGGTTGGCTATGTACTTGAGTGCAGTACAGGTAACATTGTTTCCTTGTTTCGTTGCCTTTCTGTACGGCAAATAATCGTACTGCTTGCCTGCATGCCTATCGTTCTATCTGCTTGCTTTTCGCGCGAGTTTAAAGTACAGTTGGCCTGAAGAAGCATGTGAATTTTGTGTTGTTTTTTTTTCCGTACAGGACCCAACAATTCGTTTGTAGAAATCTACAAAGGCTGTGACCACAGTGTAACAGTTGATAGACTGAAGCTGCTTCCTCCAGGAGAACATGTACAGTTTCGCTCATGTGCAATCAATACTGTAGGGCGAGGACCTTGGAGCTTTACATATGGCATAAAGATACCGGTCTAGATCAGATACATTATGGTGACAACATTCAAGAAGAATGCACATGAGTTGTATTTTTACCCTAGAGCAGATTTCGTATAATTATGAAAAATTTACAGCACGGACCGCGCCTTGTCGTGACCTTGTCGTGCCGTGCCGTGTGTAAAAACATTCGACATTCGGTGACGTGCTCGCGCCGCGCCGTAACCGTGCCGTGTGTCGTAACTTTTTACACTCAATACAAGAAGGAATACTAACGTTGTCAAATGGAAAATGCTTCCAATATCAACCAATTCACATTTTATTCACTTCATATCGTACGTGCATGCGTTAGCAGATCGTTCATTCATATCAACAGCAACAAATCCCATCGCAGTATTTTATGGATTATACAAGTTGAGCTTTTTTATCTCAAAAGGCAAATAGCATTGCAGACCCTTTCATAAATGTTCAAATTATACGCCTATAGACGGATCTTTCGTAGCGTCAATGTTTATATTTTGCTTCATTAGCATAGGAATTTCACTTCTTAGTCAAAGTTACACCAAATCCGTTCTGAATATCAAAAGAGCATGTTGAAACCGAATGATTAGCTTATTTTAAAAATTTGAGCTTGACACCTGAAATAGATTTTGCGCGAAGCGGTTTAAAAATCTCTAAATTTTACAGAGAATGAATGGGCTCATAAGTGTTTTTGTTTTTGAAATAGATTTTGCGCGAAGCGGTTTAAAAAATCTCTAAATTTTACAGAGAATGAATGGGCTCATTAGTGTTTTTGGCATCCATTAATTTGAAAGCTGATATCTCGGAAAGTATTGGATCCAAAGAGCTAGAAATTTCGTAGATTACTTATATTAATAAGATCTTTTAAGTTTTGGATTCGGCTTGTAATTTTCTTGACTTTTAAGTTTTAAAAAACCGTTTGCTAATGAGCAAAATATTTTAAACAAAGATTCGCCTACACGCCCAATACTAAGCATGGATGCACTAAAACAAACTATGTGTTAATCAGAACCCATTGTTTTTTGTATGGCATCCGCATTCCAGCTGAGTTGACCTTCAGAACAAACTCAAGATCAACCAATCAGAATTGAGGATTCGACATCGTATTTTGATTAGCATTTCCCATTATTCTGCCAAGAGAATTTATGAAATACGAGTTCTTTCTTCTTTAAATTAATCGTAAATACTAGTCGAACTCATGGCGGAATTTTATGTCAATCAACAAGAAAAGTTTACATTGAATACTCGGAAAATGCTCGAAAAATGCTAACCAAAAATAGTGACCCATAATTCCTTTCGGGGAAGGTGATCAACTCAGCTGGTTGTGAGGTTCGAGATGAATGACTAGGCTGTACGGCAGGGAAAAGTAGTACACAACCAGAGATATTCGTATATTCAAAATAAGGAGTAAAGTGGTTATAGTTATCTTATATCGTTTTTGGATTAATTATCACAGATAGTTATGATAATGTATAGATTACTCGAAGATAGGGTAAGCACAATAAAAAACTAAAAACTGTGGCTTCGGGTTGATGAATCTGGTATACACCCAGGGGCGGATCCAGGGGGGTGGATTGGGTGGCTAGCCACCCCTCTCTTTGCAGGGTTTAAAACAGGAAAAATAAAATGATTAGTGTCCCATTGTATAAAAATAATTAAAGAGTTAACATGAATAATTTAATAATTTTAAATAATAAGTTTTATTTCGATCGGAATCAATACTTTATTAGTCTCGCAAATCTCAGTTGTCATGAGAGCCTGTAGTACATGGTAGCAGCGTTCATCCGAACAAAACCCTTCATGGTCGTAATATACTAGAGGTGTCAGAGATATCGAGTTATTTTTACAAATAATAAATGTATGATATGAATTTTGCATTGCCTGGACATAAAGAGTTGTCTGCAACCTGACCCTAGACCTATCCTTTTGATATTTTTTTTAGAGTTAGCCACCCCCCTTTGTAAAATCCTGGATCCGCCCCAGACATCTCGGTTGAGGTATATAACCTTCACGAACCGCCCTAGCAAATCCGTCGATGAACCAGTAAGAAAGATTTTACAGTATAGGAATTTGATGTTTATATTCAGATACCTCTAAACTTGCAAAACCTTAGAAAATAGCTTGTCGAGTGTTTGTTGAGTAAACAGAGCTACAATTTCCAGTACGCATGTCCAAACTTGCGCAGGGCCAAAACTGGTTTGCTCTGTAAAACCACTGGATATCTCCTAACAGCATCTCTTCAGTGTCAACAAGCAAACACACTCTTACGAACTGTCAGTCATCCTATATCTCTAATCCATTAGTTGCTGTGATACCAAAACTTTTTGATATTTTGAACTGCTACTTGACGTTTTATACCTGTCTTCTTCCAGACTTTATGGCACTTTATGGCCAAGAGCAATAATAGGACAATAACATGACTTTTGGAGGGCATACTGTTTATTTGTGGCCCGAGTAGCATCAGTTTTGCGCCCGAGTGCAGCGAGGGTGCAAACGATGCTACAAGGGCCACAAATAAATAATTTGCACGACAAAAGTCATGTTATTATCATTATCATTAATATACAAAACCAAATTATACAAAATCTTCAATATCAAAAGTTAGAATTTTAATAAAACATTTTTCATTCGAAAATAAAGTTGTTATACATACAAAAAAGAAAACATCAAACGCACGCGCTCTGAAATAGTTTTCTTAAATCTGATTGGCTGACAGCAGTCGTAAGACATTCTCTCAACCAATCAGATCGAAGCAGGGTGGTAAATGTATTTGCAGCCCGCGCACTTGGCGTTTGGCCCGCTAGACTGAACGTTTTAGTGAGGGCAGTTTAATATTTGGCCTTGTTTATTGATGATAATGAATATTTGTTTTACACGGCTATTATTTGGAACAAGTCCATTTGGAATAAGTCACTCTTCATACTTATTAACACAAATTAATTATTAGTCTGTTAGTCTGTTAGCGCGCTTAATATTCAAAGAAATTCCATCAAAAAAATACATTT
The DNA here is from genome assembly GCA_964019055.1 of Anthopleura xanthogrammica. Lineage (NCBI taxonomy): Eukaryota > Metazoa > Cnidaria > Anthozoa > Actiniaria > Actiniidae > Anthopleura > Anthopleura xanthogrammica. The sequence continues at coordinate 7,683,844 of OZ025223.1, read as the reverse complement.
TCTGAAAGGTTTTTTAAACAAGGATTGCATATCTGTTAGTCATTTAAAACAAATAGTATTTCGTTTCTTAGAAACAGCGTATTTTTTCTTGGTCATGTGATGTCCATAAACGATGCTTTTTTTTTTTTTTAACAGATTTGGCTCGGATGGATCAAATGTTTATCACATCTTATTGTCCAGATGTTGTTCTCTCAAAGTGTGTCTGTCTCGTTTTATCAGCTAAAAAGTCCTTTTACCAGTAAAAAAGTTGTTTTATCAGCAAAAAAGGTCGTTTTATCAGCAAAAAAGTCGTTTTATCAGCAAAAAAGTCGTTTTATCAGCGAAAAAGACGTTTTTCATCGCTCCATTATTTTCCTACCGAATTTCAAAAGTAAATTTACATATTTTGCCTAGAGTTTACCATCGAGATTCGATAAGGAAAATAATGGAGCGATAAGAGAGAAAACGCAGGCATATTTTGAGAGATCAACATATCTGCACAATAAAATGTGATAAACATTTGATCAATTGAGATTACATTTAACTCATTTACACAGGGTTAGCCTTATTTCAGTTTCTAAATATTCGCAAATACCAACGGTAAAGTACAGAATGCACAACTTCAGCAATACAAACACTTTGAAATTCCATGGACTTTCACTGGAACACAGGAATATTGTGCGTAAAATCGAGGTTAACTCTGCATACATGAATCTGTAGTCGAGGGAGACGGCGGTATTTTCGAATTTGAAAAAGGACTATTTTAATCAGTTTCCTGAGTACTTGACTGTTCTCGGGAAAGGTCTATTGAGTAATTATCGTGGAATAGTTAATGCATTTGCCCCCGGGAAGTAAATTATAATTCATGGTTCCGACTCTCCCTTAGTTACCGTTGCCCCAAAAGATCAACAAATTAGCTAGAAATTTAGAATAATGTAAAACGTTTTTTTTTAATTGCCTCCTAATCCTTGTAGTACTCTTCAAAACCGATACATGTGTAGTTGTTTGTGGGGAACGATTTTAATTCCACTGGCAAAACTGCTGCAACGGTGATTGGTTCCCCTATTGTTTGACTCGGAACCATGAATGATAGCAGGCAGGTGGAAATTCAGTTTTCGTTTGATGTTATTGAAATCATTCAACAGAAGAACCTACCTACATCACACAGACACATCAGTTTTTAACATGTCCGAAACGAAAGTGGCTTTTTTCCTCTTTATTTCTTCGTTTTTTTTCACCACAAGTTTTGCAGTTGTTCGGCAAGAACGGTTCATAAGAGGATTTCTTCAAGTACAAAAAGGTAGGTTGTTGGTGTATCAGTTAGAACGGCAGTCAGTGCATGTTCGTCCGTGCGCACACCGTGGGCTCAAATTGAACATTTCAAAAGTAGTCAGTCACCTTAAATTAACTCCACAGACCTAAACTCCTCAAACATGGCTCAAATCTGACATTGTCCACTACCAATCAAATTGTATTTCTAAAGTAAAAAAAAAAATGAAACCCACAGAAAGAGTTTTTGAAAATTGATTTTTTTTCCCCAAGAGTTGGGTGAAATTTGGAGCAGATTAAAAATTTATAGGCACCCTTGGAAAGATGTCAACGTAAATAAACTAACAGTTCCAGAAAATTCTGAATATATAACTTTAACATTTTCATCATTTGAACAATGTTGGCAGCTTTGCAATTTGTGGCAATTTCTTTTTTAGAACAATCAAACAAGCAATTAAAGAAACGCACAAAAAAAGAAAGAAAAGTATTAAGAAGGAACACTATATGCTAGTTCAACAGGGAAACTACTCAATATGAAGAAAATTATAAATTACAAAAATGCTATAAATAATGTATTTTAAGAAAATACCAGATGTGTATTGAATTGCGAAATGAGGTGGCTCTAATATTCAATAGAGCTTTGAAGTGTGACGTCCATCGAATGAAAAACCGTCTTCCCGGTCCAAAACCAAAAGTAGTTTTATACAGATTTTTCTTACTTTTTCTTAGTGACAGGATTTGTTGTTCAAAGTTCTAATTATATCAGGTGGAAGCAAAATCATTGAGTATATTTTTCGCTTTATCTTAGCGGTTTTTGTGAGCTGAGATAGATGGATAGATAGTTTATTAGTCATACTGTTGCAGCTTAGTAGCTGAATTTCGTAAAAAATTTACATGAAATTGATCAAAGGGAATAATTAAGGAAAAATTCTAATGAGAGTTACTATGTATATACATTCAATGAAATATTAGACTTAATTACAGTTACTATAAATTAAAGTGTTCTTCAGTCAGTTGTTTTGCACTTGCGAACATCAAAATTCCGCTTATTTCTCAGATTAACGTTACATGTATTTAGCTTGGGTAGTAAGCTGTGCAACTTGTGCCTCGCATTAGAGCTAATCTCATTAAATAGCTTCGCCATTAGGGCATGTCTACGATCGTAAAGTGTGGATAAATTGCTCAAAAATCAATCAATTTCCTCGAATCTTCAGCCCGGATTCTTGATAAATGTATTGCCGAGTTTGGAGAAAATTTGTGTGTACTCACTGAAGGGAGGAAGAGATCTAGAGAAGCAGCTCATCACGTCGTTACTTGGTCAGTTTGAAAGTGTCAAATAAGGTTTTCCATTGTCCATCCTCACAGATTAACAGCTAGTCCTTAACTTTCGCTAAAATGTGTGCACTCATCATTTTTTTGAAAAAAAAACTAGGTATATATATATAATGTATCTTTTCCTTCTAACTTGTTTAGGTAAAGTACTATCTGGTCACGTGATATCAAGCCATCACGTGGTATCGCCAATTGATTGTAGTTTTCTGTGTACAAGTACTGCCCAGTGCTTGTCGTACAACTACAAACCAAAAGGGGCTGGTGACAAGGATGTCTGTGAGCTGAACAACGCTACCAGAAAATCCAACCCAGAATCTTATCAGGATGATGCTCTGTACCAACACTACTATGATGGACAAACAGAGGTAAATAACATACTCGATTTTCTAAGCCTTCCTTGTGTTTGCTATGGAAACATAGTAGCATCTTAGGTTTCACTCCAACGCCAATTCAGCTGCAGGTGTAGGGAGGATCCAGAATAAGTTAGGGAGGGGAGGGAGTGGAAGGAATCGAGGTGCAGTGCGCTTGTTGTGGCAAAATAAAATCCCGCCAAATCCATTAAAATGTCATCAAAGCCATGATAGGAACCATTTATTTAATATGGGTTTTTTCTGGAAAAATACGAAAGAGTTTCTAGTCTAAAATAGTATAAATCGAACCCTGAACTCCACCAACTGAGAATTTTCATTTTAATGAAATGTTGTTGTTGTTGTTGATGTTTTCAGAATTCAAAGTCTTGTCTTGATTACCTTCGGAGTGGACTGACTCAGAACGGGATCTATGACATCACAGACAGCAGTGGGGAAACATACAAAGTCTGGTGTGACCTCAGCTCAGAGCCTGGATCTGCCTGGACTCTCATCCTCTCGTATGCCCACAAGAACAGACACGAGGGAGCTTTCTGTTCGTCCCCTTATACCAATGCCAAACCAATGCAGAAAGATAATCCAAATTGGGAAAATTATCGACAATCTTTATCTCGGATGCAAGACATTTCAGGCCAATCAACACATGTCAGAGTGATGTCAAGTTTCCCTGTTTATGGTGTCGATTATCGAGACTACTTGAGAGCCAAGATTTCCAGTGTAGACATCTTGAGTTTTACTGGGGATAGAGTCTGCAAGACTGTAGAATACATTGACATCCGAGGTATCAAGGGAAAAGATATCACAGTGCCATTCTGGCAAAGCGCTAGTGATTCCTTTCACACCGACAGTAATGGGAGCCCCTGTCAGTATAACCCTACCAGTGGATCAATACCCAGTGAAAACAATTTTGGCGCAACCTGCCATGTGAATTCAGTTAACCCAGCGTTTCGAGGAAGCGCAAACGACGACAGTACGATCCAATACTGGTTTGGTGGATATTTATAAACTTTACTGGAGACTTTGTAAGTGTGCACAAGATGAGCCATTATAAAACGTTTCTAGGTGCCAGATTTATCAGGTAGCATGTTTTTCAACAAAAAAAGACAACAGTAAATAAATATTATGGACAGCAAATCCGTTCTAAAAGATAATGTGACGTACTAGATTCGTAAATGTGTATCTGTATTCAGCTGTTCTGAGAACAAATATTAGCCAATCAGAAACGAGAAAATTTGCAAAAACTTAGAAGCCAGAAGACTCAATTAACGGTTAATTCCTTATTTTATTTTCTCACTAAATGATGAATATCATACTAATTTTATGCAAAATATCAATAACCTCTCTTCAAAATCTAGATTTATCTCAGATATAAATCTTTGTTAGTTGATTTTCGCAGGCTTCATGACACCTCAGTTTTGCAGTGACGTCATTTCTACGTCACTGTTTCAGATCAGCTGGATGTAGTTAGTCTTTCTTAAATATACAATTTGCAGTTTAGTTGATGTTACTGTGTCTATATATCCAAATTTCAAAAAATCAAATTAGCGGAATTTTAAATTTTAGGAATGTAAACTTCATTCTTATTGCAGTTTAATTCTTCTTCCAATACTTAGCCGTAATATAAATAAATTTATCCCACACCAAAGAAAATACAGCCAATCAGAAAGCAGGAAAGCCGTTGTATATTCGTCGGTATTTCACTCTTCCTTCCCATCATTCACTGTGCATTGAATCTACACATTTGTATTTTCTATGGTGTGGGATAAAATGGTTATACAATGGTTTCTCGTGGCATACCGTGGAATATCCCACTCGTCACTTGTACTTTCTTTGTATACACACTCGCCTAAAGGCTCTTGTGTGTGCTAGAAACTGCAAGTGGCTCGTGGGATATTCCATGGTATGCCACTTGAAACCATTGTATAACTAGTATATATAAATCACCTTTGTTTATAGAGGATGACACTTGACAGTAATCCAACTGATAAACTCGTGGTCCTCTTTTAACGTCTCTAGTTGGTTAGGGACGGGACCGCCATTGACGTGGTCATCCGAGCCATTTGAAGATCTAACCATTTGCATATGTAATTACAAAGGCAGCACTTTCTTTCACAGTTATCTTAAGACCCTGAGTGTTGGTCCGGCCGGGACTAGAACCTAGACCCCCTGCATGAAATTAAAGTCCGGTAGTGAAACTAACTAACTGAGCCAACCAGGTCTCCGCTTTCCAAGAATTTAGAAGAGTTTGAGTGAGAAGATAAATGTTGATTTTCTCCGAGTACACGAAAAAATTATTTGGTTTACTTTTGCCGAGACCAAGATACTGTATTTATAAAGACAATAAAAAAGAATTAGCATTAACTTTCAAGAACTGACTTCAGTCAAATTTGTATATTTTTACAATAAGCACGAAAACGTATTGACTAATTTGTATACGGACTCAGAGCATGCGCAGACGTTTTTCACTCGTGTCACTGTTGTAATTATTTTCGCCAGAAACAGCGATAAAGCTCTATTATTATTCTATTATTAATTGCCAGGAGCTCTTTCCTTATTAGACTATAAAATAATCAAAGACTTCAAGGTGCTAATAAATCAAATTGCTGGCTTTCACCTGGGTCATCATCAATTTCAAAAGCGTAATTTTGCTTTTTCATACAATAAAAGTTTCATAATCTTGTAAAGCGTTCAAAACTACACATACTGGTAAATTTTCAAGGCTGTAGATCATTTAGTCGCGGAGTTATCGGCGAGCAAGCACGACGCGATTTTTTGGTAAAAATGTATGGAGCGGCCATCTTTGTGCTCCACTGAAGGACACAAACATGGTGGACGAAACTTAAAAGGCTTAAGATGATGGAATATTCAATATTTTTGATTTGATTTTACTGAAATATACTTTCAATAGAGATTTTAAATGTATCTAAGGTAAAATCAGTACTTCACGTAGGATAAATTATTTTTGATTCAGATACATTCAGATACACGTGACGGTATTGCGTGACACAAATTCAACCTTCATAACTAGGGAACCAAACATCAAAATGACTCGAAACCTTTTTTCTGTGACTTATATATATAACTGATTTCTAAAACATACATCAAAAATGTCTTTATACGATGTATAGTTTAGATTTTGAGTTTTTGATGACGTCACGTGAAAGCCAGCAATAGTTTATTGTTTAACGAGACCCTGTGACCAGGGTTAACTCGTGCCCAAAGGAGTAGTGTTGCTGTGTGTTTAGCTTGGTATTGGAGACCTTGCTGATTTGAAAGGGATAGATCAGATTTCCAGCCATCGGGGTTTCGTTTCGTGGGACCACTGTTATGATCTATCAAACCACACATTAAGAATTAAGCTAGCTAAAAATTCGAAGCAAACCGGTTTTTTTTACTTATCGGCACTTAAAATTTGAAATCGTATCAACAAGACACACTTGTCGAGGGACCACTTTAGGGCTTCCAGAAATCACTTGAGGACAATGAGTAACCTTAAAGGAAAGTAAATCATTATTTTTTTGACTGGGGCACGACCTAACAGGAGACGTAATTATAGGTAGGAAAGTGTAAATAATACGCGCAAACTCAAATTGTCCAACGACATAGAAACACAATTTATTTATCATATGTCGATATAGAGGCCTGTAATTTACAGAATATAAATTTGAAATTCTTACTACTAGCCTTGACTGGTAGGCATTCCTTTAAATCATCTACGATGTGTAAGAACGTTGGAGGAATAGAGGTGGTTTTCGTAGTTTTGTAACATTTTCCTTGCATGTTTTGAGTGACTTTGATCACGAATATTTCGTAATCTAAGAGCTTCACATTGGAAATAACCATACACAGCAATAACGATGGAAATAGACTGTCGATTCTCTGTGATGGCCTTTCTCCTATTTCTATAAATGATAGGTAGATCGCCAGCAAATAATTCTACGACGACCTCTTGTACTGGGATACTATCCCCAGTCCCTCTCTGCATTTTTAGACTCGTACCGGCCAAAGGCCTGGGCATGAGTAAATAACGCTCTAACCATGTGTTATCGCTTGATCATCCAATAAAATCTACGTCGGCAAGTGTGAGATAGTCACGATGCTTACATCCCCGATAATATGTATTCAAATCGAGGCTTTGGCAAGTACATCCGGGAATACAGTTTGAATTGGTTGGCTGCCTGACGTGCAATTCAAAAAAAGTTAAATCAACGTATTTACTTCCTACTTTCGTACATAGGCTGCCACCTGTATAATTGCTGAAAGGAAAGATAGCCTCTTCATTCCTTTCTTTTCTCTGCATTCCCCAGCCTCTCAAACCGGAAGCTGTCACATGTATGTCCGAAAGTAATAAGGCTCTCCTACTATATTGACGCTGAACACATGATCTAGCTTAGCCTTGTCCAACTAAACAAAGATGGCGGACAGCTGAAGTTTTCAAATTTTATCTTTACAATTACGGGAATCCTGTGGTTCCTCTATTTACGGCGAATAGGGTTTTATTTCCTCTGAGCTCCACATCGCGACAAACAACCCACCCTACAAGCTACTAAATAAGCATAAAATGATCATTGAATCATGCGACATATTGGTTCCCGGACTACTTGCCTTCGAAAGGCTTCGAAAGCTCTAGATTCCATACATCGTCTATAAATCTGGCCACACTTGACCCCAAAATCGTCTTATTTGAGCTCGAAAAAAATTAAAAGTAAAAGAGCTCCACCTCGATATCACCAAACGAGTGTTTAATAAATCCAAAACCGCTCAAAATAGACAGCATGCCTTCAGAATGTAGGTTCCCAAGAAGCTTGAAGTTAGGTTAAATTTTAAGCGATTCGACGCGTTGTTAGCTCGTAGTTTTCAGTTAAAAATGACGAGAAACCACAGAGAACTGCTCCAAACAGCTTCAAAACCCCCTACATATCGCCATTTGTTTTTACAAGCTCCTATTGACTGCTGAGATACAATAAGGAAGCTTAAAGTAACGATTTACGTTTGAAACTTGTTTCTTGTCCTTCATGGGCTTCCTGTGGTGAGGCTTATCAACAGAAAAATAATTAAATAATTAAAATAATTAAATAATTTGAATCGTTGTAAAACATACTTTTCGCCCTGATGATGCACTAGAAGTGCGAAAGCTCGGTATTATATTAAAAAATAGTGGAAGAAACAAACGTAAACAATAAGAAAAATAATAGTTGTTCTTTTGATTGTCAAGTAACTATTTTTTGGCAAGAATTGTTTTACTAACATCATAGTTGAATATAAATATGTGCTTGGAAACCATGTAGTTATATTTTTCCTCTAGAAAACCACTTCATTTTCATTCATGCGTAACACCGCTGACAATGTCCAATATTTCTGGCAATGTATTGAGGGTTCGATGAGGCCGATCCCTTCAAATGTTTGCCAAACATCTCTTCTTTATATCTAGATGAGAATATATGAGAAAAAGTACAACTATACTTCATTTTCTTTATATTAAAGACATATACTTTTAAGTCTTGTAGTGTCCATGATCAAGTTACATGTGCCTTAGAAAGACGTTAAAATATCTTTGAAAATTTCACTTACGCCTCTAATAATTGTTTCCCTACATAAATGATAATCCAACAATTGAGTTTCTTGGTCTGTTAGGTAACATGTTCGTTCTTTACATCAATAAAATTCAAAACACTGCAAGGTCTAGCGTTCAAAACATATAAATTGTTGTCTTGAGATGAGCCGAAATTTAGCCCTATGATTGGATGAAATTTTCACGTGAGAGGTGACCATCCTCCTCTGAGCTACATGTGGAATTAAAAATTCGCTGAAATGCAACTGCTTTCGATCAGCCAATCAAATTGCAGAAATTTCGTATGTCATGACATAAGTTTACATACTGTCGTGATTTTTTTTTGTCGAGAAACGTGCTGTCTCATAAATCTTGTGCCTGGTAACTCTTTATGGCCTCCCTCGTGCACACTTACAAAGTCTCCAGTAAAGTTTATAAATATCCACCAAACCAGTATTGGTTCGTACTGTCGTCGTTTGCGTCTCCTCGAAACGCTGGGTTAACTGAATTCCCATGACAGGTTGCGCCAAAATTGTTTTCACTGCCTAGTGATCCACTGGTAGGGTCATATTGGCAGGGGCTCCCAGAACTGTCGGTGTGAAAAGTTGAAGTAGCGCCTTGCCAGAATGGCATTGTGATATCTTTTCCCTTGATGCCTCGGATGTCAATGTATTCTACAGTCCTGCAGACTCCAAGCTCAGCAAAACTCAAGATGTCTACACTGGAAATCTTGGCTCTCAAGTAGTCTCGATAATCGACACCATAAACAGGGAAACTTGACGTCACTCTGACATGTGTTGATTGATTTGAAATGCCTTGCATACGACCTTTACTTAGTCGATACTTTTCCCAGTTTGGATTCTCTTTATGCGCTGGTTTGTCATTGGTATAAGAAATCGAACAGAATCTCTCGTCGTGTCTGTTCTTGTGGGTATACGAGAGGATGAGAGTCCAGGCAGATCCAGGCTCTGAGCTGAGGTCACACCAGACTTTGTATGTTTCCCCACTGCTGTCTGTGATGTCATAGATCCCGTTCTGAGTCAATCCACTCCGAAGGTAATCAAGACAAGACTTTGAATTCTGAAAACATCAACAACAACAACAACATTTCATTAAAATGAAAATCCTCAGTTGGTGGAGTTCAGGGTTCGATTTATTTACTATTTTAGACAAGAAACTCTTTCGTATTTTTCCAAAACTATATAACAGAAAAAACCCATATTAAATAAATGGTTCCTATCATGGCTTTGATGACATTTTCATGGATTTTGCCACAACAAGCGCACTGCACCTCGATCCCTTCCACTCCCTCCCCTCCCTAACTTATTCTGGATCCTCCCTACACCTGCAGCGGAATTGGCGTTGGAGTAAAACCTAAGATGCTACTATGTTTCCATAGCAAACACAAGGAAGGCTTAGAAAATCGAGTATGTTATTTACCTCTGTTTGTCCATCATAGTAGTGTTGGTACAGAGCATCATCCTGATAAGATTCTGGGTTGGATTTTCTGGTAGCGTTGTTCAGCTCACAGACATCCTTGTCACCAGCCCCTTTTGGTTTGTAGTTGTACGACAAGCACTGGGCAGTACTTGTACACAGAAAACTACAATCAATTGGCAATACCACGTGATGGCTTGATATCACGTGACCAGATAGGACTTTACCTTAAAATTAAACATAATTTTTTAAAAAGATTAAAGAAAAATGAAATAGACCGAATCGAAATATGGCGACCAATTTGAATAACTATTGATCTGGACTGACTAGCCTCGTGTTCACGTGGAAACATAAAAGGGTTTTTACATGTATGAGAGGCTAGTCAGTCTAGAACAATAGTAATTCAAATTGGTCGCCATAATTCAATTTGATGTATGGCTAGAGCCAATCGCAGGAGTTTGCACGTGGTTCTATCAATAGCAAGAGCTTCAGGCCTTGTATTAACATCACACTGGACCGTTACCAGCAACAAATTAGAATTTTGTCTAAAATCGATCTTATTCATATTAATCCTATGCAAAATGGTGGGGCCCTAATTTGCATGAGTCAAATGCCTACTTAACTGAGGCAATGTGCATCATAGCTCAAAAAGCACTCTGGGAAACCGAGCCATGCAAAAATGAAACAGGGAAATCATAGGAAATATCAGAAAAAAATTACTCTGTTATTTTCGTCTGTTGAAATAGTTACATTTCCATAGAAAGGAAAAATTGTCAGATGAATGTTTAGAGAAGCCAAAAAAGTGTAAGGACTCGTTGGTTTCCCGTCATGCTTTGTGCTAGAATTTCGAGCTAATGCACATTGGCGACACTAGAGAAAAACGTTTGCGCATGCGTGCCTTTCCGCACTCTTTCCAAGAATTTACAAGAGTTTTAGTGAGAAAAAAAATGTTTGTTTTCTCCGAGTATACAAAAAAATTCATGGGTATACTTTTGTGGGACCAAGATACTGTATTAATAAAGACAATATGAAAGAATTAGCCTTAAGTTTCAAGAATTGACTCTAAGTTTTGGCATTTTGTAAAGACTATTCTTCAGGCAAGTGTGAAAGTCAAATTTGCATATTTTTACAATAGCAGGAAGACGCTTTCGACTAATTTGCATACGGACTTAGAGCATGCGCAGACGTTTTTCACGCGTGTCCACATTGGCTATTTGGGAACTGATTTGTCACTAACTGAAAGACCACAAGGGAAATAGTAAATGAAAACAGTTTCATTTTAGTAGGGTTTTTTACTGCTATTTTCATAAACATGCGAACTCGGTAGCTGCGAGCTGCACGCTGAAATTTGGTTTATCGCTTCCATCAATCGAAAATAATCAGTCGGTACCTTTTATATTTATGATTAGCGGCAGTGAAAAACCAAATTCCAGCGAGCAACTCGCAATTAAAGAGTTCGCATATTTATGAAAATTGCAGTAAATATTTTTTGCTGCTATCTTCTAGTTTTGGAGTGGTGACCGATAGCTTCCAGGTTCTTTAAAACGTACAACGTACCTCATTTGGATTACATCGGATCGAACTGGAATTAATGGTGATTATGATAAATCACAACGCGATCGAATAAACAGTATTTTATTTATTTTTTAATTCAAAAGATCATATATAGTCGATTTTGCAATCATAACCATCGAAAACTCAAAAATTTGATTCAACGCGTATTTGCGCGCGATCTAAAAAAGATATCAAAATTCTGAGAAACTGTTTTGAAGCTCATTATCCACAGAGCCTGCTTACGTACTTTTGATCGACATAGCGGAAATTCTGACCCTGTTGGAAGTTGCCAAATGAAGTGCGGTAGAATGTCACATTGAACCCAATAACTTTTTTCTGTTCCAAAACAGACAATTCTAAATGGGTTTTCGAAAACTAAGTACTACCACATTCACACCAGACCTTTAAACATGTTTAAAAGTTGTTAGTTGAACTAGTGCCCTTCCATCAGCCTGTACGCCTAACTAAACAGCTTTCAAACCTTCTTTAACTAAACTACTATAGTTCTAACCCTGTATAAAGAAGGCAGCCAAACGACGAAGGAAATGCGATAGATAAATTAATAAACACCAAGGTTAGTTGGTGTGAATGGGGCTTACGTTTATTTTGCTTTCAGAAAATGTATATTTTTTTATGGCAAAATATTGTAAAGCCCGAGAAACCTTTTATTTAGAGCCTATAGGGGTCCAAATCCCCTCCTGATAACTTAAGCTTTCAATAGTATTACCTTGCAGCGGTTAATAGCGAAAAATAAGTATATGTGAAAATTTGTTTAATTTTGGTCACGTCAACAATCAGGTTTTTAAAAGTTTCCAAAAATATTTTGGCCTTTGCTTAGACTTGCCACAAGTCGACTTCTATTGTCCTCCGTATTGGGAAACACGTCCTATCCTTCACCTTATTGAATTCTTTTTACAAGAATCTACAATGCACCTGTTCAGCTAAAATGACACCATAATATTGACAAAAATAAACTTATTGAATCTGAATAAAAGAACAGGATTTTTGTAGCAATTCTCCCAAAGAAAAGCCATTTAGTAAAAACAGAATATTACATGGGCGCTTGGAGATACGAATTTTATCTTCTCGTGTGGAAAATCTGAGAGATAACATCAACACTCGAAGATAAAATTCGTATCTCCGCGCGACCATGTAATATCCTCTATGTAGTAACGGCATGCAGCATATGGTTACAAGTATAAAATATTTTTTAACATTAAAAGCGAAGAAGCGAATTCAGAACTATAATAGAATTTGAATTTTGTTGTATAATAAGCATTCATGAAGGCTAGTGAAATGAAATGCGTTCGGTGTGAATAATGGAATAAAGAATTAAGAGAAAAATATCATATGCCCTTGGCAGGACTCGAACCCACGGTTTCGGTATACTAGTCATGAAGGCTAAGCTGTAAACTCGAGATCCTTACCTTCCTCAGGGCGAAATCTGGCTAATCTGAGGCTGTCTTCTCTGATGGTGGCCGAGGCAAACGAGTTAAGGAGGAAAGAAGAGATAGCGAAAAGGAACATCGTCTTCATTTCTGGCATCTTGAACCTGATGTTGTCTGGTTGATGACGAGATGAAGTAAGGCTTCTAAGTTTCTTGCGAGTCATGAAAGAAAGCTTGTATGACTTCACACAGCTGGTTATGCAAGGCTTTAACTGTATAGTTTTAATCATTAAAGCTGTCCATGGAAATATTTGTGATGTAGCGGACTAAGGTATTATATTGTAAGTCGTCCTTCGTTCATTCCATCCTTTTGCTATATCATCATGGGTTTGTTTAACGTCAAAAGAAGCCGTCTTTAGTCCTCTTATGTTGCGCCACTTGATGTGGATATCCACAAACAATAGCATCTGAATTGTATTATCAATTATTAACAAAGTTGTACAGAGACTTGAATGCTTCTTTCTTTCTATTTGTGCACATTGTGTAATGGAAGGAATACTTGATTTAATTTAATTAGCACAGAAGAACCAGCTGTACGGAAAACTAAGCGAAAATAATTAAATTGTGGTTGTTATTCGAGCAGTCCTCGGTCAAGTCTTAAAAGGCGTACATCTCTTGGGATTCGAAGAGATGGATGGCAAAGACTCGCTCTTAAATCACTTCTTCATACATCACGTATACTTCAACATATTTTTCTCTAAATTCTTGGAAACGCGGTATTTTTTGTATTAGAAAGAGACTTGTAGCTAAGGTCGCTTGGCTAAGCATTGAAGCGCGCGGTAATTGGTAGATTCCGGCGTGCACCGGACTCCTGGAAAGTACGATATACATAACTGTTTACTAGAGGAGCTTTCACTTAGCAATAGGTATTGTTTTCCGGATTTGATTTTGGTTGAGCATGATTTCGGTAATAAAAACATCACCAAGAAGCCTCTGTTAGCGGTATTATGATACGGCACTTGATATAAACAAAGCACCTGAACAATATTTAACAATTAGTCCTCGAGTCCGAATGGTCTACGAGTCAATAGCTCAAGAGGCCGAAGGCCGAATGGGCTATTGACTCGTAGGCCATGAGGGCGAGAGGACTAATTGTTTTAGTAAAAACCTACTAATCGGTCCAATAAAAGGATGCAAAAAGTTTTGGATTTTGCTTTAAATATATATTTTTTGGTTTTCAAAACCGGCGCTTTTCGCTACTAGAGGTCTATCACTAATAGACCCCTAGTAGCTCAGCCAATCACAGATCTCGATTGGTGATAGACCATTAGTAGGTTTTTTCTAATATCAATTATTAACCAAGTTGTACGAAGACTCTAAAGATTCATAATTTCCTTTTTTGCCCATTGAGCTCACCAAACTTGATAAGTTGTTTGTTTTATTTTTTCGTTTTTCAAAGTTTATGGTGGGAAAATGACGTTATTGTTATGGGGGGAATTTAAAAAAATGCTTGATTGATAATTTCAAATCTACACTACAAAAAAATTCAGTTAAATTCTTAATTTCCGTCCTGACAGATCAAATGTCATTGTACTTCGACAGCATACAAAGCCTTAGCTATTTCACAATTCTGGAAAATTATTATTATTATTATTATTATTATTATTATTATTATTATTATTATTATTATCATTATTATTATGACTCGTAGACCATGAGGGCGAGAGGTAATTCTCCTACTAATATAATCGGTCAAATAAGTAAATATTTTTTACCATCAAATAATTGTTTTTACCATTGTTTTGGCTATCACTAATAGACCACTAGTAGCTCAGCCAATCAGAGCGCAGGATTTGTGATCATTTGTAGGTTTATACTAAAAAACAGAGCTTGGCTTTAATTGAGAGCAGATACCAAATTAAGCCAGTATATTAACCACGGCATATATTTATATGAATATATATATATATTTCTTCGCTATTGCAATAAATTTCAACAGGGGCGTCATGATTCCATATTTGTTTTCGTAAATAAACGTAAATAGTATCTTCGTGGGGGCGAGGATTCATGGTCAAAAAAAAAAAAAACAAACTCGAGTTCATTATTTGGTTCCATTCGCTAATTACGATAAACAGCCTGGGCAGGGGGCTCATGCTTCCAACTCAGACAATTATACATCTTCTACCACACAAGGCGCCCTTGTTTCCCAGTTCTCAAACGAGCTGTTAAGCTGTGACGTATTGTCGGGTCCAACTGCTCATAAAAACCGCTAAAATACAGCGAAAAATGTTCTTAATTATTTAACCCCGAGATGAAGCATTTAGAACTTTATTTTGACAACAAATCCTGTAATGAAGAAAAAGTAAGAAAAATCATTATAAACTTTTTTTTTTACCCTGAAGTCGTTTTTTAATTAATTCGATTGACGTCAAACTTACCGACAATTTCATTGCTACGCGCCCAACTTTGTTGTGCCAGTTTGCCGATTCGGAATTTATTAAGTCGAGGGTTTGGAAGGAAACTCGAAGAAATATACCTTTATATAGAAAATTGAGGAAATAATACTGATACTTTATAATTTTTTTAAATTTTAGTTTTGATGATCTGATTACCAGTTAAGTATCTTAGAATCCAAAATCATTTGTTGTCGGACGTAGCTTTGAAGTTCTGTGAGCATGAGAATGAGTTCACAGAAATTTATAATTTCAGATGATTTTTTAATCGTTGGACTCGCACCACAAAGGCCAACAAATTCGGGCGCGTAGCAATGAAATTGGTGGTAAGAACTCTATACAACAGTAAAGACAATTTCTATATAACCAACTCACACCAATCAGACTTTCAACTTTAATTTTCAACTTCGATCTAACTAAATGTTTGCGAAATCAATGTAACATAGCAACTGTAAGTGTCGCATGCCAGAATTTAGGCTAGGTTCAGAGTTAAACATTCTTAAGGCCCTAACACACGGTGCAACATTGCGTGCAACATCACACTAAAATATAAAAATATGAACGTGTGTTTTATTATTTTTCTGTTATTTGTATCATCCTCGTAAATTAAACGGAAAAATCGAGATTTTCTCTGATTTGGCTGCTGAAATAGTACTGTAATCATAATAACGGGGGGGGGGGGGGGGGGGGGGTACTTTGGGTCGTTTCATACGGGGATGTTCCGCCCGGACTCTCAACCCATTACCCTTTCTATACCAAATTTTTGCCCGAAAAGGTACCCCTTTCATATACCTTCGAAGAAAATCTACCCCTTTTTATACCAAAACTCATAAATTTCCACCCCTTTTCTATACGTGCAACCTGCCTAGTCCATTTGTTCCGTAAGTATATTTCTTGATATTTTTCGTATTTCTCGCTACTTTTCAATGTCGTATTTAGCATTTCACTTAGTATTTTGTCACATTTATTTGTTTTGTAGAAACCGTTATTAGTATACATAGTCAATAAATTTTCAATCTAACGCGTTTGCGACTGAACATGTGGTTACAGCAACGGTAACCAAGGGGGAATCAGTACATATCAGCAATGAGATGTTGTGAACAAACAGATACAGTTTAATCTTAAAAAATTAATGAAATGTTTCGTTTTTCCTGTGAAATTTTAATAACTAAGATTAATTTATAATAGGACTTCGTGTTGTCCAATCGCTATGTAATTATACTACTTGTGATTAAGAAATCGGAATCCTGCTACGCGTCAAAAAATTAATCTCTCTATTTATTCATTTCTTCAATCTTCCCGTTAATTTTCGTTCTTCAAATTTCTGTTAATTTTGAGATATTTAAAGTTTTTTGAGCTTTTGAATCGGAATCAAGAATGAAAATTGAAGCTATGTATCATAAACAAGAAATCATTGTGTTGAAGTCAGGTTTCGTTTTAAACGTTATAAATGTCGTTACCAATAAATCTTATAAAAAGTCAGAGACAAATACGTTTATAATCTTTGATATAAACGAGAAACCGATTAGAAATATTAAGGCAATGTTTTGATGGTCAAGCTGTATACAGAAGCAAATTATCCATGGAAAAAGTCAATTTTAGAATTCATTTAACAGTCACTGGTGTATGTTTATTATTCTAGAAAATTACTAAGTGCTGCCAGACGACTTTTCTTTCGATCTCGATAAAACACCTGCAGGAGCTAACCAAGCACAAGGGTTTTAAATGCACCTGCCATCGCCATGATTAATTCTGTATAAAAAGGCCCTTGCTTCTAATAGAGACTTATCACAGTCTTCAAAGGTGCTCATTACTGATGTCAATGGATGAACTAGTAGCAGAGTGCATTGGAACATTGGATTTACCATCTACCATCATTCTTGTCGCTTGTTACAGTCTCTCCGGTATCATTTCTATTATTGGTAACACTTTAGTTCTGTGGGCACTTTATAGATTCCCCAATCTACGTACATCTTCAAATGTTTTCCTCGCCTCGTTAGCTGCAGCGGATTTATCTGTCGGTCTCATTATCGACCCAATCTGGGTTGCTCGCTGTATCATTCTGCAGAAGCCATATCAACATCCCTTTGAAATTGGCAGTGATTTTTTCTGGCTTCAAACAACACTGATTACTACATTTAACCTGTGTGCTGTTACTATTGACCGATATATTGCCGTGGTTCATGTTCTCAAGTACCCTTATTATATAACTCCCAAACGATCCCTTGCGATAGTTGGCTCAATATGGACCTTTTCAGTTGTTTTTGGAAGTCTTCGCCTATTTATTTCCAATTCCAGTTCACTGCCTTCCTTGTGGATTTCTTCTCTCGTCCTAACATTTATAATCCCGCTCCTTATCATGGTTGGATGCTACGCTAAGATCTTGAAAGAAGCTCGCAAGCAAGCACGTCAGATACGACAACAAGAAGTCGAGATGGAAAGACGAACTGAATCTAGTGGTCGTGGAAATAGGAAAGCAAACATTACAGTCGGAATCATCATTGGCTTATTCATTTTACTTTGGCTGCCATCTCTAGTGACGTCACTCGTTCAGGTTTCCATATCAGACAACTGCTTAAAGATCAAGCTTCGTCGAGTGTGGCTCTGGGTTGAAATGGTAGCGTTCTTGAATTCTGCCATTAACCCGTGGATCTATGCAGTAAGGAACAGTGACTTTAGAGATGCCATCCGAACAAAATTTCATATATTTTAGTTATTGCATTTCTATATAAGATTCTGCCATCAACCTATGGATCTATGCAGCAAAAAAACATGAGAGGTGCCATCCGAACAAGAGCCCCACCCCCCATTTTAAATGTAGGGGGGGGGGGGGGTGAGTCCTCCCACTTTTTTAGGCAAAATTTTTATTTTCGCAACTGTTCTGGCTATTTTTCTCTCTTTGTTTAAATTGCTTTAGCGATTTTGGCGTTCTTTGTTTTCTCTTTGTATTTTGTTTTTGGCTTCGGCGATTTTCGTATGAGGAGGAGAATATTTTGATTGCTTCTAACTCTACAGATATTTGCCTTTTTTAGTTTGAAATTGAGCACAAGTGTTCTTCAAGTTGGTAACAAAAACAAAATTGAAAATTAAGAGTGATTGTCAGAGAAAACCGGGCAGAGATGGCGGATCGGGGTCGGCCGATTTCCACCAAATTTTCAGCAATGAAAGACCATCCAATTAGATGACGAACCGTGGTATTGAAAGTTTGGTAGAGCTTTTTCCTCCTGAGAAAGACCACCCCCATCGGTTTTCGATCGTGATTGGCCTTTGAGGCACCAAAATTTAAGGCCTAAATTCATCCCCTCAAAAAACAATATCGCTTTTTCTCTTCAAGGTTTGACATATTATTTGAAAAAATTGTCCTATGAACGAGAAGTCTCGAGGTTTTGAGTAAAATCAGATGAGTTTTGAAATTTTGACCCGGACTTCAACTTTGCATACGAAGGTCTCCAATTTACTATCTCAAAATTAATCAGCTTTCAAGTTCATCAAATTTCAGTTATTTTTTAAATGAAGGACATTTTTTAAAAGCTTTATGTCTGGACAGCAAGAAAATGCAAAGTTAAAATTTGGTTCTTAAATCAAACGAACGCGAGCAGCTTTCAAAGTTAGTAAAAATTGCATTCTCATTTTGCATAATTGTCTTAAGTGTTTACTTCCCAAGGTTGCGATACTTATCTTCAATACGCTTAAAATTTGTTTTCAAGGAAGATTTCAACTAGAATTACCGTATATTATACAAATTAAAGTTGTCTAAAAAAGAAATTCCAAATATTACGACTCTGCGAGTATTATGAAGACAGCTTATCTAGAGCTATTTTACATAAATTTCAACTTCCTAGTCTTTAGATTTAATAAAAGGAAGCAAAAGAGCATCAATTAGTTAGGTTATCAATTAGGTTATAAATGTTGTTATCAATAAATTTCATTAAAAAGTCAGAAACAAACACATTTATAATCTTTAATATAAACGAGAAACTGATTGGAAATATTAAGGCAATGTTTTGATGATCAAACTGTATACAGAAGCAAATTATCCATGGAAAAAGTCAATTTTAAAATTTATTTAACATTCAGGATTCGCAACTTTTATTCACTGGTGTTTGTTCACTGGTGTTTGTTCATTATTCTATTTTCATTACTAAGTAAAGCCAGACGAAAACACTGCAGATCTGGAATTTAGACGCAAAATGCATTGTTTGTAAAACGAAAAATTTTCAAGTTTTTTTTTCTATTATCTCTTGTCAAAATGAAATATTTTCAACCAACAACGACGAAATATGCTTTTTCACAAAGGTATCTTTGCACGGATGAGTTTTATTTATTTTATTTTATTTCAAGCAAAACTGAGGTGCTGTAAATCGAACCGAAAACTTGGAACTAGGAAACATTGAGCTACGAACTAAATGTTCACTGATTGGCTAATTCCTTCGGCATGAGAGAAGCGAAATCACCTGGTAACCAAGCACAATGGTTATACGTGCAGCTGCGATCGACATAATTAATTCTGTATACAAAGGTCCTAAATGTTGCTTCTAATACATGCATAAGATAGTCTTCAAAGGTGCTCATTACTGAAGTCCTACTGATGGATGAACTAGTAGCAGAGTGTACTGAAACATTGGATTTACCATCTACCATCATTCTTGTCGCTTGTTACAGCCTCTCCGGTATAATTTCTATTATTGGTAACACTTTAGTTCTGTGGGCACTTTATAGATTCCCCAATCTACGTACATCTTCAAATGTTTTCCTCGCCTCGTTAGCTGCAGCGGATTTATCTGTCGGTCTCATTATCGACCCAATCTGGGTTGCTCGCTGTATCATTCTGCAGAAGCCATATCAACATCCCTTTGAAATTGGCAGTGATTTTTTCTGGCTTCAAACAACACTGATTACTACATTTAACCTGTGTGCTCTTACTATAGACCGATATATTGCCGTGGTTCATGTTCTCAAGTACCCTTATTATGTGACTCTCAAACGATCCCTTGTAATAGTTGGCTCAATATGGACCTTTTCAGTTGTTTTTGGAAGCCTTCGCTTATTTATTTCCAATTCCAGTTCACTGCCTTCCTTGTGGATCTCTTCTCTCGTCCTAACATTTATAATTCCGCTCCTTATCATGGTTGGATGCTACGCCAAGATCTTGAAAGAAGCTCGCAAGCAAGCACGTCAGATACGACAACAGGAAGTCGAGAGAAATGTAAACGGTCAGATTGAAAGAGGAACTGAATCTAGTGGTCGTGGAAATAGGAAAGCAAACATTACAGTCGGGATTATTATTGGATTATTTATTTTACTGTGGTTACCATCTTTAGTGACGTCACTCGTTCAGGTATTCATCACAGACAACTGCTTAAAGATCAAGCTTCGTCGAGTGTGGCTTTGGGTTGAAATGGTAGCGTTCTTGAATTCTGCCATCAACCCATGGATTTATGCAGTAAGAAATAGTGACTTTAGAGATGCCATCCGAAGAAGACTTCATATATTTTAAATTATTGCATTTCTGAATAAGATTTTCAGTGTCATCAACTCGTGGATCTATGCAGCAAGGAACATTAGAGATGCCATCCGAAGAAGACTTCATATATTTTAAATTTTTGCATTTCTGAATAGGATTTTCAGTGTCATCAACTCGTGGATCTATGCAGCAAGGAACATTAGAGATGCCATACGAAGAAAACATTGTACATTTTAGAGTGTTGCAATTTGTAATAGTCCCCTCCATAACTCCTTTACGCCATTTTAAATATATTAAATTCTGGCATAAAATCGAGGCAACCGGTGAGTCGCTTGACAGTGAATGTCAACAAACAGCGAACTTCAAACAAGCACTCTCGTATCATGACAGTTTTGTTCATTCAATTTTCGAAATTTGGGTTTATTGTTTACTTTAAATTTCATCATGATTGTAAGTTCAAAAGATCCAATATGCCATATGGCAGTAGCATATAATTAGATAATAACGATAAAGAATTAAACCAGTAAAGCAAAGACTATATAAAGCGGAGAGGGTCATAATTTTTTGAGACCTGTTTCGGAAAGGGTCGAAAATTTTTACTATGCTTACTAGACAAACATAACAGCCCTCCCCCAAGTTATTAATGACTAGTCCCTCAAAAGGTAAGCAAACACAACATGAAATTGATCATTTGTTTAAATTTTTTTAGAGGTAAAATTATACCAAAAGCTTTTCCCACACCGGGAATCGAACCCGGCCAAGGCGGTGAGAGCGCCGGATCCTAACCACTAGACCATGCGGGATTTCGAAATATGGGCTTTATAATTGGCGTTTTACGTGCTGTGAAGCAAAGATAGGAAAATAATTTTCCTATTTTATACTATAAGCAAGTAGTACTCAAAACAAACAGGCAAAACTGAAAACATGATGGAATATAAAAAAAATAACTTGCTAGCAGAGCAAGGTTTCGATCCTTGGACCTGGGTTATGAACTTAATGTCGTTTTCTTTACTAAGTATTCTGCGCACATGTGTGTGAACGTTCCGGTTTCTTCGTATCGATGTGTGAGTGTGCGTGATATTATTATGCATGAGGTGAAACATGAGAAATCTGAACTAGATTTCGTGAAAGGTTCGTGATTATGCGTGTGTAAATAGTTGCGATAAAAAAGTCCGACATTCAATATTTTGTTTATTACACGGCTACTTCAAAAGATCATCTTGTCATGTGATGACTGCATAGTGGCCAGCTGACCATATATACAATTTGTCTGCGCATGCGCCAGATTTTGGCTTTGAACTGTCTTCGCGGCCATTTTGCTTGCGTTTTGAGCCGTGGTAGAAGATTCACGAAAACAGGAGAACTTGCATGGTTTTTTGTTGTAGTTACTGCAATTTATATTTTTATCATCTTTGTCTTCATTACTGATGAACCAGAAAAGCGATATATGAAGCTTTGAATTTTTGTTTTTGACCCATTTCAAGCAAAAAGGCTGAATTTGCAAAAGACTTAGTTTTATTTGAAAAATATTTGACGGCCAGCGAGCCTCCTGTCGCGCGAGATTCCATGAAACTTTTCCATGTGGAAAGTTTTGATATTTCGATACATAATTTATTTTAATGTTGAATGAAATATGAAAAAGGAATAAATAATATATATTACACAAAATATTCGCCATTTATTTAGCTTTTCCAATTACACAATTGCAAAACATGTTCTTGAAAGATCTTGAAAACATTAATTCATGAAAACCGTTCACTTTCCAACCTCAAAAAATCTTTTAACATAACATTTGTTTAATGAAATCTGGGATGAAATCCTTTCTTCTATGCGGGAAAAAATATTAATTATTTTTCTTCGAATTGAATAAGTCTTCTGATGCTTTGAAGGCTTAAAATATTGTCATGGTTTTTCTTTCAGTTTTCCTCTGCTTGTAAAATCACAAGGAGAGTTGGTCACGCTGTCACGCTTTCGTTTCGATTGAAAGTCTTGCTTGAAAAATTGAACTGGTAGCTCCGTTTTTTGGCAGTGCCTAAATTGATATATTATTCGTTATTGAGAGGAAAAATAAAATAAAATAAATAACATTTTCCCGAGTCGATCTGAATGGCAAATATTTGTTCTCACTAACAGCTTGTGAATAGCAGGCATAAAAAGAGCAGCTGATACCAAGTTAAGCAAATATCACTCATTAACCACGGCATACAAATACACTAAACCTGTCTTCTTTCATTTTGTAAAAAATATTCAATTGGGTTCATTCAGATGTCTGTCGATTCACTATAAACTATTTATCTTCGTAATGGTGAGGTTAATCACGATCAAAGAAGTACTTGAGTTCATTTTTCCGGTTCCATTCGCTATTCAGCATTATCATCAATATACAAGGCCAAATATTAAACTGCCCTCACTAAAACGTTCAGTCTAGCGGGCCAAACGCCAAGCGCGCGGGCTGTAAATGCATTTACCGCCCTGCTTCGATCTGATTGGTTGAGAGAATGTCTTACGACTGCTGTCAGCCAATCAGATCTTAAGTAAACCATTTCAAAGCGGTTGCGTTTGATGTTTTCTTATTTTGTATGTATAAAACTTTATTTTTGAATGAAAATGGTATTATTAAAATTCTAACTTTTGATATTGACTTTGTATAATTTGGTCTTGTATATTAATGATAATGATAATGACATGACTTTTGTCGTGCATATATTATTTATTTGTGGCCCTTGTAGCATCGTTTGCACCCTCGCTGCGCTCGGGCGCAAAATTGATGCTACTCGGGCCACAAATAAACAGTATGCCCTCCAATAGTCATGTTATTGTCCTTTTTAAAACTCACAAGGCAGGCTTTTATTTTTATTCCTTTGATAATTACGATGGACATGCTACGCGCGTAGCTAATGCTGGCTCAGGCAATTACAGCAATCCAGCCATCACTTTTGTAGTTGTCCCATTATAATTATCTGGGCTCCTAAATTATACATCTCGTGCCACACAAGACGCCCCTTTTCCCCTAGTTTTAAATAACGACTCCAGTAAACTAAAAAAACAATAGTTCCTTCCACAGTTCCCTGCGCCATTTCGAAAGGTAGCCGTACCTTTGCATCGAAGCGAGATGAAAGGTCAGCTTGCAATGATAGACATGTGAATAATACTCCCGTTTCGAGTTCTCTTTTCGTTCACTTTTCCCAACCAATCACAATGCGCGTATCGCTTTTCACGTGTGAGAAAAACGATACGTCCAATCAGAAGCCACGTACGGCTTTTCTTCACGTGCGAGAAAAACGATACGTCCAATCAGAAGCCGGCAGCAACGGGCTCCACTGCTCTTTCGTGTGAGACTTTCGACTAAGCTAGAAAGTTTTTATTTCAAAACATGAATGAAACTATATTTTAGACGACAAAACCAAAGAGAAAATCGATGAATTACCAATAGTAGAGTGGAGGAAAAGCTGCCTGAGATGTAAATCTATTGGAAAAGTTCTTTAAAAGTACTGAAAACTTTAACAACAACAAGGAAAGTCAGATTCAGTTGCTTTTGTAAGAAGACGACTTCGGTGAGACCTAAACTAGAAAGTTTGAGTTTAAAACATGGATGAAAATATAATTTAGACGACGAAACCAAAGAGAAAATCGATGAAATACCAATAGTAGAGCGGACGAAAAGCTGACCGAGATGTTCTCGGTTCTGATCGTTTTATGATACTTCACAACTCGTGAATAAAAACCGTACGCGCGCACTTTCCATGAAGTAATCTCTATTTATTATATATATAACTAGAATTTCATACAATAAATCTCTATTATAAAAATCTCTATGCTTTATATTTCACTGGTGAAAAATGCAATACGACCAATTAGCATCTCGTACAGCTTTTCACTGTGTAAAAATATAACCAATCAAAATTTAGAGTTGACCAAACCAACCAATCATAAAACGAGCAATTGTGACATTTGAATGGCTTCCCGCCAAAGCAAAGTTGTGTTTTCTGTAGCTTTGTTGATGTGAACAAAATGGCGAGTCGTTTTGTGTCACTAGATGTGCCGGTAGATGAGTTTATTCAAAACCAAGAAAACAAAAACACACTAAGCAAGACGAAGAGAGACCTGGCTTTATTGACTACATATCTTGAAACAAAAAATGTGCAGCAAAACCTGGAAGAAATCCAGCCAAGAGATTTAGACGAGCTGCTTCTTTGCGTGAAGAAACAACAACAAAGCGCCGCCGTTATTGCATCTTGGATTCGCCAGACAGCGACTAATTATGAAAAACAGTACATTTTTGATATTTATATTGACTTTTTGTATATTCATTTTCCTTTTATAAACTGACATGAGGAGTTTTTCAATTTAATTATGTACAATTGCATGACATTTTAACTTATAAACTTAAAACTTACGAAAGTTTCGACAAAATTTGTCATTTTTATTCAATCAAAATAAACGTGTTTGTATGTGAATTCTAGTTATATATATAATAAAGAGAAAACATCATAGAAAGTGCCTTGTACGGGGCTATATTCACGAGTTGTTTGTGTAAAAACACTCCATCGCCAGAAATTCCGAACGGACATGCGCAGTTAAAGTCATGATACTTATAAAATTCAGGGCTCAAATATGGTGGGAAAAGTATTGAGAAATTTCGATAAAGTAAAATATTTTAATTTTAACTGGATAAATAAGCCAGCCCGAACCTCAAATACAATAAAGTGTATTCGAACTTTCATTTGATCTCAATTTAATTCCGTTGGTGATAGTTTTCAGCTCGGTAATTACATTTTAATGCCAAGGACTATAATAGTCAGACATTACAGTGGATTATCATAAGAATACCTGAACCTGGTCTCACATCTTCGGCTCTCAGCTCAAAATAGTCAAACACTTTTTCCTTCCCGAACTTCCAATCGATTGAAGAAGTATGTCTTGAGCATTTCACGAAATTTCAGAAGAAAGAATTAAATTTTCGTCTCGGTTTTACGAGGTGAAGTTTAGCATTAACAGGGCTTCCATTTCTGCCTCCATCTTGAGATGTAACTTGACTTTGGAGTACAAGATGAAGCGCATTTTCACACTGAACTCTTCTAAAAGTTGTTTATTCCATTTATTCAATCTTGTTTAAAATCTTGGGTAAAATATCAACTGTGGAAGTGCTATTTAATGCCAAATAAAACCCTTTTTCTTGTCGAGACGCTATTATTATCGCAACGTTCCGGAAAGGTAAACATTCAATTGTCACATTCACAATAGCCCAATCACAATCGAATCTACACAATTGCTTGATTGACAGGGTAAAAATGATGAATAATAAGCTCCGCCCAAAATGGTTCGGAATTTCTGGCGATGACTCGCTCGAAGACTCGCTCGTTCGTGTTTTACACAAACAACTCGTGAATATAACCCCGTACGCCGCACTTTCTATGAAGTAATCTATATATATTACACGGTTTTGAGGCTAACACAGCGTAAAAGAGAACTCGAAACTGGAGTATTGTGTTAATAATAAAGGTGTTAAAAGGTCTCTATCGTTGCAAGCTCACCGTTCGTCTCACTTCGATGCAAAGGTACGTCTAGCACTACCTTTCAAGATCGTCCATGGGACTATGAAGGGGACTATTTTAGAAACGATTACCCACAATCCGGGTTTCAACGTTTCAACTTTTATTTATACGATTTCTGTTGTAGTCAGATTTTATTTTAAAGGCTATAAATGTTGTTGTCGATTTATTTTTTATTAAAAATCATATTCCATATTTCAATTTAGTCCTCTAAAAATATATAATATATTTTAGATTTTATTTTTTCAATGTCTTATTAGTTAGTTTTAAATAGTTCTCAGTATATTATTGTAAATTAGTATCGAAAATCCCTATGGGAATACCGAATGAAGTATGTTTATGTATGTATGTAAAAATTAAAAGTCAGAGACAACTTTTTTTTTAATTAATCTTTAATATAAACAAGAAACCGTTTGTAAAAATGTTAAGGCAGAGCTTGATGATCAAACGGGCAACCGCGGCCACTAGTAAGAAAAGAGCATTGAATTCTTGAAAACTCACAGATATATGATAAAAGTCATTGTTAGAACTCATTCAACATTCAGGTTTCTTTCTTTCGTTCACTATAGTGTATGTTTGAATTATTCTACATTCATTGCTTAGTATAGAGCCACCCGCAGCTTTGAATGAATGAATGAATATTGAATGACTTTTCTTTCAATATCTCGAACAAAAACACTGACTGCAGGTGCTAACCATGTACAAGGGTAATGAGTGCACCTGCGATCGACATGATACATTCTGTATGCAAAGGCCTTAAAAGTTGCTTGTAATACGGACTTGAAATAGTGTTCAAAGAATATCATTACTGATGTCCTACTGATGGATGAACTAGTAACAGAGTGCATTGGAACATTGGATTTACCATCTACCATCATTCTTGTCGCTTGTTACAGTCTCTCCGGTATAATTTCTATTATTGGCAACACTTTAGTTCTGTGGGCACTTTATAGATTCCCCAATCTACGTACATCTTCAAATGTTTTCCTCGCCTCGTTAGCTGCAGCGGATTTATCTGTCGGTCTCATTATCGACCCAATCTGGGTTGCTCGATGTATTATACCACAAAAACCATACCAACATCCTTTTAAAATTGCCATTGATTTTTTCTGGCTCCAAACAACAGTGATTACTACATTTAACCTGTGTGCTGTTACTATAGACCGATATATTGCACTGGTTAATGTTCTCAAGTACCCTTATTATGTGACTCCCAAACGATCCCTTGCGATAATTGGCTCAATATGGACCTTTTCAGTTGTTTTTGGAAGCCTTCGCTTATTTATTTCCAATTCAAATTCACTGCCTTCCTTGTGGATTTCTTCTCTCGTCCTAACATTTATAATCCCGCTCCTTATCATGGTTGGATGCTACGCTAAGATCTTGAAAGAAGCTCGCAAGCAAGCACGTCAGATACGACAACAAGAAGTTGAGAGAAGTGTAAACAGTCAGATGGAAAGACGAACTGAATCTAGTGGTCGTGGAAATAGGAAAGCAAACATTACAGTCGGAATCATCATTGGCTTATTCATTTTATTGTGGTTGCCATCTCTAGTAACGTCACTCGTTCAGGTATCCACCTCAGATAATTGCTTAAAAATCAAGCTTCGTCGAGTGTGGCTTTGGGTTGAAATGGTAGCGTTCTTGAGTTCTGCCATTAACCCGTGGATTTATGCAGTAAGGAACAGTGACTTTAGAGATGCAATCCGAACAAAATTTCATATATTTTACTTATTGCATTTCTGAATACGATTCTGCCATAAACCCATGGATCGATGCAGCAAGGAATAGTGAATTTAGAGATGCCATCCGAAAAAAAAAAACGTTGTAAATTTTAGAATATTGCACTTCTGATTTTGATTGTGTCATCCGCTCGTGGATCTATGCAGCAAGGAGCACTAAAAGACAACACATGCACATACGGCATTCTCTAAAAAACTTCTGATTTTACTTTAAAGCTTTTCGTATCGTCTCAATCACACCAGTCAAGAACGCCAGGGGTCAGCGGCCGTCGATGATGTCGGAAGTGTTTGAAATTGCTCCGCCAAGTTCGACCAATCAACTTGCAGCTTATGCTTGTGGACTTTGTTTACTTTGTCCTGGATTCAAGATGGCGGATTGAGGAAGAAGAAAATTGTTCATTGTATTTAATGATGTTTTTTAGTCAAGATTATAAAAAAATCTCCTTAACAAGGGACTACAGGAAGCTTTTACTAGACTCAAGAAAGTTAAAGCGAATGCGAGAAGTAAATACGCACAAAAAGACTGCTCGAGTGTCCAATTGCTTGTGGAAACCATAAAATCTCGCAAAACATTAAACCTTCACCACAGAAAAGTCTCAAAAGTACTAGAGTGGCCAAGTACTAGAGACACCGCTGATTGGACCTGGTGGCTCTCCTTGTGTCCTCCTGGGCATCGCCCGAAAAAGGATTAAATTTTAATTTTTTTTAATTTTAAAATTTTAAATTGATGTCATTTTTGTCATTTTTGTTATTTTTGTGTGGTATGAATATAAACAAACTAAGCAGATATCTACTAACATCGTTAACTTTAAAATTGTTTTATTCACTATGAGCTTGAAGCATCTAATCCCTGATACAATACTTTCAGTATCGACTCTTCATAAAGTGAATAATTGAATGGTAAAATGTATATTCAATTCAGTGTAGACTTGCTTCAAGCCGTCCACTTTCTTTTCCTCTCCCTGTTCATGGATGTGAAGAAAATTTGGCGGTCGCGAGTGGACGACTTGTTTTCTTTGCAAGGATTCGATTTCCGTTTCGCGCCAAAAATGTCGCCGATCTCGGTTGATCGTCTGTTTGATATAATTTATTCACCGACGGAAACACCCGTCGGTTAATTTGGCGCGAAGCAGGGATGAAAAGTCCTCAGTCCCGCCAGCAAAAAAAAAAAAAAAACGAAAGGGACGGAGGACTTTTGGAAAATCTAAATTTAGTGTTGTGTTTTGTCTTAAGTTCTCAGAATGTTTATACTGCCAATATGTTAATGGCCGTGACGTCATCGCAGGCTTCATTAAATATACAAGCTTTAACAGAATCACACAAACAGTTTTTAAAAAGCATCATCATTATGCTCGTGGTTTCCACAATATTTACTGTAAATCTGGTATCTCATAATGGTCAGTGTTTAGTATTACAAGTAAAACAAATATACCCTAAAGCCTACGAAGACGTCACGGTCGTTAACAAATTGGAAGCATAAATCTTCATTGCTTAAAAACGTAACACTCAAATGAAGAAATATTTCACCATTCAACTATTCACTTGATGTAGAATCAATACTGCAAGTATTGTATTAGGGTTAGGTGCACTTGCGTTGGTTTGTGTCGGGTGACTAACACTGGTTAGGTTATATTATCAAGAATTTAGTAGATCTATTTTTCTTTGTCTTCCCACCATTCATTGCTTTGCCATTCCTTCTTATCCCTACAAATGCATCATACAAATTATTTTGATAATATTTGTGAGATGAAATATATTGGTAGGTGGGGTTTGTTATCCTGAAGATACCCTCATCGTTGTTAGCGTCCGTCTATAAGAAAATCAACAAACAAACAATCATTAACGATAAACGGAAGTAGGAAGAAAGAAACGAGCGAACGAAGTACGGGAAGGTAGGGAGAGGGTGATTTTAGAAATGTGTAGTGAGTGAGTGAGTGAGTGAGCGAGTAAATGAGTGAGTGAGTGAGTGAGCGAGTAAATGAGTGAGTGCGTAAGCGAACGATTGAGCGATCGAGCGAGTGAGAGAGTTAGTGACCGAGTGACCGAGCGAGCGAGTAAGTGAATGCATCGAAACAGATATATGAAAGAGTTAAGTATATAAACAGAATGAATAAGATCGGGTTATAAGCGAGCATAATTTTCGTTATAAACCCACACAAATCACGTTATATTAATTTGAAATGTTCAATATATTCTCACCGATGGATAAAGATCTCCTTTTCTGTTCATGGCCAAATACTTTCCGGACCGAATACCCTTTATTCTCCCAAATTTAAGCCTTCCCACCATTGAATACACAATTTGTAAAGCAACTGAAAAGATAAAAAAAATTATTAAAGCGGGGGAAGAAAGAAGATTCAACACAAAGAGACAAGCCGTGTGAATAACTGGCAGTCAGAATTTCAAAGATTAACGGAAAATTAGCTTACTATATAAGATTATTTCTAGCAAGTAATTACCGTAAGGATCGCTTCTGGTTGAAGTGCCATTTATCTTGTCGTTATATATTCGAAGGAATAGTTGGTGGTCGTTGTATAATCTTTTATTACTACTACCAGGAGAATGCACTGCAGTGAAGACGTCGCTAGCGTTATTTGTTTTCAAAACTTTCGCTTTCTTAGCATTTACTTGATGTATTGGTCCGTCGTTTGATATTCCCAACACTAGGATAACGGCAAGAACTGGAAAGAGCACCTTGTGAAACTGTTGATAAAACAGAGAAAATTAATGATATAATGATCACGATGATCACGATGATGGCGATGGCGATGGCGATGGCGATGGCGATGGCGATGGCGATGGCGATGGCGATGGCGATGGCGATGGCGATGGCGATGGCGATGGCGATGGCGATGGCGATGGCGATGGCGATGGCGATGGCGATGGCGATGGCGATGGCGATGGCGATGGCGATGGCGATGGCGATGGCGATGGCGATGGCGATGGCGATGGCGATGGCGATGGCGATGGCCTCAGTAAGTTATTAGATCCATGAATAGTGAACCAAATGGACTTGTGCAGAAATGTATTCATGTTTTCAGAAACCAAAAAGCCCTCACGAATGAGTATAAACCCAGGGTTCATAACCGGGATTCTACGGAAATGTACTTTGTCAACGTAATAGGAAGAGGACCGGGTCATACTAATAAATTACTCCGACGAAGGACTAGCGTCCGAAACGTCAGTAAGTGATCTTTCTTATTTTTTTACGGTGTAAAATTTACCTTTTTATCACAACTGTTTCATTAGAAACACCGACGCAGCCCACACTAGCTTACCGCTAGTTATCATCTCTTAATAAACAATCAGTTAACCCCATTCAAAAACCCCATTCAAAAGATCAACTAATCAGTTAAGTTCCATGCTAACCTTGACGAAGCCCATGTTCCTGCTTTCGTTGTTCTTTTAGCTGTTTTCAAGTAATCTTCCTCGGTTTTAGTCAGCTGTAATGAATCTAAAAGTGAAATATCTTAAAACTTGTTTTTGTGTAAATTATAAACTCAAATAAATTTTACATTTTTGCACAGTTTTAGTTTAACTTTGGCCAGGTAGGCCGGTGTGAAAATTTACTGAGTGAAATGGATCATTACCTGAGAAAAGACTGTAAGTCACCCGCGATGAAACTGAAGAAATTGAATTTCTATATTTTCTATATTTCTTCGCAGTTTTAACTCTTTGCAACCTTAGCTTCAATGTTTGGTTTCTCGACTGTCACCGTCTAATATGTTATTGGATAATATGAATATTAATGATATATAACCTGCAATCTGGCTACTGAGAATATTCGAAAACCGTTATCAAATGTGATGCAACATTGTGCGGAAAGCTTACTGTTGTAGCTTAGTACTGACACCGTATTATAACTTGATAATTTTTTATATTGAACTATATTCACTATTTTTTAGTGCTCTGCCTTTGCGAGATAAGAGAAAAATATTAAACGTATGAAATGCCAAGTAATATTTCTACTACCTGCGAGGCAAAAATGGTTCATTGGTCAGCAATGTTGTTTGTGTCGGCACCCTTTCTGTGTCTGGAGTGTCCGCAGTTTTTTTAAACACTACTGTCAGGTGGTGAATTTAAAGAGACATAAAAAAATGTTAAAATAGGAAGCCTTGATGTTTTGAACTCTCTATGAAAAATTGTCTTTATTGGTTAAATGTCGCACAGGTTTTGTTTGTGAATTAGCCAACTACATCAACAACAACAACAACAGCAACAACAAGTACATTTATTGTATTGTTTATTTTTTAGAATACAAAATTATATAAGATGAATGAAAATATATGAGAATTAACCTGCTGCACATCTGGTAGTACAAGTTTGAGTTTTATTGTTCAAGCTGAATAATGAATTAGCAGCAAGATTTGATCATAGTTAATGGAGTTCTACTAAAATTAACTGTGATTTGATGAAATATTTGTATTGTTGATCATTTGTTGGAGCCCATAAAACTAAGTAAAGAAAGTCGATCCATGTATATAATACAATCTCCCTTTCTGGAAAGGCTCGCAGAAATTTGGTTGACACGTATATGAACTGTGTTTTCATCTCCCCACTTAAAAAAAATCTTAAGAAGCGTTGATTTCTGTAAATACGTCCCTTTCACATGACGTTAAAGGAGCTCAATTTGGAGGACAAAACAAAAGAATTTCAATCTCCTGAGAATTGGAACCTATTGTCGGCTATTCAACGACATCATTAAAAGTCTGTGGGATTTCAAGGCATTGGTGTTGCTCAACTTACACATTCTTTACATTAAAGCTAACTTTTGCAAATTATTAGCATCAGCCAACTGTAATGTAAAGAATGTGCAAGTTGAATAATACCAATCCCACGGACTTTTAATGGTGTATTTAAATATATGACTTATAAACTAGGCTAAGCCTGTGCAAATGAGTCTGTGGTCTTCAAAAACAGCGGTTTGTATCGAATGCGAAACTGGAGTATTGAATCCCAAAATTAATCCTAAAATTCAACATAATTAAAATGCTGTCGTTTAATATCTAGCATATTAGCAAGAACTATATTCATTTTCGCTTGGTATTGCAGATCTGCTGCTATTATCCCCAGCTACCGAAAGATTTGAACTATAGTTTGAGTCACTTACATTACCACCGGAATCGGTAAAAGAATCAAATGACCGGCGGTGGTCTGGACCACCACCACCACCACCACCACCACCACCACCACCACCACCACCACCACCACCACCACCACCACCACCACCACCACCACCACCACCACCACCACCACCACCAACACCAACACCAACACCAACACCACCACCACCACCACCACCACCACCACCACCACCACCACCACCACCACCACCACCACCACCACCACCACCACCACCACCACCACCACCACCACCACCACCACCACCAACACCACCAACATCCCTGGCACCAACTCGCCAATTTCTAACACCACCAACACCCCCTGCACCATTACCACCCCCAGCATCTTGGCCACCAGGTCTTTCCTGCTGATTAGCGGCTCCATATCCAACATTCCTACCAGGTAATATTGGGGCATTACCATGGTATTTCTTCTTTGCAATCATAAATCCAAAGAATCCAGCGACGAAAGTAAAAACCACACCACCAACAGCAGTGCCGATTTCGTAATCTAAAAAGAAAGATAGCAATCCATGGTGCAGTGTACAAAATATACAGCCATTTGAAAATAGGTTGGCGATATGTTGCATGTTGCATGTTGCATGTTGCATGTTGCATGTTGCATGTTGCATGTTGCATGTTGCATGTTGCATGTTGCATGTTGCATGTTGCATGTTGAAGAAAATTAAAGTACGAGTGATTTTTATTATGTTGATAAAATAGACCAGGCTTTCCTCGCTCATTTGAAAAGCTCGCGCGCGCTCAGAAAGGATGCGCAGAAACAATGCCCGCGAACGTCCTTAATAGACAGGGTAAACTCTTCTTAAATATAGCTTTGTATATAAAGCTATATAGCTTTGTTGCTGTCC
The DNA here is from genome assembly GCA_964019055.1 of Anthopleura xanthogrammica. Taxonomy (NCBI): domain Eukaryota; kingdom Metazoa; phylum Cnidaria; class Anthozoa; order Actiniaria; family Actiniidae; genus Anthopleura; species Anthopleura xanthogrammica. The sequence goes on along the minus strand of OZ025223.1, from coordinate 7,649,764 downwards.
TACATGCCAGCTAGGCATTATGGGCAGTAAGTAAGTATATAAAGCGAGTTTGAAGATATCGAATTAATTCACAGACTAAAAGTTTTAAAGAATTGCTTGAGGTAAAACGTACATATCATATCCGAAGGTTCTGGATTAGGACACATTGCCGCACATCCCTCAGGGCAACAGCACTGATGGGAAACTTGGAACACCTGTAAAAAAAACATACTTTCAGCGTTCTTTTTTAGCTGTCCATGCAGTTGTCTTTCTGCATGCCGTGTATATACTACACCCGTCTGGTCATTCGTTCAACTGTCTGTCTGTCTATCTGTCTGAAAGTCTGTCTATCTGTCCTCTCCTTCGCTTTCTCTCTCTCTTCCTCTCTCTCTCTCTCTCTCTCTCTAAAAAGCTGGACAATACACTTTTATAATGTATCCTTTGTTTTTCGAAGTACCTCATGGTCAGAGAGAGAATAATTGAATATATATCAGTTTATTAAATGTATTTGCAAAATAGACGTACGTACAGCTAATATCAACAGTATCTAAAAATATGCAATAATTGTTTACCGGTAACGCAGACTGTCCAGGTTTGAGCGTCATAGTTGCTTCCTCGGGATATTTCTTCGTTCTGTTGCAAACCATCTCGATGGTTGCTGTATAGTTTGAAAGTCTTCCTCTAGAAAAGATTTAAAAATCCTGTTTTAAATTCCGCCATTTTTATTGTAATACTTAGAATCAGCCATACTGAGGAATCATCCGTCTGTCGTCTGTCTGTCTGTCTGTCTGTCTGTCTGTCTGTCTGTCTGTCTGTCTGTCTGTCTGTCTGTCTGTCTGTCTGTCCGTCTGTCTGTCTGTCTGTCTGTCTGTCTGTTTGTCTATGTTTCTGTCTGTCTGCCTGTCTGTCTGTCCGTCCGTCCGTCCGTCCGTCCGTCCGTCCGTCCGTCCGTCCGTCCGTCCGTCCGTCCGTCATTCTTGAAATGTCTTGCACCAATATCGTGTTAGTATCAGATTAGTCACGTGTTTTCAAGTTCAAACCAGAAGATTCAGCTTTATTGATATAATTCTAATGTTTTCCAGTAATTATGTGTTAACATTTTTTCTGATAAATGAAATATTCGAATTTGGACTGCTTTGGGCAATATCTTAGAGAATATACGGCTTTTAAAATTGTCTTTACTCCATTTTCCAAGTCAGGTACAAATGTAACAGTTCCAAACAAAACTATATGAAAATATAATCTCTAGAACGAGCCGATAGCGATTGAATCTGGTCTAATCTGATTTATACGAGAAAGAATTCAGTCTCCCAGGTGGAAAATACTCTATTGGTATGCCTCCTGGCTTGGCTGCGATCACGTGATAGTGCAAAGCCTTTTCCCTTGGAGCTCCTGGTGAGGGGACATCTATGACTATAGCTAGTTTTTTTTTAGTTTCAATTCCCCAAATTTTTAACTTACTGCCCTCCTTGTAAGTAGACGAGAGAAATGATATTTTCTGTTGTTATTTCACAGTGGATTTGGCCTGGATACTGGTATCCTAATGGCTCACGTCTTTGACCATCCTTTGACCAATAACATATCTAAGAAAAGGAAGGAAAAAACGAATCAAAATATGGTTACTTAGGTGTCTAGTTATTCTAGCACTTTCGCACTGGTTGGGGAAGCTTTTCACTCTCACACACTACCACTAAATTCAATATTCTATGCACTCAACACTCACTCACATGTTGATTTTACGGAGGGAGGAAACCGGAGAACCTAGAGAAAAACCTTCGTAGGAAGGGAAAGAGCAACACGTCAAACAAATTCTCAATAGCATTTTCTACGGTTAATAAAAATAGGTTTATCGCAAAACTTTGTGGGATCGAAATGTGGACAAACTTTGTAAAAAACGGCTTCGGCATGGAAAAGAAGATCAATATCAGTCGAAAAACTATGGTTTTTCCATGAATTCACCATTCCCCTTATTACTCCTTGGGCGGATTGTTGTCCTATTTCAGACCGCGTGTCATTCTCTTGAGAATAAGATTCTTTGTTTCAGTTGTATCCATATTTCTTCTCATGCGCAACCTTTAAACAAAGAAATGCCGGATACTCTAGGGAAGGCCACGTGGTCTAAAATGGGACAACAAACCGTCCAAGCTAAAAAGGGTTTATTCAGATTCCTCCCCCAAAATTGGGATACATTTTCTTCCCTTGAACACCATGCAGTACGTGCTTAGAGACAGAATTTCCGTCCTTTTCACTTACCGCTACATTATTGCAATGGTATGGAATGGAAACATTACTAGGAATTGTGAAAGGTATACATGGGTTATACGAGTAAACATTGTCCTTCTCGGCACTTGCTATTGTAAATCTGAAAATATAAAAATAACATTAATTGCATTATTTTTCTTAAACTTGGTTTTACTTTATTAAGAACTACTAGTGTACTAAGTGCAGGAGCAGGCGTAGCTCAGTTGGTTAGTGCGCGGGATCTCCACGTTTGTTCCTATTTTTCTCTAATCCGTGTTGCTTCAGCTTTGGGTACTCTTAAAACAGAGCACTAATGGAGATAGGGGGTAAAGTGCAAAACGTTGGTTTCCAGCTTATTGGAGGTGGTGTAATGCGGAGAGACGAAAACTGCAGAGGCGGGCAAGAAACCGAAATGGGACAACAAACCGTTAAACCGCACTCGGACGAAGTGCGTGACACAAAACAATTGAACCAAATATGACGCGGAGTCCAGCAATCAAAACCCGTGACACAAGAGATAAGAGGCGAGTACAATTATATTCCCTAGTACTATAAAATAAATAAATAAATTGGAGGGGCTAATGATCCTTGCTTGCAGCTGAACAGCGGAATTACGAGGGACGCAGCTCAACGTGGTCGAGTCGAAGGCATACGAATGCACCTCGGGCAGTCGCCATACGACTCATGTCTGACCACGGAGCACAGCTCAGATCGAATTAGGGTTGGTTTTTACTGAACTAATGAGGCTCAAACGTAACTACATTGACGTTTTTCGAAGCGCAAAAACGTGAAAATTTAATTGAAATATGAATGGTAAAGATCGAGCAATAGAATTTTTTCGAATTCGTTCAATACTTACTAACCACTGTTTTTATTTTTCTCATTAATACTCAATAACTTTTAACAACTATTCGCACGGACCTTCACTGGAACACGTGAATATTGTACGCAAAATCGAGGCTAACCCTAACCAACAGAGAGCTTGAAACTGGAGTATTATCTCACCTTGCCGATCCATTGCTTGCTGCTAATTTACTAAGATCATACAGTACACCTTTGTGTCTACATCCACATGGCGTAACGCGTTGGATCCTTCGAGGATTTTTGTTTTCTTTGGCCTTTGAGGAAGCAACCAATAAAAGAAATATAAACGACAAGGCAACCATATCCAACAGGATGGCGTCTAGAAGCCCAACTAATTCAGCTCCCAAGGTCTACCAAGTGACCGCTCTTAAAGAGAGACAAAGGCAGAAATTAGTACCATAGACCAAGATAATTACCCCGACGATAATTTCCCACTTTAGTTAGAAGAGTTTGTCCTTCCATTAAGTATGAGTATATCTTCTCTCTCGCGAGACAAAGTATATATAAAGCCAGGATTCAAGCCAGGATTAGAACCAGGATCCTATTTTTCCTATCTTTCTCCTTTTCGAATAGTGGCGTGTGGACGTTTCCCCAATCCAATTGGTTGCTTCCCCCGGGGCGTTTGAAATTGAGAGTTACAGACTTACGTTACATCCCGTTACCAACTTACACTGAACCTTTCCTGAGGCTTTTGGACTCGTTACCAACTTACATGGCAGATCAAATAAGGACCTTACGATTTGTAGACCGGACGGTTACAAAAAGCAGACCAGAAAATGCAGACCAGCTTTGAAGTTTATGAAGAAACCAAGTAAAGATTGCAACGAAAATAGTTAACTTAAATAGATCTCGTGTAATTAATGCTTTCACTTATAGACTATGCTGATATCCGTGTAATTCAAGAGAAGCCCATGAATCTAATGGCCTTTAATAACTTTGAAGCCACTAATTGGCTAAAAGCCGGAGAGGTGAATTTATCTCTAGAAAGTTCTGTTTTTAAACTGAATCGAATTCACAACAAAAAAATCCAACTGCACAGTGAGAAGGTCAAACGTAAAGGGATGTACTTTTAATTTTGATGCCTTTTAGTGCCGAAATCACCAAAGAAATTGAGGCAAAAATCGCCGCAAATATCGCCTGTGCATGTAAACGGGTTCTACAGTCTTCCGTATCTGAGTTTTATACCCTTTAACCTTTGACAGCTTAACTAGTACTAACGCAATCGTCTGATGACATACACAGGGAGCCCGGCTTTCCTTTGCCGCATTCAATATTCATTATTCTTTACGTAATTGCTTTTTATGTGTTTCCTGTGGATTAAGATCGGCTTCGGTTACACAAGCTGTAATCAGATCTGTACTGTAAATTGATAACCGTTGGTAACGTGCTCTTTATGGGTTGCCTGTGTTGTTTGAATGTAACGCACCGTCTATAAAGCATTCATTCTTTTGAATGCTTTATAGAGAGTGCGTTACCAACGGTTATCAATTTACAGTACAGATCTGATTACAGCTTGTGTAATCATAATCATAACGATCCCAAACCACAGGAAGCCGATCTTAAACCACAGGAAACCCATAAAAAGCAATTACGTAAAGAATAATGAATATTGAATGCGGCAAAGGAAAGCCGGGCTCCCTGTGTGACATACTGAATAAGATCAACAAAACAACTAGATTACTGTAGTGTTTTCATTTGTGAAAGCAAAAACAAGCTAGTTAATTTAATAAAGGTTATTTTTACGAACTACAAAAACACATTTCATGACATTGAGTACTTCCGCCACTGCTGACATTAAATTATTTTAAAAGTAACCAACAGATCCGTTAGAGGGAAATCAATGAACCCGTGAAATAGATATTAGACTAATACACTTTAGTAGACCCTAATTCCATTGTTTTCTTTTGTGTCTATTTGACTATTACACTTTAACAAGCAATTTTACCCGTACATGAGAGCACTAATTGGTCACTTCTTGCTTCTTGGTTTACTCACTGGCAGATGTCATCGTGTGATCACAAATTCAACGCTACACAAATTTGGTCAGAGAGTGTGCAAACAATCCTTGAAAAAGTACTAAATCTAAATTATTTTTTTGCACTAAATAGTAGTACCAAATAGTGGAATGTTCTATCAGTGCTAATATGTACAAAGTTAGGCACAGTTCAGACGTCGAACTTTTGTCGTGTGGAATCGAATTGCCTTTGAGGTCGAGCGCCGTTTTCCCTTAAACTAATAGAAGTATTAGTAATATCGTCTCCTGGCACTAAGTTAAAGAACTGATATCGATCGATACCTCAGCTCAGTTATATTCTCAGCGTTTTTTTTAGCCGCTGGCCTGAAAGGCTAATAGATTCGACACAAAAGTTGCAAAAGTTCAAAGACCGAACTGGGCCTTAGTGATATAGCTGTAATGCTTCATGGTATAGTGTTTTCTTTCTTGTATTTTTAACAACATACCTTGACAATTCACGAATATTTTCTCTTTATCCTAAAGGTCAAAAAGGTAGATTTATGCTTCTGGGGAATATATAATGATGTCGTTTAAAATAGCACTGGATCTTGGCTTATTCATCAAGGCAAGGCTTAGTGTTGAAGGCGGAAGTAATTGTTTACATGTATATCCGTTCCCAGTGTCTCCTCTACTTTGAATACAAATCGAAGGTCCTGGACTCATTGGCACCTACCTGCATCTGTCTGTCCTATTGTTCATGATTCTAGAAATCTATAAAGCCAGTTTGAAATATAATTTTTTGCTCAAACAATTTTGAACTCAGTCGTGTAAACTAAAACAATAGATGGCACTAAAGATTGTACTGGGAGCTCCGCTTTTAGGCCTTCATGGCGAAAAATTACGTACAGTCAGCGGATCGGTACCGCGGGCGCGCATTCATTCTTCATTGTTGTACTAAGATGGCTGCCAGTACCAATCGAAAAACGATGCCTGGTTTCTACCAGCAGCTTAATGAATCGGTAAACTGGTTTTTGGAGCCAGTGAAGACGAAAAACGATAATTGATTGCTTCAAAACTTGAGTAGAATTGTGGATAATAAGGGTGAAAAAAATACTGGATATGTGCAAAGTTGAAATAGTTCTTATAATAAAAGCTAGAAGGAAAAAAGACGGGTTTCCCGAAGGTATTCAAATAAAATTTGTAGTCATTTCTTTTACTTTTAAGCACTCTACTGCGCATGCTCGTCCGCCATGTTGTACCGAATTTTTCGCCATGTTTTTTCCCTAAAAATGTTGATTCACCAAGTAAAAAACAACAACGAAACAAGAAAACAAAATGGCAAGACTTTTGAATGAGTGCTTTTTAGTTTTAAATCGAATTATTTTTCTTTTTTGGTGACAGAAAAATGGCTCGAGTCATCACAAATCGTTGATGATGTATTTTCAGGTCAAAGTGTTCAATAAAACCGAAATTGCAAAAAGAAGCAATAAAATAAGAAAATAAGGAAAAACATTTGAATTAAAGTCAGGTTTCACCTTATATCTATTTTTGAATTGCAAGCACTTTGTCTGTGACATCATTATTAGTTTTTGACGTTTTGCTGTTAGATAAGATCTTAATATCTGATAAAAGCTGTCGAGTACAGCCAAAATGTCGAAAAGTAAAAAAAATGCTTCAAATCTTAGCTTCGACCTGCAGCAAATGCATTTTTCAACATTAAAGTCTCCACTGTGAAGAAAATGACAAGAAAATGTTTCCTCAAGTTAGAAGTTGTTATGTGATTCTTCAAGCAAATATTTGTCGGAAAAAAATTCCGAGCCCATGACGAAGCAACAAAAAAACACGCAATGTATCCTCAAGTGTTTACATATCACAACTAAAAGCCTTTTTCAAAACGACTACTAATTGTGCTCTTTTATTAGAAAAACACACATGTTATTCATCAAAAATATTTGGCATTTAACGGTGGTAAAAATAATATGAAGACAATTATACCATAGTGGTAAGATTTTTTTTTGTTGCATGAACTCTGAGATAAATATTGTGTTCAACTCAAGAGAAAATGAAGTAAGAGAACGAAGCCCCCTAATAAAAAATAATCAATTATCAATCAATTAACAGAACTTCTTAAAACAATTATATAAATAGAAATTCAACGAAAATATTCTTATCACAGTATACAACATTCCTGAAGTTTGCCTTTATTTGCCCAATGTTCATCACTTACAAAAAAATAGTCGCTTTTCTGAAGCAAAACACCGAAATTTCGTGTTTTATACTTTACTTTCCTAAGGTGTGCGTTGGCATTGCATTTTTGGTTATTTCTTTTCGAAGTGTTACAACTCCCCTGTTGGCAGATGTCTCTTCTGGCTTATAAATAAAGATGTAACGATTGGTTTGGTTTGAAGAATACTATCTAAATCACATTAATTTGAGACTTGCATTTTGGTAGAAAAAATATTTTTTGTGCAAGAAAAAAACATCACTCTCGTAATTACTTATTGCGATTTCGAGCCGCCAAAATACGGCTTTATATTGGCAGCTAGTGGGGAGAAAAAGTAAGGAATGTTTTTTGTATCGTGATTCTCTTATCGCGCGGCAATTCTGAGCCGAAAATACGGGCTTATATTGGCGGCTCTCTCCTGATCAAACTTATGGGAGAAGTCACGATACCTTGAATTTTTTGCATTCAAGCAATGTGTCGCGGGTACTAGGCACCAGATACAATTACCCTCCCTAACCACACTCCTGTTTACATTCGCAATGTCGTGTATTTGTTTAACCCAAGACAGACTGACAAGACCAACAAGAAATTCGTATTTCGGGTATCATAAGCAAGTAGCACTTACGTTTCGAGATTTAAACTGAAAATATCTTAACCCCTTTTGCATGCGCCTAATTTTTTTGCCATAACAGACCACGCGTTATTATCTTGAGAATAAGAGTCTTTGTTTGAGTTGTATCCATATTTTAGTCTTCTCATGGACAACCGGTAATAAAAGAAATTCATGGCAAAAATATGACAAAGGGGGGGGATATCCTAACTTACCACCAAAGTTACAGATCATACTACAACTTTAGGATAGTAAACAACTCACTATGACCTACAACTGTGCCATTAAGTTTGAGCCAAATCGGCGAACCCCCATGTATCACCCCCTGCCTGGTCCTAAGTGGACACACTCTAATCATGATAAAAACACAATTAAAAAATTCAACAATTAAAAACTTCTAAATGTGAAAGAGATGTGATATTTTTTAATAACTCGATGATTGTCATTTTAATTATTCTCGTGCAAAGAAATTTTAAACAGCAATAATCGTGAGACAAATCATTTTCAACCGGTTTCTTTTAAAAAAATTCTAAAAAAAAAATTCTGAACAATACAATAACTTTAATTTGATTACCAAGTCGCGCGGTAAGTTAACGATATTTTGTAAAAAAAGGTAATTAACATTCAGTATCTTTGATAATGGCTATTCTTCTTTATATTTTAAAAAAATAAACAAAACCAGACAACAAGACATACCCCGTTCACACTATAGCTTAAACATGTTTTAAAGTAGTTTAGCTAAACATGTTTAGAAAATTATTTACAAACATTGTTCACTCTTTGATGAAATAATACATATAAACTATCCTTCATATTCTACTGAACAGATTAGAGATAAAATGTTTTCATTGAAGCTTTCTAGTCTCTAAACATTTTGTTTAATAAAAACTCAGTTTAACTAAACAGGTTTTGGTGTGAATGGGGTATATGTTTCGTTTTCTGTTTTTTTTAAATGTTTTCCCGTTTCAGACCATGTACGTGTAATTTTGAGAATAGGATTCTGCTTGAGTTTATCCATATTTAAGTCTTCTCTTAAACAAAGAATTGATGCGGGGGAAATGACACAAGCAAAGAATTTTACGTGGTCTGAAATGGGAAAAACTTCCTTCTCTGGAGGATCAGATATTTCGTGCATTGTGAAATTCATTAATTTTATTAGTATTTATTAGTAGTATGCCTTATTATAGGAAATTAACGCTCCACAAAATTAAAGTATTAGAAATGAGCGCGAAAGAGAAGCCAAAAATGAAATTAACGCGATGGACACAAAGATAACTCATCTGAAAGTGAAAATGAAGAGCTTGTAGAATGAAAAACGAAAATATAATTTCCGACAAAAACTGAAATGTTGTTATTAAGTGACTAACTATAATGTTCAGTTTTAAAATATATAATTTTTCAAAAGTAGGTTAAAGATAAAATTACTAAAAATTGATATCGTGAAAATCAACGTTCCACTTTATTAATGATATGGAAATTAACATTAAAAAAAAAATAACACGACTGAAATTAAAGCGATTTTTTGAAATTGGCGTTAATTTCATGGAGCATTAATTTCCTATATTAAGGTGATATATTTTATAGTTTTTTCAGGACCAGATTGAAAAAAATGACATCATCTTTATCTCTATAACAACCCCAATAAAGAATTATTTGTTTAAAAAAATATTAAGCTAAAACATTTGATCTTTTATGGAAAAAAACTTCCAAAAGAATCCCATTCAAGTGTAGGTGAATTTAATTAATCTTTGTTTAGACTGATATTTTGCCATTAGATGAGTAGGGAGTTAAGACTCGGGAGTAGCATTGCCACTCACTAATAACTTTATTATAAAAAAATTTGCTATGTTCTTGGATAAAGTATCATAAAACAACATTTCAAGAACTTCGCAAACCGAATCAAAGAATCCCATTTGCTTTCGATCTGCAATTGAATTACTGCGATTCTCTATAATGTGTGAACCGGTAGTCGTGAGTTGCCCGTTGGAATATAATTTGTTTTTTCACTGCCGCCAGTCAAAAATATAAAAGGCACCAACTGATGAGTTTTGATTGACGGCAGCGAAAAAACCAATTTCACAACAAACCGTTGAAATTTTTGAGTTCGAAGAATATTGAGAATCGTTTGTAAATGAAACAAAGATGTAAACAAGGAAGATCAGCATGCTGTAATAATTGAATGTTTTTTCACATGGATCAAAATTTTAGGCCCCTAATTTAATGTTTCTACGGACAACTGCTGTAATGTGCAAGAATTGTTATTTATAAATCCTAGGAATGAAATATAAGTGCTTTAATTGCTTTTGATTCTAGAAGGCAAAAAAAGAAAAAAAGAAAAAAGGAAAACAAAATGCAAATGCATTCTTTTCGGCTTAATAAGATAGTAATAAAAATAGAATTACAAAATAAGGCAGGGGAAAAGATCAACATATTCTGTGAAAGAGATGTGCCCACCAGTTTTCAATAAATTGATAATTGTAATTTTTATTATGCTCGTGCAAAGACATTTTAAACAGCAATAATCGTAAGATCAATTATTTTTAACCGGTTTCTTTTCAAAAAGGTATAGCAGCTATTATTGATTATTTAAGAAATGTATATCATTATTCTATATTTATTGCCATGCCCTATAAGTTAAACGAGATTTGGTAAAAACTGTCATTTACATTCAATATCTTTAATGGCCTTTTTTCTTTTTCTGCTTTTTCTTGTTTTGTTTTTCCTTTTTTCCTTTTTGTTTTTCCTTTTCTTTTTTAATTTCCTTTTAACATTGGTTTTGAGGAGGCTCGAAACAGTTATTAAATGACGTAGCACTGAACCATTTGAACTTGAATAAGGAACATTTTATCACAAAAAATCTCATACTTAAACTAAAATATCTCACAAACAGGACGTTATATTTTTTTTAAAAACTTTGAATCATAGTGTGGCTTTTATTCAAGTGTTCGTAAGTAAAGTGCTAAGAAAAATTTTAAAAATTCTGTAATGGGGAACGTCCTAAAATAAACTTCATTGGTTATTGAGAATTTTTCATTAAAGAATTTTTTCTTTTTCGTTCATATCAAAGATTGGATCATGAAGTTCAAACATGCCAATTTCAAATAATTTTCATCGTGAAGTTTTTTAATTATGGATTTTCAAATAAAAAACTTTCCTTTGCACAAATTGGAAATTGGTCTATCGTTGTCATAGCAATGTGTTAGGGCATATTTTTATTTTCATTCCAACCTTTACTTTATGGTCTTTCATCTTCTGGGTCAACTTACGGTCAAATATTAGCCATATAAAGTTTTTCAGGGTCATTTTCGTTAGTGTACATGCAAGTTCAAAAACTCTTTCTAGCCTTCTTAAAATTACGTCTTGTTATTCAATATTTTTTTGTTATTAATATCCTCAGCCGCAAGGTTCCTAATGATTGATTTCCAATATTTCCTCATTAGACAAAACGTCTCTTGCATACTGAAAAAGAGGTCAGTCATGTGACACAATTTTAGGCCAATAAACTGCAGTTACGATCTTGTAGCCAATCAGCTTGTGCCACACCAAATCAAAGCGTTAGAAAAAGCTCGTTTGTTGTTCGTAATCCCAGTCTTCTGTCCTGAAGTCACCCTGCAAACAAGACACCAAGAACAAGGAAAAGAGCCGAGCTACATCTCAGTGGATTCAAGTAAGATTCTTGTACATTTTTACCTAAAAGTCTAACTATTCCTTGTCAAATGGATTGCATACATATGTCGTAACAATTCGCAGGTCATTCTCTTGATTACTGTATTCCTCCTCCACCGTTTTCTTAAAAAGAAGTTTCAATGCTATCAAAATTGTAAATGAAAAAGAGCCTGAAAATATTTAACAAAGGAGAGAGGAAAGTCAAGAAGGAGCACCTGATAAAGGGCTAGTGAGCCTCTGGTGAATCGTGCGGCAAATTATTACCCATTCGTATATCAACATCCTCAAGATACCTCAGTTTTAGTTTATTACTTCATAGTTTCGTCATCGAGAAGAAATTACCAAACGCCAGCTAAAGCAAGCTAATAGGCTATTTCAGAAACGAGCAAGGGACTGGGGACGAGTTTTGAATTGTAATCTAATTAGCAAAAAAAAATTGGTCATTTGAAAGAGCATCCCAAGATTAGTAGGTCTAGCAAATTTGAACAGGTTTGAATGGAAAGAAACAGAGTTACAAGCTTTCAAATGTATTAAAAATGTACAAAGAATGTATGGTTACAGCGGACAAGCGTCCCCCCTAACCATACATTCTTTGTAAATTTTTTCAGAGCTTGTAACTCTGGTTCATTTCATTCAAACCTGTTCAAATTTGCTAGACCTACTAATCTTGGGATGCTCTTTCAAATGACAAATTTTGTTTGCTAATGGCTAATTATCAGTCTTTTTATTTTTATTTTCGACGTATTTAAACCTAATTGCAAGAACGTTATCACTATAAAAATAACAAATAACAAATAAAAAATAGGAATTAATTAGAAATAATTATTTTTTATTTCGATTCTAAGCCCCCTAGATTAATGAGAATAACTGTTTAGGAATATACAAACAAGAATATCTCAAAAATATCAGTCTATACCTTCAAAACAGTGAGATAATTAAGTCTTTTTTGCAAAAATAATTAATCCCTTTTTTTTTATTTTTTATATAAGGTCAATGCCATTAATGTTGTCCAACAAAAAAGACATTTAGACCAAAAGAAATTTCACGTGATACCTAATACACTCGCTCTAAATGCTCGATATCAGCAAACATTGTATATATAAGTAGAGTTCATAATTATTATTCTCTGTTCATTGTTACTCATTATAGAGATTGAAACCAAAATTTATATCGTTTAAAACAAATAAACAAATCATCACGTGATACTTCTTTTTGGTCTTTAAGTCTTTTTTCACAGGACAACCTTTTTGACAATGACTGTATATGATAACCTTCTTGCAATTAGGAATAAACATTTAAAAAAATAACTTACATGTGCAAATGAATAAAATAGATTTTCCGTATTTTTCTCTTGGTTTTGTAATTTTAAATTTAACTTTGCATATTTTTTTTCGATTTTCGATTTTTTATTTCTTTATCTATTTTTTATGTGGAAGGCACTCCTTCGTTTGTGTTTGTGTTTAGGACACACCGGATGTGATATCTGAGTTCAATTTGCTTTGGGAAATGATGTACTTAACATTTTTCAGATGTCATCAACTTCAACGTACTTCCTAAACTTTTAAAAAAAATTGGAGATAAGCCTTTAGGGTATTGTGTGAGTGATTGTTCAATTTTTCTATAACTCTCTCTTAGGATGCAATTGACGTTTATACTTCTGCTTCTGGGCTTTGTTTGTTCAGCCCTGTGCTGTTCACAAGGAGAAGAGAACCAGTGTCGTAAGTATTCTAACTTTGCTCTATTATACTGACGCTAGAAATCATGAGGGATTCTATTAGCAGGAAAGCTTGTGGTCAAAAGGTGGCCCTTAATGTAAAATTTATTTGTATTGATCCATCCATCCATCCATCCATCCATCCATCCATCCATCCATCCATCCATCCATCCATCCATCCATCCATCCATCCATCCATCCATCCATCCATCCATCCATCCATCCATCCATCCATCCATCCATCCATCCATCCATCCATCCATCCGTCCATCCATCCATCCATCCATCCATCCATCCATCCATCCATCCATCCATCCATCCATCCATCCATCCATCCATCCATTTACCAATCCACTATTCAATTCATCCATCCATCCACGCATTCATTCCTCCAATATAATAAATTCCATTTATATCTTCAGATACTTGGGTCAAGTTGAACACCAGACCCGTCTGTTTCTTGGCTAAAGGCAACAGACCCGGTTCCTTTACTCCATCACGTCATGGCTTCCTCAAGGCTGTCAAGCTCAAACATCTGAGGGGTCACGTTTCCTGTGTGAGGAATACCCACGCACATGACAGTAACTGGGGATGCAAGAACCGTGCCAGTGTTAGGGACGCTCCACTGAATGTGTTCGTTACCAACAAACACAATAAAGTGATGTTCCCCTTGACTGGAGTAACGTAAGTTGATCCTCGGAATCTGTAGGCAATGATTTAATAATACTCACTTTCGTTATATTTATGTATATAAATATATGCAAAATAAAAATAAAAAAAATGCTAGTGAACTACAATGCACTGCGCGCCGAAAACCATGCAATCCGCCATTTTCTCTGTCAGGCAAAATGGCGGTTTTGTAGGTGGAGTTTGGGAATCCAGTTCCATCGGTCTTGTTATTCAAGCTAGAAGTTTTAAAACCATCAAAACATAATGATAAGTAGTTATTTTATGTTCTTCGTGAGATTTTAAAGATTTTGGCAACGAATCTAAGGTAAATTTCGTATGTAAACAATGATATAGACGCGCAGTTCTTTCATGTAGTTGACTAAAATTCTTTAAGCAAAGCTGATATATCAAATTTATATATTGCAGGGTAATTATTAACAAAAAATCATAGGCATTAACAATTTTGGAGTTTTGAAAAAGTCATTCGCTCAAATTTATCCAGAATTGCAGATTTCCTACACTAATTTGCACATTTTCAAATTTACAGTTACAACCGAAGATATGCCAAAACATCCAAATTCTACGGCATCCAAGGGTATAACACAATGTCCCCCGAGCTTATCCTCCAACACGGCTGCAATTCCCCGTCAGACTACATCGGTCGAGGCTCACAACTTCGTGTGTGGTATGGTGAAGACTTGTTTAACCACTATGAAAACGATAACTCAGGAAGAGCATGTGTAGACGTCTACGGCTATTTTGTCTGAGTCCATGCATTGAGTAGACCAGTACGATAAAGTAAAGCCCAGTTGCTATAGCTAGAATACTGTGTAAGGTAAATCGTAGAATGCAAAAACTGGTCTTGAAAATAAAAGCATGCATTCAAAAAAAATTAAAATATGTAGTTCAATCAGCAGGGTAAGGGCATATATCTACCATCAAGTTGGCGGCAAATAATCATCCCAAAAGGTGTGAAAATGGGCCAAAATTAATCAAAACCATGGTTTTTGTCTGAAAATGGCCAAAAATGACCTAACTTGCATCCTTCATAAATTATTTATATCATCGGAAAAGTTGTGAAAATGGATCAAAATCGATCAAAACTATGGGCTATATATAGTCTATGCTTTTTGTTTGAAAATGGCCAAAAATGACCTATTTTGCACCCCTCATAAATTATTCATATCATCCCAAAAGATGTGAAAAGGGTCAAAATCGATCAAAACCATGGGCTATAGTCTATGCTTTTTGTCCGAAAATGGCCAAAAATGACCTACTTTGCATCTTTCATAAATGATTAATATCATCCCAAAAGATATGAAAATGGCACGCACGCATGACTTACATTTGTCGAGGATGTGTAGTGTCTCGATGCAAAAGTTTTTCAGATCGTATTTAATATATTCAAAAAGCCATCAAGATATACATGTAGTAGAAATAAGCATTTCTTTAGTTTAAATTGCTTTTGAATTTTTTGAGTGGGTTTTTCGTCGCCCGAAATGATAAATTTAAACTGATTTACAAGGTGAGGTTAAAAAACAAAAAACAAAGAGAGACAAGAAGAAAAGAAAATTAACAAGAGTAAAGCAAACAAGAGCAAAGACAAATGAAGTAAAATTCTAAAGCAAAATGCTATGAAAAACTAAGTGGGCTACCTTGTTGCTGCTTTCCCTTGCTCATGTTATTTGCAAAAAATGGGGCTGCCAATAACTCGAGTTAACATTTTCGGGATTCAATGGCATTTTTTCATCATCATAAAAACGTTAAATTTGTGCCTATTTGTGAAATTTGAAGCATAACAATCCAAAATAAATAATCTCTTTCACATACAGTTTCCTGTGCCATCTTGAAAGGTAGCCGTGCCTTTGCATTGAAGAGAGACGAACAGTGAGCTTGCAATGATAGAGACATGTGAATAATTTTCCAAGGTGTTATAAAAGGCCTCTATCATTGCAAGCTCAGTGTTCTTCTCGCTTCGATGCAAAAGCATGGCTACCTTTCAAGATGGCGCAAGGAACTGTGAAGGGAACTATTCGATATCAGTACGCACTAAACAAGTAATATCTAAATGTCATTTACGCTCCTTAATTTTTTAATTTTTTTTGTAAATGGCTAAAGACTTTGAGAAGGGTTAAATACAAGGATGACATTGCACTATTGTATAAAGAACATTTTGAACTTGGGCAGGAGCAATGTCTTCCCTTTTGCGAACAAGAATGCATAGTTAGACTCCAGGCTCTAAATTTTATACTTTAGTTTGTTTATTGCACTTTTTAATAAATTATTATTATTATTTTTTACTTTGAAAGTTTTTGAAGCACGGGACTTAGGACGGGATTTACTAGTAAGAAATTCATCAACAACAAAAAATAGAATATTCAGAGCATCGCACCAATTAAAAAATCTCACTAATATTAAATGCCATTTGGAAATCTTACACAAAAACCTATCATTAGTAAATGTCCTAATGAAAAACGAAAGAATTGAATAATATAGAATATTATAACTACCCATATCTATTTTTTCTTGCAGTTTTCATCACTGCATATTTTTAAGTTTTAAGTATTAAATATTAAGTTATTTTTTATTTTTATTTTACTTCAAAGTACTTAATCATTACAAGTAATAGATTAAATATTCGTGGCAATGTTGTATGGGATATACAATCACGGCCGTGTAGTATCGGCTATACAATCATCATTACCAATTACCCACCTATTCACCGTCAAATACGAGGAAAATTATCACGTGACCTCTATGTCTTGCTGGTTTTCACATGACGTCATAACCGCCATCTTAGTTGAACTTGTAATCAGATTTGTAATCATTCTCTTTTGTTATATCAACCACATTGCCGCCGTGTCTTTTGTTTGTCCATTCTCTTGGGAATGATGAAAACCAGCAATAACGCTAGGGTATCAATAGACCATTTTCGAGATGCGCCAGCGCTTTCAAAAACATCGCAGGCGCAGACATGAAAACGAGGCATTTTCGGGGAAGATCACGCGCACTATTGACTCTGCCCGAAAATGCCTCGAGATCATGTCTGCGCCTGCGATGTTTTTGAAAGCGCTCGCGTATCTCGAAAATGGTCTATTGAATTCTTGAATTCAGAGACAAAAATAATACTGAAAAATATGTTAATCTGGTCCTTTTTCATTTCT
The DNA here is from genome assembly GCA_964019055.1 of Anthopleura xanthogrammica. NCBI lineage: Eukaryota > Metazoa > Cnidaria > Anthozoa > Actiniaria > Actiniidae > Anthopleura > Anthopleura xanthogrammica. The sequence continues at coordinate 7,632,679 of OZ025223.1, read as the reverse complement.
AAGAACTATGTTCTACTGGTTCCCTTGCATTTGATGAAGGTTCCTCCTCACAGCACTGATCTTCAGGACTAGACTCTACTGCAACAGGATATGAAAGATTTTCGTCACGTATTCGAGGGATAAAATCGGCAATATGAGGGCTTTCTCCTCTCCTATTATTGTTAGCAAAAATTGGTGCACCATAATCGGGGTCAGAAGACTCAGCGTCGGGATCTGGAACCTCATTATTGGCATGTGAAGCCTGACTATCGGGGTCTGAAGCCTCGTCATCGGCATCTGGAGCCTCACCATCAGAGACCGAAACCTCAAAATGGGAGCCTGAAGAATGACCATCGGGATTTGAAGCCTCACCTATGGAAGCTGGATACTCATCCTCGGGACCATCAGCCCCACCGTCGGGATCATGAGCCTCACCGTCGGGAATTGGAACTTCACGTTCGGGAGCTGGATCCTCAACTTCGGGATCTGAAGCCTGACCTTCAGGATTCGGAGCCTCACCTTCGGGATCTGGAGCTTCATCGTTGAGATCTGGTGCCTGACCTTCGGGATCTGGAGCCTCATCGTTGATATCTGGAGCCTCACCTTCGTGATCTGGAGCCTCACCTTCGGGATCTGGATCCTCAACTTCGGGATCTGAAGCCTGACCTTCAGGATCCGGAGCCTCACCTTCGGGATCTGGAGCTTCATCGTTGAGATCTGGAGCCTCATCTTCGGGATCTGGAGCCTCACTTTCATGATCTGAAGCCTCATCGTCAGGATCTGATTCCTCGCTGCTGGAATCTGGAGCCTCATAGACAGGATCTCGATTTTCCACAGCACGGTAACAGGGTTCAGGATCATCCATGAGCGGTCTGTTTTCTTCATGCCGTCTATTTTGTTTTCGTCGACGAGAATAAAATATAATGCCACCAACTATTAACAGCAACCCAACAAATCCGCCAATAATTTCTATGGCAATAGAGTAGGCTGTAGGATAAAATATCCAAAAATGATATATCAATATTGACATAATACTTTTTGGAGCTCACCAACAGGCTATGATTTATTCAATTAAGGCCCAGTTTAGAAGTCAAATTTCACATGTGCCGAATGTAATGCAAATGAATTCAAACAACAGGTTTTGCTCATTTGCATAAGATTTTGTTCAAGTGAAATTCGACGTCTAAACCGGGCCTAATTGTCTGTATTAATTCATAATCATGTAAATGAAAGTTAAAATCATAGGACGATAGCTTTCATGGTGCGTCGTCAGGCGATGGTGTAGACTGGATGGTGCGTCTGTTATATATCGCTCGTCCACATTCCACCTCATTCCAGTCAGGGTAATGTCCGGTCTTGTGGGCATGCTCGGCTACGGCTGAGTTCTCCAAACGAGCGGTCTATAAGAGACGCACCATCCAGTCTACACCATCGCCTGACGAAGACTAGCAGCTTGCAGTCGAAAGTCGCGGTCCACTACAAATTACCCTCAACAGTGAGACAAACGAATAAGTATCATTTTTTTCTTACATTTCCAGGATGAATAATATTTTTCATTCTATTAAATTTCACATACTTTTTTGCCCTGTAGAACTCGCTGGAGTAGGTCGAGTAGGATTGACATCAGGACAGGCATCAGGACAACAACAATTGTGTTCGAGTTGAAGAACCTGACAAAAGAAAACATGATGACTTCCTTTTACTGATAGAGGTTTAATTTCTATCAAAGAAGGAGTCTAGTGGGATTTGAATGACAAAATACTAAATGAAAAAAAAAAAAAAATGTCTTTCGTGGTGGCTAAAGAAAAATCTCGAACCGGCGCGGTTCTCGAACCCGATACCCAAGAGATGAGAAGAGAATTATTTTGCAATTATCTAATACTGTCCAAATACTTAGCAATGTTTGCAAGAAAATTTGTCATATAAAAATTTAATATAGCAAATAGAAATTAATTATTTTTGCAAAACAGGTGTAATTATTTCAGTGTTTTGAAGGTATAGACTGCCATTTTTAAGATTATCTTGTTGGTATATACTGAAACAGTTATATTCTCGTCAATCTTGGGGGTTTCAGAATCTAAATAAAAAAATATTCCTAATTAAGTCCTTTTCGTTATTTTGCTATTTCCTATCTATATATGACAACGTTCTTGCCGATACGGCGGCCATCTTGAATTTTATTGGTTTAAATAAGACATTGTGGGATGCCGAGGGGCAATTATTGGAAAATTCATAGTATGCACAGCTGTCAGGGTGTCTTTTTATATAACTTTATCCTATCCAATGAGAAACACATCAAAAAAAGCCAATTCAATTTGCTGGTAGTTGGAGCTATATGTGAAACACCAAAGCGTATTTTGTTTTGGAGAAAGCCAGTAACTCAGCCATGTTAGGCTTTCTAAATACACAGGAATATTGAATTTCCAATTAGGTTAAACTGGGATTTTTTTGGGATTTTTTCCCAATATTGTTTTATGTAGCACTTTTCCAATATTGGGAAATTCCAAAAAAAACCTAAAGATAACCCAAAAATATCCCAATAATTCCCCATTTTTTCCCCAAACTGAAAATTCAATATTTTTTCCTGTGGGATATCTTTGGGATATCTTTGGGTTATCTTTGGGTTATCTTTGGGTTATCTTTGGGTTATCTTTGGGTTTCCTTTGGAATTTCCCAATATTGGAAAAGTGCTACATAAAACAATATTGGGAAAAAATCCCAAGAAAATCCCAGTTTAACCTAATTGGAAATTCAATATTTTTCCTGTGATATTCCCACGTTTGCCCTCTTGGCATCCCATAATTTAAGATGGCTGCCGTATTGGGGAAAAAGTCTATTGGGTATCTCTGTAGTTTGTTCTTACCGGAACGGCAGCCTCATCTACGATTGATAACCGTCCATCATCTACACCTTTTCTTGACGCGTCACACTTTAGAACTATTGTTGTTATCCAGCCAGGTTGACTGCAAGCATAGGTAAATATTCATTGAACAAAATAAATATTATTGTTAAGAAAATGTGATATGATATTGTATTAAAAGGAACGCCCTGTGCAATGAAATAGTTTTGTCAATATTTAACGGCGATTACATTGTTCTTTGATTGTAAGTCATAAGTTAGAAATCGAATGGAATACTCTAGTTTTTCTTTATCAAAAACAAACTACAAAATGAATATAATAAACTGATCGATAATTGAAATTCGTGTTGTGCAATTTTGGTCTGAAATCACACTTTATGCAATTTTGTTATCACTTGCTCATATGTATACAATTCGTACTCCAGTCAGTTTTACAATTGTAGACTTCATCCATCACATCGGAATGTAGCTCAACCTGAAGGGCAAAGTAATCAGTTCCAATTTCAGGAGATTTAAATTATTTTGTTTTGTCTTCCAAATTGAGCTGCTTTGACGTCACGTGCAAGGGGTCTATTTATCAACCATCGGCTGATGCAAAGAGGACAGTAGTATTATTCCTAACATACCTTTTAGGTATAGGGAAAGCAAGTTCTACTTTTCCTTTATTGCTTTGAAAAAGCATATCTTTTTGAAGGCCTAAATTGGTGAATCTTTGATTGTAGTGATCCCATTTACAAACCTATTGCAGTAAGATAAAATCAAGAAAAGTGGAAGGTTGGCTTTAGTATCCAAATAAAGCGGGAAAATAACCTTAGTGCATGAAACTTTTTTATATTTTACGTTGTGATTAAGAAAGCCGTTGACGAATATCCTTGGGAACAGGTAATCAGTTATACCTTTATCAGATAAATAGACTCTTTTATTTTGGGTGAAATGTTTCCCTGTTTCACACCACGAGTTATTCTCTTGAGAATTACATGCAATTATTGATGGAAGTTGAGCAAAATATCGTGTTTTGTAAGTGGCGAGCAAGCAACTATTTGCCGATACCGAAGGCAGTATGCCAAACATGCCAAATCATTTTCTGATGGCTCAGGAAAGCGAGCCATGTTGACAAATGCAACATTACTGCGCATGAGCAGACATTATTTGCAGTAAAACGGCTTTGCAACGTAATGCGCATGAGCAGACCATTTGAAGGCAGTTATTTGCAGTTCTCTCGGCCAATCAAAACAACAGAAAAAATAATTTGAATGATGAGATTTTTTGTTTGAGTTGTGTTCTTACTCATGATATCTTCTCATGTGCAGCCCTTGAAAAAGAGTTGGTACTCTAAACAAATGACACGTGATCTGAAATGGGAAAACATTACGCCCAAGGTAAAGAAATTTCGAGCTCTTTGCCGCCATGCTTGTGCTACCAAATTGGCGCATGTTCACACAATTTTGCTGATTTTTTTAAATTGGCGGCTTATTGTTTGGCATAAATACTGCAAAATGTTTACCGTCATGAAGAACTGAAAGGACTAATTGGCGATAAACAAATTGCATGGTAATATAAATTTTGATAAGAAAAAAGCATAATGCAATATGAATGACGTTGAAATAAAGTAATGACCTAATTCATCTTTCCCAATTTCGCTAAACAAAGACCTAGATAACAAGGGAAGGCCTAGGACCTCATTGTGCATAGGATTATAAGACTCGTGGCTTTATTATATATAGAGCTGTTAAATTGTGACGTATTTCCGGGTCCAACTGTTCACAAAAACTGCTAAAATAGAGCGAAAATCGTACTCAATGGTTTAACCTCCACCTGAAGCAATTAGAACTTTGGACAACAAATCCCGGAAGTCGTTTTTCCTACGATGGAAGTCACACTTAAAAGCTCTACATGTTGGGTCTCGAAATTCAGCTCCTAAATCCTATAATCACTAGATCGATATCAGACTTTTTGATATTCGGAAAGACGAATATAGTTCACTTTACCGCTACTTCTTCACAAGGAGGTTCAATGGAGAACGGTATGCATGGGTTGTAAGCATAATTCCATCCTTGCTTCTCAGCCTGAAATCTTACACAATAAAGAAAAAAACCACGTAAGTAAAAGTTATCATAAATTAGAAATAATGATGATAATAATAATAATAATAATAATAATAATAATAATAATAATAACAACAACAATAATAATAACAATCATCATCATAATATCAATAACAATAAAAAATAAATAAAGCATAATGAGAACAATGATAATAATAATATTAATAATAATAATAATAATGAAAAGAATAAGAGTGATTGCACTAAACCAGTGAAACAAAAAGTAGAAATTAGTATTACATAACACTAACTAAACAATAGAAAACAATATAATGAGCATAATTTAGTTCTAAATAGTTCTGTTTATTGGGCACGCTTTAGTGTTTGTACTCTAATAATAATAATAATAATAATAATAATAATAATGATGATGATGATGATGATGATGATTTGATGATGATCATGATAATAATGATAATAACGTAACGTTGTACTAGTACAAAGAAACAGTAAGATTGTAAGACCGACAAAGGACAGTTCGTGTTTGTGAGTATTTAGCTATAGTCGGTATTTAATAGGTATTATTTTGGGCGGAGCTCATTATTCATGATTTTTACCCTGTCAATCTATTGTGCTATTGTGTAGACTCGATTGTGATTGGGCTATTAGATCATGTGACAATTGAAGGTTTACCTTTCTGGTTGCGATAATAATTTTTATTCGGCATTAAATAGCACTTCCACAGTTGATATTTTACCCAAGATTTTAAACAAGATTGAGTAAACGGAGTAAACAACTTTTAAAAGAGTTCAGTTTGAAAATGCGCTTCATCTTGTACTCCAAAGACAAGTTACATCTCAAGATGGAGGCAGAAATGGAAGCCCTGTTAATGCATAAACTTCACCTCTTAAAACCGAGACGAAAATTTATATATTCCTTCGGAAAATTCGGGAAATGCTCAAGGCATACTTCCTCAATCGATTGGAAGTTCGGGAAGGAAAAAGTGTTTGACTATTTTGAGCTGAGAGCCGAAGATGTGAAACCAGGTTCAAGTATTCTTATGGTGATTCACTGTAATCACTGACTATTATAGTCTTTGACATTAAAATGTAATTACCGAACTAGAAACTATTACCAACGGATTTAAATTGAGATCAAATGAAAGTTCGAATACACTTTATTGTTTTTGAGGCTCGGGCTGGCTTATTTATCCAGTTAAAATTAAAATATTTTACTTTATCGAAATTTCTCAATACTTTTCCCACTATATTTGAGCACTGAATTTTCTAAGTATCATGACTTTAACTGCGCATGTCCGTTCGGAATTTCTGGCGATGTCAAATTAATAATACCCACAATGCCCTTTGGTCTTGGAATGCACTATTCAGTATTCAGTATTCAACGTTTTTTTGAAATAGCTGCATACGACTTTCTCTTTTATTTATTACCTTGGCTTGCCGTCCTTGCGTGCTAGGGATATTAGGTTGTAGTAATGTCCAGAGAAAGTATAGGAACAATTGTTCGTTTTTTTACCATTTGATATCGTCACGCCAATGACTAGAACAAGCAGCACGTTGCTAATTATATGAAATGCTACTAGTCTTGACATCTTGAGCCTTATGATTATGCTTCCGTCTTTGGAGAAGAAAACTGGAAATAGGAAATAATGAAAAACTTTTAAAGAACTGTTAAACCAAGAAAATACTTTTTTGGGCTCTTTCTTGGTGTTGCAAGACACCTGAGGCATGAACACAATAAAACAATAGCCAAGAACAAAGAACTTAGAACGAAACAGTACCCTGCAATACAAAGAACCCTAACCTTGAATACAATACTTACTGCAACACCAAGAAACACCCCATTTTGTATGACGAAAGAACAGTAGCGTAGGTACTTGGCGCCCCCCACTTTTTGTATAGAAAGTTTTATTCCCTATTTCGTCGTAAATATCGCTACACTCCTGCGAAAGAACATTACATCATGATTTGTGATCGGGGAATCCCCTAGTTAGACCTGAAGAATGATCACAAACAACAAATCTTTGAATGAAACTTTTTTACTCACAAACTCGAAAGAAAAAGAAACACAATGCATTGTATTTAATGATAAAAGAACTTATCATAGTATTAACATTGCCTTTGTATATATTTGGAGTTTCATTCTCTGTAAGCATGTGGACATGTCATGGCAAGCCTGTCACGCAATGACTCTATTATAAGGTTATCTCACTAGCAGTATTCGCTATTGCGCATAAATTTTGCATCGAGAATTGAATTTTCATGTAAGAATTTTACCAGTGATGATCAATTGAATTGGTTTCACATCTCGTTATGTGTCTACGAGTAAAAATCGAAGAGTCCTGATGTGAGGAACTTGTTTTTTATCATTTCCGGTTTTGGAAATTGTTACCATCACTCCAACAACAAAATAAAACGCTTTTATATGCATCTAACTGCTTTAACTTAAATATTTCTGGTTTACTTACCTTTGCTTTGCCTTATGAATCGTTTTCTATTCACAGAACTCACCAGTACGTTAAGTACCAGGATCGGAGTTGCTTGATATAGATTCTACCACAACTGCACAACAAGCTTTGGCGAGTTGCCGAAATTTCTTTACAAATATGTCTAAGATATTTTTTAGATTTTTTTCTACTGGCCTCTAAAGGATTCCTGTTTCAGTACATATAAGAGTGTATTTCGATTTTTTTAAGGACATTACGCTCTTTGTCGATTTTCTGAAGTGCTAAGCTGCAAGCAAACTGAGTGGTAGGCCTACTGTGATGGAAACAAAGGAAACGCTTCTAGGAAATGTCTAGGGTCAAGGTTGATAATGATATTAGATCATGTGTCTAAGAAAATATGCAAAATGACAATGACGAAGGCAGCTTAGGCAGCCCTCAAAGCCATAGGAGAAGGAGAGGCTAGGTGCCATCATTTAGTGACAAAGCTACCGTTTCGTTGAGCTGCGTCCTTCGCAATTCAGCTCTTAAGCTGCAAGCAAGGATGATTAGCCCCTCCAATTTATTTATTTATTTAGTTATTACTTATATTTTATGGCATTTATTCACTAAGAACCTGCTCAAAAACGCAACACCTTAAAAGCATTGAAAATATTCAAATAAATCTAAAAATAAAGATTCTTTTTTCCCAAAAATACTTTCCAGTGCATCAAAAGAGATGTGTTTATTCTTTTTCACCTAGACATGTTTTTGAAAATTACTAAAAGAACACCAATTAATGCTTGTTATTTTTAAATTTTCAGTTTTATGTAAATGTAATACTTACGGATATATTTTTAATTTTAAATCTTAAATCTAAATATCATTCATTATCAGCTAAAACAGAGTGCTTGCGGAACGTCACTTTGATTAGAAGATTAGTCATAACTATTACGATTTCCTCAAATCTGATTGGTTGAGAAACTATTCTACTAATCTATCTGGTAATCCGAATCGGAAACCTGTAATTGGACAGTTTCATGAGCCAATAATTTTGCTGCTTTTAACTAAATCAACCAATCAGAGCATTAATTCAAACCACTATAAGATAACAACTTCGTCTCGTCGTCCTGTCTTTGCATACAGATTTGTGTCAAAAATATTTACTTTTTCCGAAAAGTCGCAGTTTTTTTGATAAGGAACGAATTTTTTTCCTCGGCAATTATAATAGTTATGATTAATTGGTAATAGGACTTCGTTTTGTCCAATAGGCCTTTTGCAACAACAGGTCACTAATTTGTTGCTATATTGAGGTGCACTTTTTAATTCTGATGTTCATTTTGACCAGGCTGCTCGATTTAAGAGGGGTAGGGTCACGTGACCTGTTGTTGCAAAAGGCCTATCGGTCTGTAATCATGCAAGTGGTTAACAAAATCGCACGACGTACCGCGTATGCCATTATTAAACCTGGGATTTAGCTTTTTTTAGAGAGATTAAAAAGTTTGAAAACGCCGGTTAACATAGTACAAATTGCTTTGACGGGCTATTGTAAAATACACCCTTCTTGTTCATTAAGCCTGGTTCACACTAGCGTCGTAATCGTTATCGTCAGCAACATACGCAGGCTCAATATTGCATTTATTTGAATTTGAATTTGAATTTAGAGGGGTTCATCATCCTTACTTGCAGCTGAAGAGCTGAATTACGAAGGATGCAGCTCAACGTGGTCGAGTCGAAGGCATAGGAAGGCGCCTCGGGCAGCCGCCATACGACTCATATCTGACCACGGAGCACAGCTCAGATCGAATTAGGGTCGGTTTTTGTTTACGATTACGATTACGACGCTAGTGTGAACCAGGATTTAGGGTACAAGGTACTGCCCCTTGCCCCCCCAGGCCCTTCCCCAAAGGATTCTATTGGCTCACTTTTTAAAATAAAGCTTTTGTAAGTTGATTTAGACTCTTTATCAATATTTTACGCCATACCTTATTTTAGCTTAAAACAGAAGAATACTGTGAAGTATAATATTATTGATAGCTGCAATTATCACTTAATCAGTTCTCTCTTGGTCCATTTCGGTCATTGAGAGGCTGATGTTCTTGGCCTTGAGCTCTTCTTTGTTGAATGTAATGTTGAATGCACCTTATTATTCTAAATAATATATAGCAGGCGAAAATAGCCGAGATACCAACAGCTATCCATTTACCGATGTCTGGTTCTGTTAGGGGGGAAACACAACTCGTGAGAGTGAAAATAACAAACAACGGTGTTTTATTTTTGGGTTGGTATGCGGAAATACTACAAAGGCCGTAAATTTTAAAGTCTTCGAAAAATTTTCCATTACGACCTGATTTCTTGACAGGTTAATTAAAGAAAAAAATGAATTTTAATGCTACAACATCACATCGTGGATATCTTTTGTGAAAACGTTTAGTTTAAGTTCACGTTCAAAAATATTTAGATAATAATGATGATGATGATGATGATGATGATGGTGGTGGTGGTGGTGGTGGTGGTGGTGGTGGTAGTGGTGGTGGTGGTGGTGGTGGTGGTGGTGGTGGTGGTGGTGGTGGTGGTGGTGGTGGTGGTGGTGGTGGTGGTGGTGGTGGTGGTGGTGGTGGTGGTGGTGGTGGTGGTGGTGGTGGTGGTGGTAGTGGTGGTGGTGGTGGTGGTGGTGGTGGTGGTGGTGGTGGTGGTGGTGGTGGTGGTGGTGGTAGTGGTGGTGGTGGTGGTGGTGGTGGTGGTGGTGGTGGTGGTGGTGGTGGTGGTGGTGGTGGTGGTGGTGGTGGTGGTGGTGGTGGTGGTGGTAGTGGTGGTGGTGGTGGTGGTGGTGGTGGTGGTGGTGGTGGTGGTGGTGGTGGTGGTGGTGGTGGTGGTGGTGGTGGTGGTGGTGGTGGTGATGATGATACACAAAGAAAGCAAAAGATTCAAAGCTGAAACTGCCGAAGCAAATGAACACAAAAAAAGTTATTGGATTTCTCCGCAGTATTTGAGTGACCAAAATAACTTTTTTTAAACATTGTAGCTCATTCGGATTACATCAGATCGAAATGAAACTGTGGATTATGATAAATCACAACGCGATCTAAAAATCAGTATCTATTTTGCAATTATGACTTCCGCGCGATCTAAAAAAGATATCAAAAATCTGAGACACCTGAAGCTCATTATCCACAGAGCCTGCTAATATACTTTTGATCGACATAGCGGAAATTCGAATCCTGCGGGAAGTTGTCAAATGAAGTGCGATAGATTGTCACTTTGAACCCAATACCTTTTTTTGTGTTCCAAAAAAGACAATTTTATATAAATATTCGAAAACTACATTTATTTAGCTTTCAGAAAATGTATAGTTTAATGGCAAAATATTGTAAAGCCCGTGTGAAATGTCAGGTAGCACGTATAGAGTATTTATCGAGTACTTACCGGTTGGAAGAGGCTCACCAAGTGGACAGGCATCAGGACAGCAGCAGTTGTGTTCTACTTGCAGAATCTGTTCATATTGAAAATTGCATAAGAACAAGAAAGATGATGTTTAAACAATAAACTGTGAGGCATTTGTAGTGCGTTCGAACGCGACATATTTGCTAAATTTGATAAAACTCCGACGCATAGATTCAATCATTTTTTTTACAATTTCAACGTACGTTCTTTGAATTCATTCATATTAGAATAACAAAATCTTTCAGATCCTTACCGGGTTATAATAATCATTATTGATAACCAAAAACTGAGCATCATGCAAGCCTTTCAACTTTGGGTTGCACTTCAACAGGACCCGTGTTTTCTCGGACGACCTGTTGTTAATTTTTTATGGAAAAAAAAAAGAGCTTTTTTTATATATTGGTGAGATGAGTCTGAGTATTGTAGTGGTGTGGTGTGGCGTGGCGTGGCGTGGCGTGGCGTGGCGTGGCGTGGCGTGGCGTGGCGTGGCGTGGCGTGGCGTGGCGTGGCGTGGCGTGGCGTGGCGTGGCGTGGCGTGGCGTGGCGTGGCGTGGCGTGGCGTGGCGTGGCGTGGCGTGGCGTGGCGTGGCGTGGCGTGGCGTGGCGTGGCGTGGCGTGGCGTGGCGTGGCGTGGCGTGGCGTGGCGTGGCGTGGCGTGGCGTGGCGTGGCGTGGCGTGGCGTGGCGTGGCGTGGCGTGGCGTGGCGTGGCGTGGCGTGGCGTGGCGTGGCGTGGCGTGGCGTGGCGTGGCGTGGCGTGGCGTGGCGTGGCGTGGCGTGGCGTGGCGTGGCGTGGCGTGGCGTGGCGTGGCGTGGCGTGGCGTGGCGTGGCGTGGCGTGGCGTGGCGTGGCGTGGCGTGGCGTGGCGTGGCGTGGCGTGGTGTGGTGTGGTGTGGTGTGGTGTGGTGTGGTGTGGTGTGGTGTGGTGTGGTGTGCGCTTTGGGTAGTTGGATTTGTTGAATTTGCACATAGTTAATGGAGTGGAATGGTTTGGAAACCTATTGTTTTTGTTCGACTTTTTCCATTGTTATATGACGTTGACCGTGCACAGAGAAGGAAAAGTTACAGTGTTCGTTCATAGTAACTCAAGGAATACAGACATTTTTTTCTCAAAATGTTCTAAAATAGATGGTATTTGTTAATAAATCCTCTATGATAGAGATTATTTGTTAATTGAAAAGGAAATCACCCTTTTTGTACGCTTTCTTATTTATCATCTAGTAACTTAACTGTATCTGTGCGGAATCATTTATCCTCTTCTTTGTAATCTTAGAATGAAAATTTTACACTTTCAAAATGATCGTACATGAAAATAGTACGGAAACTAGTATTTTCAGCCATACTTGCTTTGGTTCATTGTGCACGGTCAATATCACGTGATGGTACGTTTCAACATCGCTAGGCAAACAAAAGCCTAGAACAATAGGTTTTCCAAACCATTCCACTCCATCAACTATGATTTGCAAGAAACCTGACTCACCTGTTTGGTACTTGGAACACTAATTCTTCCTCATCTTCCTCTAACTGGCATTGTACACCTGATTGTTGTCCCAAGGCAGTATAAGTTGTCCCTTCGTTCTTCCACCTACAAATCTACAAAATAAAATGAGAAAGAAACTCATCATAATTATGATGAAAATGATATAATAATAATGAAAATGATATAATAATAATAATAATAATAATAATAATAATAATAATAATAATAATGTCTTACCGCTACGTCTTTACGTCTTTGCGTGGCGTGGCGTGGCGTGGCGTGGCGTGGCGTGGCGTGGCGTGGCGTGGCGTGGCGTGGTGTGGTGTGGTGTGGTGTGGTGTGGTGTGGTGTGGTGTGGTGTGGTGTGGTGTGGTGTGGTGTGGTGTGGTGTGGTGTGGTGTGGTGTGGTGTGGTGTGGTGTGGTGTGCGCTTTGGGTAGTTGGATTTGTTGAATTTGCACATAGTTAATGGAGTGGAATGGTTTGGAAACCTATTGTTTTTGTTCGACTTTTTCCATTGTTATATGACGTTGACCGTGCACAGAGAAGGAAAAGTTACAGTGTTCGTTCATAGTAACTCAAGGAATACAGACATTTTTTTCTCAAAATGTTCTAAAATAGATGGTATTTGTTAATAAATCCTCTATGATAGAGATTATTTGTTAATTGAAAAGGAAATCACCCTTTTTGTACGCTTTCTTATTTATCATCTAGTAACTTAACTGTATCTGTGCGGAATCATTTATCCTCTTCTTTGTAATCTTAGAATGAAAATTTTACACTTTCAAAATGATCGTACATGAAAATAGTACGGAAACTAGTATTTTCAGCCATACTTGCTTTGGTTCATTGTGCACGGTCAATATCACGTGATGGTACGTTTCAACATCGCTAGGCAAACAAAAGCCTAGAACAATAGGTTTTCCAAACCATTCCACTCCATCAACTATGATTTGCAAGAAACCTGACTCACCTGTTTGGTACTTGGAACACTAATTCTTCCTCATCTTCCTCTAACTGGCATTGTACACCTGATTGTTTTCCCAAGGCAGTATAAGTTGTCCCTTCGTTCTTCCACCTACAAATCTACAAAATAAAATGAGAAAGAAACTCATCATAATTATGATGAAAATGATATAATAATAATGAAAATGATATAATAATAATAATAATAATAATAATAATAATAATAATAATAATAATAATAATAATGTCTTACCGCTACGTCTTTACACTCAGGAGCTTTTACCGTAAATGGAATACATGGATTATATGCGAAGTTCCAACCTTTGACATCTATTTCGAACCTTAGAAGAAGTGGCACAAGAACGCATACAAATTAATAAACGGATCGACTGAAAGCTGGTAACATTGTAAATTATGCTTACTTTGGATAACCATTCGAGCTTGCTAGCGGAGCTAGATTATAAACTCGTCCTCTAAGAGTGCAGGAACAAGGTGATCCCACTTGATAGTTGTCACCTGTTGTAGAGCTAGCGGGAAACAGTACGCAGAAGTAACAAGCAACTAGAAGTGTCCCTTGACTAGGCATATTTCGTTGATATGCAGTATCCTGCAATTGAAATTACAAAACTGACATTGAAACTGAGAAGGAAGCTAACTATCTATCTATCTATCTATCTATCTATCTATCTATCTATCTATCTATCTATCTATCTATCTATCTATCTATCTATCTATCTATCTATCTATCTATCTATCTATCTATCTATCTATCTATCTATCTATCTACCTATCTATTTCTATCTATCTATCTATCTATCTATCTATCTATCTATCTATCTATCTATCTATCTATCTATCTATCTATCTATCTATCTATCTATCTATCTATCTATCTATCTATCATCTATCTATCTATCTATCTATCTATCTATCTATCTATCTATCTATCTATCTATCTATCTATCTATCTATCTATCTATCTATCTATCTATCTGTTTGTCTGTCTGTCTATCTGTTTGTAAAACCTATTGTTTTAAGTTCATTTCCTTGAGTTCAACTGACAAAATGAAAATGTCTAGCACTTGAATATTAGCTATTTCCAAAAAGTGCACAAGCACAAGCACAAGCACAAGCACAAGCACAAGCACAAGCACAAGCACAAGCACAAGCACAAGCACAAGCACAAGCACAAGCACAAGCACAAGCACAAGCACAAGCACAAGCACAAGCACAAGCACAAGCACAAGCACAAGCACAAGCACAAGCACAAGCACAAGCACAAGCACAAGCACAAGCACAAGCACAAGCACAAGCACAAGCACAAGCACAAGCACAAGCACAAGCACAAGCACAAGCACAAGCACAAGCACAAGCACAAGCACAAGCACAAGCACAAGCACAAGCACAAGCACACCCAGGGCAAGGATAAAAATAGTTTGATACTTGTGCTTGCGTTTGTCCTTGCGCTTATGCTTGCGTCGTAGTGAAAACGGTATTCCTGCTTGTGTTTTGTGCTTGCGACTGTCCTTGCGTCGCTAGTGAAAAACAGCCTTAATTGGCAGCTGTACACACGGGCAGTCGTCCTACACGAGGACAAATTGGTGGAATTATACAGAAAATCAGCAGCAAATATAATTCTCTTTAATTACTGGGTTGCCTGTGTGGCAAACCAGTCTTCAAATGAGGGCCGTTTTTCTTTTTCAGGCGTCAGGTAGATCATAATGTCTATCGTGACGTCACACGTCACGATTGGTCAAGAACTAGTAACCATAGCAATAGTCTGTTTAATAAAATTGTATTGTGTTATGTATTTGTCTACAAATATGATCCACAATTTAAAATTTAATAGAATTTGCCACATGATACGAGCACGAGGTAATAGCTTTCGGTGTTTGGGTGCCATTAATTCATTCGTTCAAGGTTCGTGAGGTATGTTGTCTGTAGGCATGTGGCCTACCATTGTCTTTAGCTTTTTTAACGGTACGCTTAAACTACTTACAAACGACGCACACGCCGTACGTGGTAGACCCACACTAAAAGATGTTATTGAGCGATTTTGGAACGGGTTGGTCCACGTACTCAAAGAGAGAAGTCTGACTATCTATGAGCTATCTTTGAGAATCGATATCCATGAGCAAACTATGAGAATCGTAGAACTTGAAAAAATAGTTAAAATAGACTAAGAGAATCTATGAACTATCTAGCTATGGTCAAACTAGATCTTACCAGATCTCAGATACAAAAAAAAAAAAAAAAAAAGAAAAGAAAAGAAAAACTGAGACAAACTACAAAACGTGTGACAAACAAAGCTTTGATGAAAGCTGACTCCAAGAACTTGTAGAAGTCAGACGAGCTGATAGTGATCTACAAAAAAGCGAACTGCCAAGACTCCTTGTTGAATATTTCCATTTATGAAAATACAGAAAACAAAAATTGAGGGGAAAACAAATTACCAGTTAAACACATTTTGGCTAAGAGTATTTACATTGATGAAACGTTTTTTTTTTTGCAGTGAACAGTTTCGATACTGAAATAGATATGTTTATTTCATCAGCTAGTCTTGAAAGGTCACGGTACTGTAGTAGGTCAAGAAGAAACCTAATACGCGTTGACGCGTCAGTAACGCAGCACTAATGTCTTACTAGAATTTAAAATGTTTTTAATAAAGGGGGACTTTGAACCCAAAAGGAACACTTTCGTGTGAAATAATAAAGAGTATATAGGATTGGCGAGTGGGCGAGCTCTTGCACAGGCAAGCAAGTGAACGCTCCAAGAGCGTCTAGTTTGCATACATTTCTCAAAGGGCATAGGTAATTTAATCCTGCCTGTGCTTAGATAGGAATGCCATCGCTCTCTCAAACTATTTAAAGATAAGTATATAATATTGATTTGAATAAAAATATGTATCTTAAAAGAGCAACGGATTTCTCCTCATTGTCTTTCTAGTCGATTTTATTTAGAAGAAGCGGCTCATTTCTCAACTGGCTTTTGACTTTACAAGCTACAGTACAACTGAAATATCACTCGGGACTGATCATAATACTGAAAAATATCAAGCATAACGAAAGGAAAAATAAAGGGTTTCCTACTCCAAAGTAAAATAACGTTTCCTTCTCAAAAATATAGATTCATACTTTGAAATGTTTGCAGTATTTGTCAAATTACCTTACCTTTCAGTTAAAGATTGGGTTTCGATTCACTGACGAATACTATGTGTCGTAAATAACCCAGTTTGTAAACTCGTTGTTCCAGCAGTGCTATCAGGAACTAACAGTAAAACCTTTCTAAATATAACCTGGGATGATCAGGTTACGTATATTCGATTTCTTATTGATATCTATTTGATTTTCAAAGGTTTTAAACGATTTACGTGCGGTCGAACCTCTTCAGGCTAGAGATCGCACTTCTTGGAAATGCTATTCCGAGCAACTGTAATATGAGCGCGTTATTACTACAGAAAGTGAAAGTAGTTTTGATCGCGTGACTTCACACAAGAAGCCCAAACATTGACCTTATATTTATTCAACAAATAACTGCAAATTTTCGTGTTTTTTTTTTTTTTTTTTTTACCTTTGTTGATCTCCCGGTGAAGCTAGTTTCGGCGGGGAAGTGTGCAACTATTCTGGACAACTTTACTTCATGGCTAGAAAACCAGGTCCAAGAATCACGGGCGCCAGAGTCGCCTCCACGTTTGGATTAAAACTACCGCTTTATTTTGTTTTCAATGGTCTAATAAATCTGTTTTGGTACGGCTGACCTTTAGTAGCTCTGATTTCAATCTCGTGAAGTTTGTCTTAAGGACCGATCGTGTGTCACTCGGAATTAATCGGTAACGTACTATACGTTACCGATTAGTACCGAGTGACCCACGATCGGTTCTTAATATTAAACAGACAAACATCACGAGATTGAAATCGTAGCTAGATGTTTATTCACTACTAAAGGTCAGCCGTACCGAAGCAGATTTATTCGACCGTTGGAAACAAAATAAAGCGTTAGTTTTAATCCAAACGTGGAGGCGACTCTGGCGCCCGTGCAAGAATGACAGGTCTCTATCGAGCCAGCTGTAACATCCTTTCCAGCTTCGCATATAGTCCGGTCTGTTAGCGACAAAAATAGCAAATATCGTGCACTTTTGAGTACAAGCACCAAACTTGGCACAAATTTTCGTAGGGAGCCATATCTCGGAAAACCGAAAAGTCTGCCATTTCCTACCATGTTCTGGCACTGATGCACCACCATGCACTACACTGTATGCATATAATGCATTGAATGCATTACCATTTCTTGAATGCCCATTAATATTGTCAAAAGTTTGGGCTAAAAGCGGGTACGTTCTTTAAATTTGTACTGTAATGAAAAGAAATGTATGGGATCAACGACCTAATACCAAATAACAAATGTGTAATGGGGGATATGCAAAAAGTCAAGTATTTATATACGTTATATTACGTCCAAATAGAATATATCAGTTACACTAAACAAGAATTATTTCAAGTCGAGGCACTTGCGTCCATTGACAAAAATATCTAGTTACGTTTTTTGTAACCAGGCCTGCATGACTAATTAACCTCAAAACTAATTAGCATTGAGCCCGTGCATATCTGGAATGCGGTGTCGCGCGCAAAAAAAAAAGATCTATGAGAATCTATGAGCAAACTATGAGAATTAGAACTATCTAGCCAAACTAGCAGTTTTTCATATCATCTTCATTTGGTATTCATTGGTCTCGTTCGAGAACACAGTAGCTAGCGCTCTAGTCAAAAATGGAATTCACTTCTCTCGGTTCGCATCGTGTTGTCTCTTGTGAATTTTGTTCTAAATCATATATCCTCATTATCTAGACACCACTCGCTCATTATTTTTACCCTTCGCCTCGTCTTTACACGCGTCCACATAGACTTTCCAAAAGTCCTCTGTCCCTTTCTTTTTTTTTTTTTTGCTGGCGGGACTGAGGACTTTTCAATTTACCGACGGGTTTTTCCGTCTGTGAATAAATTATATCAAACAGACAATCAACCGAGATTGACGACATTTTTGGCGCGAAACGGAAATCGAATCCCTGCAAGGGAAACAAGTCGTCCACTCGCGACTTGTCGCTCTTTACATCCATGAACAGGGAGAGGAAAAGAGAGTGGTCGACTTGAAGCAAGTCTAGCGTCCACAGTGGTTTTCTAGAGGAAAAATATAACTTATATGGTCTCCAAATACAACTAAGATGTGGGGAAAAGTTCCTGCCAAAAACTAGTTATAACTATTTATATAATTATATAATTTCTTATTCTTTGTACATAAAGTAGATATTTTAAATATTATTTTCGGCAGGGAGTCGGCCGATCATCTGCACATAAAACTGCTGGATAAAGATCCAACAAACTCAGATTTTCCAGAAAGCGTGTTCATGTGTATGTGGAAAATTATTGGTCGAAAACATGGAAAAAACATATTTATTATCATTGAATACAGAGCGACTTAGTTGTTTACACTTTGACATCCAGATACTAATGAGTAAAGATTTCCATTTGTACCGTCGTACTTTGCGGGGCGTGACGAACATCGCCTGGGGTTGAATGATAAACAGTGTGTCTAGGTTCGATGAGTTCAAGGCAATGTTCCCTTATTAAAATGCCATGCTCTCTACTTCAAAACAACATTCCTTGTTAACCGTTATGTTCTTATGTTGAGCTGCCAAAATGATATGATCAACGCCTTATTCCATAAACAGTGTGTCTAGCCTTGATGAGTTCAAGGCAATGTTACCTTATTGAAATGCCATGCTCTCTACTTCAAAACAACATTCCTTGTTAACCGTTATGTTCTTATGTTGAGCTGCCAAAATGATATGATCAACGCCTTATTCCATAAACAGTGTGTCTAGCCTTGATGAGTTCAAGGCAATGTTACCTTATTGAAATGCCATGCTCTCTACTTCAAAACAACACGTAGCATGAAAGCATTAACGAATTGGAAATTGATGTAATAATTTGTTTATTACACATTTAGGGTCGATACATAACACACAAGAGATTATATTTTATTGTCATAATTATCAGTTTACCGTTTACCGTGAAGTGATATCGTATCACTTCACTGATATGGGTTTTTTTTACGACTTTATTTCACGGATATCGACCCTAAATGTGTAATAAATCGCGATATGATACGGGAAACTCGTGAATAAAAACGATATCAAGCTCTTAACCTGTGATAATCTCTATTTATTATATAGATATCGATGAAATACCAGGATTTATCCGGTGTCTAAAACTTCGTACCTCCTACACAGTGAAGATATGATATCCTTCACATGTGAATGTATCACCGTTGCCATGACTACTTTGCTATCAACCAATCACACATTGAGGTCTTCGAGCGCCGTTTCTCAGATCAAATTGGCATCTCCCACATCGTCGACAAACGAGAATTTTGATATTTTTGACCTTTTTCCTGCCTTTATGTTAAGTTTTTATCATCAAAAATAGTAGAAAAAGAGAGTTGGTGGTGAGTTAAGCTTAATTGAAGGAGAAAATAACTGACTAGAAAACACCAAAACGAAAAACCTATTACGACCTAAAATTCTTCAAGAAATGACTAGAAATTAATTCAGGAAGAGCGTAAAGAAGACAGAAAAATTGAAAATATTACACCAAGTGAACTTAACCTTTATCTAAGCCAATTCGTAGTGGCTGCAAGAACAAAGATGGGGAAAGACTACTTTCTCGCTACGCAAGAAACGGCGATAAATAAGCTTATATTATGGAAAGTGATATTACAGTGAGCCAAGAATCCACCTGAGTTTGTTTACGTATATTTATTATATGGATATGAGTGTTTTACTGTAAAATACGCCACTCGTAGATCTCATACGAAACTACATCCGGGGTACGGTGGACATATTTTCCATATCCTCACTAGTGAGGATATCGGTGACGTCATTCCTTGGTTTTCCCCGCTCATTTCGGCGCGAGTTGTCAAAACACTAGTCAGACAAAATGGCGAGATTTGTAAAAGTCACAGACGAATACATCAAATCTTTCAGCGAACAACAGGAGAACGAAAATACAAAGAAAAAGACACTTTATGACCTGAGAATATTCAACGAATTTCTCCTAAGTGAACAGGAAAACCGAGAGATTCATACAATTCCTCCGAAAGAATTGCAAGATCTTGCAGTCAGGTTTGTCCTTGGCGTACGAAAGAAAAACGGTGAAGAGTACGAACCATCTTCTATAAGAGCTTTTTTACAAAGCGTAGACCGCCACCTTCGTAAAAATGGGTACTCTTATTCACTACTGAATGACAAAGAGTTCAATGAAGTCCAAGACATTCTCAAAAAAAAAAAAACCAGCTAAAATCCATTGGTAAAGGCAATAAGCCGAACAGTGCCGATCCTATCACAGACGAACTAATAGAGCAGTTTCATAGTGAAGGTATCCTTGGAAATAAAACTCCTAGAGCGCTGTTGAACACAGTTTGGATGAACAATTGTGTATACTTCGGAATGAGACCTGGAAAAGAACAGCGAGATCTCTGCTGGGGTGATTTACAGCTAAAAACTAACACAGAGGGAGTTCGCTACGTGGAGTTTGCCATCGAGCGCCAAACAAAAACTCGAACCGGCGAACCCGAGAAATGTGAGAGAGAAAAAGCCAAAGATGTATGAAAAATGTGATAATCCCGATAGATGTCCAGTATTAACTTACTTGGCTTACAAAGAACAAAGACCGTCCGAAATGATGAAAGACGATTCACCATTTTATCTAGCCGTAAACCTGACAGAACTTCCGAGGCCAGGAAAATGCTGGTTCAAAGCTTCTCCTTTAGGAGTCAATTCCCTCCGGTCGATGGTGAAAAACATGTTGGAGAGTTCTCAGATTCAGTCAGACAAAAAGCTTAAACGAAGCTTCAAGTTCTTTAGCAATTCAGCCTTCTCAAAGGATTACAACAGTGGATGAAATAGCAGTTTCAGCAGTTCTCCCTGCAACAAGTGCTGCTTCGCAACCTGTTTTCCATCAATGTCAGATAGGAACTGTAAATGTTTTCACAAACGATGGCGGCCATGGCGGCGAGATTCAACAGAGTTTCACGCGCAAAAGACGGCGTGTGATTATAGACAGCGACGAAAGCCAGTAAGCCACTTTAAAAACAGTTTAAATCCCTTTAAAAACAGCAAAATTTAGAGAAACTTTTCAATATTTATATACATTTTGTTTTTTACATGTTTTAAGATCAATTGTTTGCTATTATTGCTATTGTAATATTTTGACTATTTGCAAAATAAAGACACTTTGGAGAACATTTTCGTTTATTTTTTTATTTATTTTCCAGCTAAAACACTCATATCCATATAATAAAAAGAAAATTACACGTTGGCTTGAACATATGAAGTTTATCTTCTCGTGGAAAAAAGATTTCACTTGTTCGCTACGCTCACTCGTGAAATCTTTTTTTCCACTCGAAGATAAACTTCATATGTTCGCGCCACCGTGTAATATCCTCTATATAGAGGATATTACATGGTCGCGCGGAGATACGAATTTTTCTTCGAGTGTTGATGTTATCTCTCACGAGTGAACGCAGCGAACGAGTGAGAGATAATATCAGCACGAGTAGATAAAATTCGTATCTCCAAGCGGCCATGTAATGTTCTTTTTATTATATGAAATCTTCAATGAAAAATAATGGAGAATTTGAGAAGCTGAGCAAAAAGTCGAAATTTGTCACCACCAGTGTTGATATAAATCGTATCCCCACTGGCCACTGGTGGGAGTGGGGATATCAATTTTATCATTTTAATGTCACTCAATATCACACTCTATTTCATATAATAAATAATAATATATAATCGACCCTTAATGTGTAATAAACAAATTATTACATGTTAAGAGCTGATATCATTTTTATTCACTCGTTTTCCGTATCATATCGCTCACTCGCTCACAGACTCGCTTGTTCGCGATATGACGGGAAACTCGTGAATAAAAACGATATCAGGCTCTTAACATGTGATAATCTCTATGTATTACCTGTGTAAGGGGAAAAACTGTTGTTACAATCATTGTTTTCGTAAATGGTTATTTTTTAGACTGCGAGAGATATCCAAGGTGAATTGGACTTTGATCTTGACATGGTGTTCAATTATTTCTAGTTATTTTTCTTCAGTTTTCCAATTAAAATCATACTTCTCATTATTGGAACATGTTACTAACCATTCACAACCAAACCAACCCAATATGCTGATTGATTTTTAATTTTTTCACAGTATATATATATTGAGATATTTTTGACATGAAAACTTTTTATCCTTCATATATCTCACTTTTCTGCAAGACGTCTATAGTTTTTAACGTTGAACATAAACAAAGAAACCCCATTTGGCCAGGTTTTTTTTGAACATCTATTACCCGTTCATTATTATTCTTCAGAAAATATCAAGATACAATTTTTATTCAAAAAGTGTCCTCGCTTGACGCGCAGGCCTATGGGTAACCGCGGGCCGCGGGAAGATTCGTTGTAACACTTTCCTTTCATCAGTTACCAAAATGCATGTAAGATGATCTTAAAGTGCACACAACCTTTTTTTCCAATGCCTTCAATACTGATTCTACATGAAGTAAATAGTCCAATGGTAAAATATTTCTTGATTTGAGTGTCGCGTCTTTAAGTTATGAAGGTTTATACTTCCAATATGTTAATGACTGTGAAGTCTAGCAAGGTTTCATTAAATATACAAAATTGATCTGGTTCACACAAACAGTATTTAAAAAGCATCCTTATTTTACTCGTGGTTTACATAACATATATTTTAAATTTGTTTTCTTCGAATGGCCAGTGTTTAATATAACTAGTTACAACAAACACACTCAAATAACTTAGTAAACGTCACAGACATTAACATATTGGAAGTATAAACCTTCATAACTTAGAGACGCATCACTCGAATCAAGAAATATTTTACCATTCGACTATTTACTTCATGTAGAATCAGTATTGAAGGCATTGGAAAAAAAGGAAATATCATTGCAAATATCATAAATAGTTTAGGTACGCGTTAGTTTCCGTGTATACTATCTCTTTAACCAGATAATGTTTTAATAATAAAAATCGGCTTATTTAAAAAAAACCGCACGCTCAGAAACAATGACTTTCTAGCCAATCACCTTGTGCCTGCACATGATTTTCTAGCCAATCAGCTTGTGCCTGCACATGACTTCCTAGCCAATCAGTTTGTGCCTGCACATGACTTTCTAGCCAATCAGCTTGTGCCTACACATGACTTCCTAGCCAATCAGCTTGCCTACACATGACTTCCTAGCCAATCAGCTTGGCCTGCACATGACTTTCTAGCCAATCAGCTTGTTGCTACACACCTTATCAAAGCATAAGAAAAGGTAGGTTTGTTGTTTCGGATATCAGTCTTCTGTCCTGAAGTCATCCTGCAAACAAGACAACAAGAACAGAGAAAAAGAGGCAAGCTACGTGGATTCAAGTAAGCTCCCTAGTGAACCATGTAACATGGCTATATATTACATTATGTTTTCTCTTTAATTCTGCTTTTTCCCCTCTATCACTTTGTTTAAGCTAAGACAAATATTTAAAAAAAGACTCAGCATAAAAAGACATACTGAAAGGGTTGGGCTCGTTGACTAAGGAAAAAATACACTTTACTTCAAAATTTAGGGAAGCAAGGGTGGCGTAGTGCGTAGGTTCTTGCCTCTCAACGATTTAGTCCCGTGTTCGGCACCTTAAGTGAGTTTATTTATTTATTTACAATGATATTTTAACAGGATGCTCCTTCACTTTAGTGATTTTCAAAAAGGTCCTGTAAGATTAATTTTTATGCATCAAAATGGAGTTAAGAAAAAGTTGAAGGCAAATGATCGAAACAAAATGAGAAAAAATAATAATTATGCAAAAAAATGTAAAAATTCAAATATCATACTTTAAAGAATTCATTCAGAAAAAATAGACTTAAATTGAGAAATTTACTTTACTTAATTTCACTTAGATTATTCCATTCTTTAATGGCTTGATATGATAGCCTTTGCTTCCCCCAATTTGTTTTAACAATTGGTTGGCGAAATTCATTTCCATGCCTTGTGTTATGTCCATGCTCATTCAGTTAAGTCTGATGGTTTTTTCCCTTACTGCGAGGGTTTTTCTCGGGGTTGTCCGGTTTTTCTCCGTCCGCAAAAATTAACACTCATTTGATATGAGCTGTGCTACGTGGTCAGACATGAGTCGTATGGCGGCTGCTCTTGGCGCCTTTGTATGCCTTCGACTCGGCCACGTTGAGCTGCGTCCTTCGCACTTGAAGTACTAGAGCTGCAAATTTATTTATTTAATTTTAACGCAAAGATAAAGAGTGTAATGAATAGATCTTTTCTTCTTGAGTGGTTTGTTTTCCCATTTTAGACCAAGTCTCATTCTCTTGGGAATACGATTCTTTGTTTAACGGTTAACTTCTGATCTAAACTATATTTACTCTTCGCTACTTATCTGCGGCGCGACCAGACTCGATATCTCGATATTTACATGAAACCATTTATTTACTTTATGAAATAAGCGGATATTCTATTCAAATTCGTTTAGAAATCCATATTATAATAGTCTAACCATTCCCCCGTCTGTGCCACAAAATTGTCTCAGGGTATTTACTCTCCAGCCAACTAAAGCCCGTAAATCTCAAGAGCAAGTGTTAGTGTGGTGCCTTTTGGGTATCTCTGGCTGAGAGGTTCGCTCTTCACAAAACCAGAAATAATATAATAATAATAATAATAATAATAATAATAATAATAATAATAATAATAATAATAATAATAATAATAATAATAATAATAATAACAATAATAATAATAATCCAACCAAAAGAAGTGAACTCGAGACTGTTGAAAATTGTTCTAAGAAAGCAGGAAACTCCTCAAAAAACATTTTTTCAGTCAAATTGTAAATATTTGAGGGAGGAGGTCTATGAATGACAAAAATAGAAATGTACACAGGGGAAGATTGAACAACCATTCCCATGGCTTCAAAAGATTTGAACTTAAATTCAATGACTTTTTATATAAAATACCAACACCGCCTCTATCTTTCCTAGCAACGTGTTAAAAAATATAGCCTGTTTGTGTAATTTCATTCATAATGACTTGATTATTTGATTTCAACCAGTGTACAGTTATACATAACATCTCAATATCATTCTCAATAACAAAAACATTTAATATTAAAGCTTTGTTGCATATTGATCTTGCATTAAAAAAAAGACATATTGTAGAAGATTTACTAACCTGTGGTGTGAAAGGAATACGTAAAGGAGCAGAAAAATTAGCGAAATTTACGCCAGTTTGCCTATAATGAGTACAAGTAGTAGTCGATGAAGTCGCTGAAGTGCGACGAGCCAGGTTATCTTGAATATTTAAGTGATTCAAGGGAGGACGTGAAATGTATGATTTTACAGGCTTTACGCCACCATCCAGCGATGAAACGCATCCAGCACGTTTACCCCTAAAACAAGAAGCAGTTCTAACGATTTCAAGATCCCCCAAATAGATGAATCCAGTGGAAATCCTGGTGAACGATAACATGACGCCGAACAATAGGAAGTATCGTCGTGTACGGGAATTGTCAGGAGAATTCTATTCAAATTCAAATTTCTGATATGCAAATTCATTCGGCTAGTATTCGTTCCTCTACGATAGCATATATTATAATATAATAAATATTTTGGTGCATATACTAATAATAAAGAATGATACATCGTTTAAATATGACAAAAAAAGAACACCAACCAAGCGTATTCACTTCGTGGCTGAGTGATTAGGTTTAGGGTTAGGGTTGGGATAGACATTGTATTAAGGTAGTTCCGGACTCCTGCTACTGCGCATCCATTTCGCGCATCTCGTTTATTTACCCTTTTTGTGTTGTTTTGAAAAGATATCTAAATAACATCTTAATTTGAATCACTTTCTATGACTTTACAAAGTATTTTATTATTTCATGCAACTTTTGAGGTAAAATGGGACATTTTTCAAAACATGCTAAGATTTTCATTACTTGACTTGGTCGCTGTTTTATCTCAAAACCACAAATTTAGAACTTGGTAACAGCCCGCGGTATACCGATTTTTTCACATTATATTTTCCTGAAAACAGAAGGGTCATTGTGATTGTTTGTAAATATAATTGTTGGCACATAAATTCTGCCATTTTTGGCAAAAACGAGCGTGACAGGGGAAGTTTGGATTCGGTGACATGGAAGGGGTCAGACCCACATCTTTGTAGAATGCCGCAGTGTCACGCACGTCACGTCTTCTTTTAAGAAATCGATTGCCCTATTTCACTTTGAAGTCACATCAAATCTATCTATTGTCGCCAGAAGGGGACAAAACAGCAACAACACAAAGAAAATTGATATAAAATGCGTTTCATAGAAAGAAGAAAAGCTTTAACAGCCGTCAAATGCCATAAATATTGTTTATTAAACATCGATACATCTTATATTTGGAAACCAGAATATTTGACATTAAGCTTTTCTAAGCAGAGGAAATTTTGTTCAAATTTCTATTGTTCTAGACGATTCTGTCCCCCTCATAAATTAATATGACCTCATAATGAAATGGGGCAATTGACGCCCAAAAAATATACAAATTTTTAGTTGGTAATTCCAACTTTGCTTGCCCAAACATTAAATATTGTAATGCATAGTTTTAGATTGAGTGCCACAGGTTTGTTAGTATCTCTATACTATTAAGTGCTACCCTCATTAAATAAAGTATTTATTATTATTATAAAAGAAGCTAGAGTGAAGTCATTTAACCCGTTAAATAAAAATTGCTTGCTAAAGTGTAATAGTCAAATAGACACAAAAGAAAACAATGGGATTCGGGTCTACTAAAGTGTATTAGTCTAATATCTATTTCACGGGTTTAGTGTTGTCACTCTAGAGTGCACACAATATATCCGTGAAATACAAATTAATATATAGATTTAGGCACTGCCTAAAAGCGGAGCTCCCATAAATAGTATATTTATTGCTAAAAACGTGACAATTGTGTGACGCGGCATAACGCTGGTTATAGCGTTACCACTTCGTTTGATTTTACCAGAATCCAGGAGGAAAAACTAAAAGAAAAACCATTATTTTAAGCCTTCAAAAGCATTAGAAAACTTTTCTATTCGAAGAAAAATAATTATAGATTGTACAACATATGAATACATGTATAGAACAAAGGATTTCATTCAGCAAATCTTAGTAATCAAAGTTGTAAGTTTTTTAGGTGGTAATAATATAGATGCAAAAATTTCTCACTTCTGATTGGTTTAAAGCAGTGCAGTTTCCCTGAAACACCAGTGCAAAAACGTGAAACACCAGTGCAAAAACCTGAAACACCGGTGCAAATTACAATTTCCGAAAACGGTCTTGAAACCAAATTTTTGTTTGATTCTGCTGTTGATAACATTATCAAGCATCAAGACTATGCATTTTCTGATCGCGAAGGAACAAGTTTAAGCGGTGAAAACGGCTAAAAAGTTGGTGATTTTGTTTGTTTTTGAATAAATATTTTGTCGGTTTCAGTTGAAGAGCGCGCGCTGCTGAAGCTATCCACGTCATTGAGCGCGCGCTCAATGAGCTCTTGAAAAACACACATTTGATCAACACTCTATGAATATTTATGAGCATGAATATTAATAAACAAGGAATTTTGGTTCGAAATTTTTGCATCTATATTATTAACAAGAAATCGCATGGTTTTCTCGTGCACTTTGGAATAAATTTGCACTCGCGGGTTTTCAAAAAGCTCAAATAGCACTCGCCCTGTCGGGCTCGTGCAATTTTGAGCTCTTTGAAAACCCGCTCGTGCAAATTTATTCCAAAGTGCACTCGAAACCATGCGATTTCCTATACAAAGTGAACTACACTGAAAATTGTCGAAAAATATTACTGATAAGCTTAAGCTTACATTCACTTGAACTTCACATGTAAAAAGAGACATATTCATTAATGCAAGATAATAATTTTCTTTGTAATAATATAGATGCAAAAATTTCTCACTTCTGATTGGTTTAAAGCAGTGCAGTTTCCCTGAAACACCAGTGCAAAAACGTGAAACACCAGTGCAAAAACCTGAAACACCGGTGCAAATTACAATTTCCGAAAACGGTCTTGAAACCAAATTTTTGTTTGATTCTGCTGTTGATAACATTATCAAGCATCAAGACTATGCATTTTCTGATCGCGAAGGAACAAGTTTAAGCGGTGAAAACGGCTAAAAAGTTGGTGATTTTGTTTGTTTTTGAATAAATATTTTGTCGGTTTCAGTTGAAGAGCGCGCGCTGCTGAAGCTATCCACGTCATTGAGCGCGCGCTCAATGAGCTCTTGAAAAACACACATTTGATCAACACTCTATGAATATTTATGAGCATGAATATTAATAAACAAGGAATTTTGGTTCGAAATTTTTGCATCTATATTATTAACAAGAAATCGCATGGTTTTCTCGTGCACTTTGGAATAAATTTGCACTCGCGGGTTTTCAAAAAGCTCAAATAGCACTCGCCCTGTCGGGCTCGTGCAATTTTGAGCTCTTTGAAAACCCGCTCGTGCAAATTTATTCCAAAGTGCACTCGAAACCATGCGATTTCCTATACTTAGTAAGTTGGTCTTTGAAAAGTTTTTTTTCAGATTATCGAGCGAAATATCTTACAAAAACATAAGCTTATTTATAAAGAAAAACAAGCTCATCATTTTTGCGATTGTGTAATAGTAATAGCTGGAAAAGCCCGATAAATAGCAAATATTTGGTGTGATATGTATTCCTTTTTCATATTTCATTCAACATTAAAATAAATTATCTATAAAAATGTCAAAATATTCATATGATTATGAAACTGGAATCTTGTTTTGACTTCGCGTGAGGTTCGCTGGCCGTCAAATATATTTTTTCAAAGAACGAAGTCTTTTTACTAAGTCTTAGCCTTTTTTCTTGAAATGGGATCAAAAACAAAAATTCAAAGCTTCAAATATCGCTTTTTTGGTTCACAAGTAATGAAGAAAAAGATGATAAAAATCTAGAATGCAGTAAAAACGACAAACTATCCAAGTTTTTCTGACAATGTTTGCCGAACCAAAGTCCTTGGCTTGTCTGAGAGTTTCTCCAGCTAGTTTACACATTTCTTGTCGTTTTTTTTTTTACGAAATATTAGTTAACATTAATGAATTTACCTTCTATGAAGTGTTTTCTACGGAGCTGAAATATTATTCTTGCAGTATAATCAGGTTTTTCTGGTCTACAGGCCACTTTTTCTCTCACTGAAGTTTCAGTCACGAAACTTCATCGTAAGATTAAGAATCTTCCCTCGCTTTCCCTCGCTAAATCTTCTTTAGCAAGTCGCTAAAGTCGAAAAATTGTTTTTGTTCACTTTAAGACAGACATGACTTCGATTAAACGTATTTTTCGCATTGCAAAAATAAGAAAAAATACTTCTTGATCCATCTTTCAGTACATTATTGCAATTTTTCTGTGCATTTGTGAGTAAGCAAAGCGCGCGGGAACCCTGTGCAAAGTGGTACACGGACGGACGTATGTATGTATGTATGTATGTATGTACGTATGTATGTATGTATAGACAAGGTGATGACGTAACCAAGCCATGAAAAATCAACTCGATGGGTTACCATTTCTTCTTAAGTATGGTGCTCCGCTCGCGCGGGCCTTCGGCCCGCGCGGGAGCTCCGCTACTAAATACACCTTTTGCTGTTCATTAGCAGAATATGTACATTCATTTGCGCCAATAGTTGTATCAATAACGCTTATGTACTTTCATCAACGCCACAAGTAACATCATTAGCGCGCATCAACTTTCAATAACAATATTTGAATATGCGTGGACATTCATGAGTATCAAACGGACAATCAATAGCGCGTTTGTACATTCATTTGCGTGGAATGTATTTTCTTGTGCGCGCAATTAAAATTCAATAGCACGAATCGACAAACAGTAGCGTTTATTGACAATCATTCAACCAAAAGTGAACATTCATTAGTGCTATTAGCATAGCCATTGACAATCTATAACGCGTTTGGACAATCATGAGCATTAATGTAACATACTTTAGTGTGGATTGACAAACATTTGCATGATTCAAATAATCAATAAGAGAAAAGAATCGATCATTAGCGTTAGTCTTTTTTATTCCTTTAAAGAGGTGTCTTAAAAAAATATTTAATTGACAGAAAACTGAACACAGAACAAGAGACAATGTATGTGATTCATGCAATTCTTTGTGCGAAAAAAGAAAAAAACAATACTCGAGAGGATATAAAAGAAAAAGTTCAACTCACTCGAACGTTTCGACTATGCCAACTGGTTTATGGGTCACGCAGTAGTAAACCATGCTGTTTTTATAGATGAATGCGGCTATAATTTCTGGACTGCTAGAAGCCAAGGGAGAGCAAGAAGAGGGGAGAGAGCATACAGGCAAGTCTGCGGTCAAAGAGGAAGAAATGTGACTATCGTACTCGCTATTTCACCCACCAATGGCCTTGTTTTTCACTCTTTCATTATCGGAGGCATGAACGCTCAAAGGTTTAACGACTTCCTTGCACAAACAAGACTCAATCTTGATCCTGATGAAAATGTCATTTTCATATATGACGGTGCACCAGCCCACAATAATCCAGTCAATCCCGGCGCAAACACTGAGCTAAAAAAAATTCCGCCCTACAGCCCATTCCTTAACATCGTGGAACATGCAATAAGCTCCTTAAAAGCAGCAATTAAAGCAGATATCAGCCGTCCAGAGGTCCAACAACAGATGAATGATAGAGCAGAAGCAAGAAACCAAGGAATTGCTCTAGGCCATTACCGTACACAGCTGCTTTTGCAAGCATTGCAACGTAACATTGGAACGATCACTGTAGCTAAATGTGGTCAATGGTTTCGTTTCATGCAGACATATTTACCACGTTGTATTAACAGAGAACAAATTCAAGGATAACTTTATCTCTTTGTATTGATTATCGTAATTGAATATTTTTTTGAGACACCTCTTTAAAGGAATAAAAAAAGACTAACGCTAATGATCGATTCTTTTCTCTTATTGATTATTTGAATCATGCAAATGTTTGTCAATCCACACTAAAGTATGTTACATTGATGCTCATGATTGTCCAAACGCGTTATAGATTGTCAATGGCTATGCTAATAGCACTAATGAATGTTCACTTTTGGTTGAATGATTGTCAATAAACGCTACTGTTTGTCGATTCGTGCTATTGAATTTTAATTGCGCGCACAAGAAAATACATTCCACGCAAATGAATGTACAAACGCGCTATTGATTGTCCGTTTGATACTCATGAATGTCCACGCATATTCAAATATTGTTATTGAAAGTTGATGCGCGCTAATGATGTTACTTGTGGCGTTGATGAAAGTACATAAGCGTTATTGATACAACTATTGGCGCAAATGAATGTACATTTTCAGCTAATGAACAGCAAAAGGTGTAGTAAAAAATAGTGCTAATTAAACAATAGAAAACAATAGAATTTGCACAAAATTGTACTATTTAGTAGAACTTATGTTTCACGGATATATTGGTTGCACTCTAGCATAACTTCAACCTTGTCTATCATTCGTCATTGTATTGCAGCTCTTTTTAACTTTTAACGCACGCTCTAATTGTGCATTTATCGTCTTAATTAATATCGGTGATACAATCAAATTACGAATTAGCAAAATTCCTTCCACGCTTCGCCACGAAAAAGTATTAAAATAGCTGAATAGGCTATCACTAAAGAGATGAGAAGTGAGGCACTACATCTACAATTAATTAGTAGCTGTTTGGCTGGTTGGTTTATAACTGACGTTGCGTATTTTCTAGGAATGTTGTTGGCTATCATACTTGTGGTCAGTGGCTTTGTCCATTCTAGCATGTGCTGCCCATCAGAACTAGATGGTTACTGCCGTAAGTATACCGACTGCTAAAACAACTTACTTCGATTCTCAATATTCTGCTAACGTTAACTCGGTAGTTGCTAGCTGCCCGTTGGAATTTGGATTTTCACCGCTGCGAGTCAAAAAGGTACCGATTGATTAATTTTGATTGACGGCAGCGAAAAAACATTTTCAAAAAGAGCTGTTGAAATGAGAGTCGCAGTAAACAAATTAATAAAATGTGCTGGCTTTGACGTAAAAAAATCCTCAATCCACCTATTCCATAACTTACAAATTTTAACTCCATTTTTCTTCTTCCAGATGATTGGGTCAAGCTTAACACCGAACCCGTCTGTTTCTCGGCTAAAAGTGACAAGCCCGGGTCCTTTTCACCCACAAGTCATGGCTTCCTCACTGCTGTCAAGCTCAAACATCTGAGTGGTTATGTTTCCTGTGTGTCAGATACCCACGCACATGACAGTAACTGGGGATGCAAGGACCGTGCTTCGGTGAAGGACGCTCCGCTGAACGTGTTCGTTACTGACGAACACAGGAAAGTGATGTTCCCCCTGACGGGAGTATTGTAAGTTAATCTTCTTTGAATTTGTAATCATCCGTAACTTGATGTTTTTAACTTGTCCAACAAGGTGACTGCCTACTTTTGAACGCGTTATCTAACGAGTTGAATTTTTTTCTTATTACTTCCGTTGGCGCAATTTTTGCTTCAAAAACTCGCGTGTAGGCATCCATTAAATCCTCATTTTACCTATTATTACCTGTCAAGTATACTATCCCTCTCTCTCTCTCTCTCTCTCTCTCTCTCTCTCTCTCTCTCTCTCTCTCTCTCTCTCTCTCTCTCTCTCTCTCCCTCTCTCGTGTCCCAAAGACTGAGTCCTATAAAGGGTCATTTTCATATAGGGGTGCAAAAAACTGGAATTCGCTACCTCATAATGTAAAGTCATCAAAATCTAAGGAGATTTTTAAAAAGTTCATTGTTGGGCAAACAAACACTCAATTAACTTTGACTGTTTTATTTTATTATATAATTTGAAGTTTTTATTTCATATTTAATGTCGTACATATTGTATATATACACAGACTCTTTTTATCACGGCTTTCATGTAAAGAAGTTTATAACTTATGTAACTACCGTGTATAATTAAAATTGATTGATTGATTGATTGATTGATTGATTGATTGATTGATTGATTGATTCATTCATTCATTCATTCTCTCTCTCTCTCTCTCTCTCTCTCTCTCTCTCTCTCTCTCTCTCTCTCTTTCTTTCTCTCTCTCTTTCTCTCTCCCCCTCTCTCTCTCCCTCGCTCTCTCTCTCTCTTTCTTTCTCTCTCTCTTTTATTCTCTCCCTCTCCCTCTCCTTCTCTCTTTACATTATCTTCTGATATTTATTCTTCACATTGTTATTTTCAATATTATAGATACAACAAACAATATGCCACAACATCCAAATTCTACGGTATTCAAGAATATGACACAATGTCGCCTGAGCTTGTCCTCCAGCATGGTCTTAACTCCCCATCAGACTACATCGGCCCTGACTCCAAACTTCGTGTGTGGTACGGTGAAGACTTGTTTAACACAAATGAAGGCGATAACAGGGGAACTGCATGTGTAGACGTCTACGGCTATTTCGTTTGAGTCGATGACATTATGATCACGAAAAACAAGCATAATAGAAGTAGGATGTAAAAAACCTTGAGAATTAAAGCATTTCAAAAATCAGTCGGAAAATTGTGGTTCAATCACTGTTTTATTTTGTTACAGTGCGACTACTCCAACCAAGGCCACCCAAGCAAATTTTCATCCAAATTAGCCAATCACGATTGAGTATTTCAACAATAGAATTGTCACAAATTTTCACATTTTTGCCTTGTATATTTTACTTTTTACTTGTGTATTTATGATCAGAAGTGAACAAGAAACAGTTTAAACTCCAGAAGTCGTCATCATCTTGTTATCAACGTCCAAAACGTGATTCATAAATTTGATTTAACAACACAAAAAACTTTTCTAATCGCGTTCGTTACTATACTTTGTTATGGTTTACATGCCTCCTGTCATGGCGGCGTAGTTACCGTTGCTAACCGACGCTACGCGAGTCACGTGATGGTGCAAAGCCTCTATAGTAATTTAGGTGTCTCCACTTGGTTGAAAAAAATATATATAATAAATATAAATATAAAAACAAGTCAAATACATAAATATATACAATTTTCCGTAAACATGATTTTTCCACACACATTTTTGTTCTCAGTTTCGATGGTTGTCTTTATTTCCTCTCGATAACATCGTACCTCGAGCCATCGTCGTTAGAAACAATGCGAAAAGATCTGATTACTCCCGCCATTTCTTCATCTCCATATTGCATGACAGCTGCTGCTTTTCTTGACCGTTTTTGTACATCATGAATTCTCCCGCATTTCACAGCCTTCCTGCCTAAAGAATGTTTCCTATCACATCTCCTACCCGAAACGCCACCATCACATTTGTTGACTCCCAGTTGCCGTTCCTGTGGATTCTGGTTCTTTTTGTCCGTCTTGTTTCCCTTTCCCAAACAAATATTTTTCTTTTCAAGTGCTTTTGATCTGGAAGCAATCGAAATCTTCTTGATCGACGAGGAATCCATCTGAGTGCATTTTGCTTGACAGTCTTGTTTAACCAAATCCTTATGAATTTTCTCCTTATATTCCTGGATTTCTTGACTAAAGTCCAGTAGTGTAATAAAAGGCATCTGTGAGGTCAATAACATCAAACGCTTCTTATATACGATATTCAGCTCACTGTATTCTGCATTTCACCTATGTCACTTAGTAGTCAGTAAATTCAAAGTCCAGTCTTTCATTAACACTTCTATCCCGCAGTAGAAACTTGTCCTAATTAATGTGAAGTTGTTTTCTTAGCGATTAACATTTTAATGTGAGAGCAGGTGCTACTCGGCAGGTGTAAGTAGAGAACTTAAGAATCTCGTTTACTGAAGACAAACGTCAGTTCAGCAGTGAAAAATTAAGTCTTTAAGATTAGTAAAAAAATCTCCAAATAGTAGATAAACAGTAAAATATTTGTCTTGGGTAAAAAGGTTTGCAGAAAGCAAAGTGAAATGCAGGGAAATGATGAAAACATGGTCAGAATCAACCGGATAACTGCTAAAACAGCTGGGATTAAAATCACAAACAGAATAATTTTAATTGTCAAGATTTGTTTCAACCAGCAAAAATATATGAAACTAGAATAAAAGAATATATCTTCAATGGCCATTCCGAGCTTTTGGACGATCGGTCATCATCAGGGAAGACAGGAACAGTTATTTTAATCATGAACAACCGAGCTCTTGAAAGCCTCCAACAGATATATAAGGCAACAAACTAAAAATTAAAAAAAACGTAAAATATTACTGCTATTTTCATAAACATGCGAACTCGGTAGCTGCGAACTGCATGCTGAAATTTGGTTTATCGCCTTCCATCAATCAAAAATAATCAGTCAGTACCTTTTATATTTATGATTGGCGGCAGTGAAAAACCAAATTCCAGCGAGCAACTCGCAATTACAGAGTTCGCATATTTATGAAAATTGCAGTAACATACTTTTTTTTACTCTAGGAAAGCGTATTTTTGGTAGGAATACAAGTCATGTTCTTTCAAAAACATAAAGCTCAAACGCGGTTCAGTTCTCTAATATAGTTTTCTAATATTGTGATATTATTGTTTTACTAGTAATGCTGATACCTCACCATGGTAACGTAGCCATGAATACGTTATACTCCTCATATACCCAGGGTCTGAATGGGATTTAATAACAAGCGCAATTCGGAGGGCAAAATAAAAGGATTTCAAACTCCTGAGAATTGGAACCTATTGTTTTGCCCTCCAAATTCATCTGCATTCCGACGTGCTGCAAGGAGTCTATTTAACTGACAACTGACAAAAGACCTGAGATTTAACTGACAACTGACAACTGGATACCCTCCCGCCACCCTCTCTCTCCCCCCAATCACACCCTGTTTCCCGCCATTGCTTTTTTATTCATTTATTTAAGTCAATATTCATACAGGATCGTCCAGTTTAGCAAGGCTAGTTTAAATGGAGTCCTGATATAACATGCTTAAAAATCAAGCCAAAGCCACGAATAACACCGAGCCAAATATCTCGTGACAAACAAAGACTGGCCATACAAAAGATTTGACAAGGCAAGAATAGCATAGTGCACGTGCATAAAATCACAGAACGAAAAATTTGCATGCATAAAACGTACAAAAGCCATGAGTAAAATACTGAGCCAAACATCTCATGACAAACAAAAATTCGGGCCAAAGATTTGGACGAGGCCAGGATAATCGAGTGCACATAGATATAACGAAAAACCAAAATACTGCATGCATAAAACGTAAAAAAGCCATGAGTAAAATGCTGAGCCAAATATCTCATATCTCACAAACACAAAACTGGAGAAAGATTTTTAGGAAAACAGAAAGAAAAAAATTTTACATGGAAAAACAGTGCTGCTACAAAATGGAAAATTTTCACAAGCTACACGTTACAAACAGCTAGAGCAAAATTTTAGTACCAGATAAACTAAGAAAAGCCCATAGAGCTACTGTCTTCAAAGCAAGACATAAAACTACTACCAACAAGATAATTTAAGCTCTACGCTAATCTTTGCCGAAGTAGAACCACGACAGAACTGATTTGAAGCAAGCAAACACGTTTAAAACAAGACGAAGTATGCATGCCTAAAGACGGCAATAAAGGATCCGCAATAAATAATAGAAATAAAATTATAGTAACACAGACCAAACCAATTAGCCAAACACTGTACTACAATACTTGCCCATATCAAGTTTTCTGAATTCAAAATTGTTGCGTAGCCTTTGGTTAGACTTGAGAGCGCAGGAGAGACGTCCTGGCCGTTTGAAGGTTGGAAGTAAAGGATAGGATATGCTAATGTTTCTCATATATTCGCCACAGTGAGACCACTGAGAATAGAGAACTCGAAACTGGATTATTCAAACCCAGTGATGTTTACATGATGTTCTCTAGAAAATTGTTCCTTTATCTTTCTGAAATTTATTCCTTCAAACTGGTGTGGCAAGGGCGGACCCAGGAATTTTTGAAAGGGGGGGTCCAACCAGCTGGAGCAACTTGGGGCGTTGGAGGGCATACTTCCCCGAAAAGTTTTTGAATTCAGACTCTCGGAAATGCGATTTCCAGCGGTTTGAGAGACATTAGACTCCCTTCAAAAGTCGAATATTCCATTTGGTTCAAAAGAAGTGAAATCTTGAAATCGAATTTATAAGCTCGCTCGATATATATTTTTTGTCGTATTTGACGTTGCTCGATATTTTTTGGGGGGTTTAATCCAAACCCTATTAAATATCAAATTGCCTGTCCCTAACCTCAGGTATGACAGGGGGGTCGCGACTCCCTACCCTCCCCCCTGGATCCGCCCTTGTGTGGATATGAAAACATTCTAAAGAAACAATTCTCCAGAGAACATCTTTAAGTTCCTGGGCGACACGTGTTTAAATAAACTATTGATTGATTGATTGATTGATCATGCAAACAGGTATGAAATGGGTAATTTACCATAATTTATAACCGATTATCTGACACAAAAACATTCAATATATGATCAGCATTACATATATTAGACCAACCTTACTAAATAATAGAACCCTTGTACATGACTTCAACAGCTCAATTTGGAGGACAATAATTTCAATCTCCTGAGCGTTGGAACCTATTGCTTTTTTCTCCAAATTGAGCTGCATTCCGACATGCTCCAAGGGGTCTATATGCCGAAATTCGTACTCCAGAGCATAATGTAGATTACGTGACGATCTCGCCAGACATCTAGCAACATAGAGACAAATAAGGTCCGTGTATAATATTCTTAGCGATTATTTCCCACACAAAGTCAAGATAGGATAACCATTTCCTATGTTCTAAGCCTTAATAAAGAATACAATAATAGCAATAAACAAAACAAAACAAGCTACAATCAACAAATTCATGGCACAAGCCCTACGTATTCTAGGGCATAAAACATCTTTAAAAAATCTTAGTAATACCTTGAAGAAAATTCTCTTGATCATTGCTTTCTTTATTATGTGTGTTGCTATCTTTGTATTTTTTATGATGTCTTAAAATACAGAAATAAGACAATGGCTAATTTCGCATTCAATTATCTCTATATATGTGAAAATAATTATGCAATAAACCTGCTCTGATATAATATATGAGATGAATTTAGCATTTGTTTAATGGCTAAAAATCGTCTAAGTAATAATAGTCACCTCGTATTTAGCCGTTAATCGTCTCAGTAATAATAGTCACCTCATATTTAGCCGTTGTTTAAAATCCCGTATGGAATATCAATTTCAGTTACAGGCTATAATATATACGGGATCTCTATAGGTCCTATAGTTGAGGTAGCCATAAAATATATTGAAAAAGAACGAAGAAGCAGGGGGAGAAACGCAACGCTATTTACCCATCCGTGCCACAGCCATAGCGACTGAAATCTGCCTATTTATGCTCTGTTGTTAGAATATTTTCACTCCAATGATTTCTTATAAAATGGAAATTATTATTGAAATGCAAATTAAGGTGTTGGTTGCCGTTCAGTTTAAATGGCTAAATAAAAACGGTCCATTATGATAGACTACGAACAAACAAACAAATGAATAAATCTATAAATAAACAAATAAATTAATAACTAGCTAAATAAATAAATATGTAAATGAATAAATAAATAAATAATGTCATTTTTGAGGAATAGCGATTAAGTGTTTTTTATCACTTCAGTATTAGTTTATGATCCTAACATCTGGGCTGTGAATTGATGACTATTATAACTGAGACGATTTTTAGCCATTAAACAACGGCTAAATATGAGGTGACTATTATTACTAAGACGATTTTTAGCCATTAAACAACGGCTAAATATGAGGTGACTATTATTACTGAGACGATTTTTAGCCATTACACAACGGCTAAATATGAGGTGACTATTATAACTGAGACGATTTTTAGCCATTAAACAACGGCTAAATATGAGGTCAATATTATTAGTTTTACAGTACTAAATGTTAATAACTAATAGTACATATCTTTCTTTTGGCTAAATATGAATTTTAGATAAATATAGTTAGTGTAAATACAAAGGTGATTATACAAAATCGCGCGCTCTGATTGGTTTTCTATCTCGGATTATCAGCCGATAATCACCTTTTCGGACAAAATGGCTGTCGCGCTTTTAAAAAATAAAATATTTTCACTTTCAATGTTGTTTCCTTCTTTCTTTTTTGAAATAATCACCTTTTTATTTATACTAAAACAATTATTCACCTCAGGCTCAGTGATTATCGATGAATATTTACCGAGCAGCTCGAAGACTCGCGCTCGGTAAATATTCATCGATAATCACTTCGCCTTCGGCGAATAATTGCTAAATAATAAAAATAAAGGCGAAATTTGGTGATATATCAACACTCCAACCATTTTCACAAAAGCCCTATACAAGTTGCTTTTGAATCACCGGTAAAAAGATAATGTGGTTGGCACATGGCTGACAAAGCCGAACCTCGCATGAAGCATATATCACTCCACTATAGCAAAGTTCGCGCTGGAGTCAGTATTGATATCAATGTACCAACCACAGATCTATTGGCTGCTGAAAGAAAGAGATATTTTTCTTTAATTTATGGCCGATTGCAATTTTTGAATGAGAAAAGAGTCCAGACGTCAATTATTGGTACACAGTGAACATCGCTATATTAATGTCGAGCTTAGGCTTTTGCTGAAGTTAGAATATCCCTGAAAACATGAAGGTTATATGCGCTGGAGTCCCGAAAACAGGCACTACATCAATGGCACAGGCCCTGCGTATTCTAGGGTATAAAACATATGACAGCGATGAACAAATGAATTTCTTCCTAAATGAGTGGGACGACATGTTTACCAATGGAAAAAGACCTGACTTCCAAGCCATGTTCAAAGATGTTGATGCCGTGACTGACACGCCAGCATCGTTTGTGTTTGAAGAGCTTTTTGAAAGTTTCCCCGATGCCAAAGTGATCTTAACGATTCGTGACAATGAACAAGTATGGGCAAAAAGCTACAGCGAGCACTTAAAACTAGTTCCCTGGTGGGCAATGATTTACTTTCTTCTTTCTGATGGGAAACGACATCGAGTAATAACTTCGCTCATCGAATTCTTAGGAAGCCGTAATCCTAGCTCGTCCTTCGCCCACATCAAGCAATACCAGTGGTACAACCAACGTGTTTCGCAAGTCATCCCGAAAGACAAGCTGTTAGTCTTTAATGTCAAGCAAGGTTGGAAGCCCTTGTGTGAGTTTCTTGGTCGAAAGATTCCAGATGAGCTGTTTCCTCGAGCTAATGTTGGAGGGGAAGATGTGAAGATTCGCATTGATAATGCCTTGAAAAATATTCTCTCGATTGTAGCTTTCTTTGTTTTGGGTGTTGCTATCATTGTAATTTTCATTGCCTAGAAAATATGTATTGGTTATCCTGTATTGACTTTTTGTGTAAAAAAAAAATGGCTACTTAGGATACTGAACAATCCAGGGTTGCTAACAAAACAGATTTTCGAAGCTCACCATAACATAAAAAAATTATTTAGTGCTTTAAATTAATCGTCTTGTACTGCTGTTTATCTGAGGTTCGAAATTACCGTATTTTTTTTTATTTTAGCGCGTCTCACATTCTCTGGTTCAATTCAATCCTTTAAAGAACCCAAATGCCCTATGTAATGCCATAAATATATAAAATGAAAATATAGTATGCCTAATTATTTTTATTCTAGGTGATTATTAATAATGTTTCTTGTGAGCACACGATTTGACTCACTCTAGACATTTCTCACTAGGAAACTAAGAAGCTATATATTCAAAGATACCTTAACAAATTGAAAATATACCATAATTCAATCGAAACAAAATAAAGGCGGGCTCCCTGTGCCAAGCTTGAGGACAGGAGAGAACCAACAAACAATGACTCCGAGCCCGGCGGCACTCTACGTCAAAATATTCCAAACCCCCTCCCCCAGAGGCTAAATTTCCTGAAGCTGAGATGTAAACATCTGCCGACATGAAGTTTATTTGCGCTGGAGTGTCCAAAAAACGGGTACAAAATTCTTGGCACAAGCCCTACGTATCCTATGCTATAAAACATATGACTTCTTTGAACAAATGAGTTCATTCGTAGATGAGTGGGATGACATGTTTAGGTATAGAAAAAGGCCTGACCTCCAAGCAGTGTTCGAAGATGTTGAAGCCATGTTCCTAAGCCCCTCTCTCATAGGCTAAATCAGTGCTTGATGAGTTGGGATCCGCACAGGAAGCCCAAGCAAGGTAATCTTGTACCTTATTGCAAAGGAATGTATATAGAATTATATATCGTAAGAATATATAAAGTAATTTCAATTTGTATTTAGCGTACCAATTTTACATGTGTGTTTTTGCTACTGTTCTTTGTCTCCGTGGGCGATTTGGAGCCAAACTGACGAGGTTGTACACTTTGGGTGCAAATACAT
Organism: Anthopleura xanthogrammica; assembly: GCA_964019055.1. NCBI lineage: Eukaryota > Metazoa > Cnidaria > Anthozoa > Actiniaria > Actiniidae > Anthopleura > Anthopleura xanthogrammica. Next base: position 7,590,957 of record OZ025223.1, on the reverse strand, counting down.
TTCTTGGGCTTCCTGTGCTGGTATTCGAGCTCCGTGCTGAAGAATCGAGGTCAATGCGCCATGCAGTTGCGACATCTTACCAAAACAGCCCGTATTTTAAATATCTTTCTGCATTCAGCCCCGTAGTTCATCTGCAAGCATGAAGGTTATTTGCGCCGGAGTTCCGAAAACAGGCACTACATCCATGGCAGAAGCCCTACGTATCCTAGGGTATAAAACATTTGACTTCAAAGAGCAAATGAATTTCTTCGTAGATGAGTGGGACGACATGTTTACGTATGGAAAAAGACCTGACTTCCAAGCCATGTTCAAAGATGTCGATGCCGTGACTGACACGCCAGCATCGTTTGTGTTTGAAGAGCTTTTTGAAAGTTTCCCCGATGCCAAAGTGATCTTAATGATTCGTGACAATGAAAAAGTATGGGCTAAAAGCTACAGCGAACACCTAAATCTGGTTCCATGGTGGGCAAGGATTTACTTTCGTCTTTCTGATGGGAAACGATATCGAGTAATAACTTCGCTTATCGAATTCTTAGGAAGCCGTAATCCTAGCTCGTCCTTCGCCCACACCAAGCAATACCAGTGGTACAACCAACGTGTTCAGCAAGTCATCCCAAAAGACAAGCTGTTGGTCTTCAATGTCAAGCAAGGTTGGAAGCCCTTGTGTGAGTTTCTTGGTCGAAAGGTTCCAGATGAGGAGTTTCCTCGAGCTAATGTTGGAGGGCAAGATTTGAAAAATTTTGTTAGTCATACCTTGAAGAAGATTCTGCTGATCGTTGCTTTCTTTGTTTTAGGTGTTGCTATTATTGTATTTTTTATCAAGGCTTAGAACACAGGCATTGGTCATCCAAAATTACTTGTTGTGTTAAATAATAGCAAAGAATACTATTGACCCATTGCAGCACGTTGGAATGCAGCTCAATTTGGAGGGCAAAACAATAGGTTCCAATTCTCAGGAGATTGAACTTCTTTTTTTTGTTTTGTCCTCCAAATTGAGCTGCTTTGACGTCACGTGAAAGGGGTCTATAGACGGACTTAGTTGTTGTCTTTATCTTACTAGCTAGATGTCTTGAGTGATCGTCACGCATATCTACATTTTATGCTCTGAATTACGCATTTTTATTATTCGGTCCAATAGACCCCTTGCAGCACGTCTGAATAATGCTTAATTTGGAGGTCAAAACAATTTTCAGGAGATTGAGATTATTTTGTTTGGCCAAGGGCACTATAGGGAGTAATCCGTTGTGTGAATTTGTAATAAATGTTACATGTTATTGTACTTATCTGTTGTTCTTTACTTGGAATGAAGCGTCATTCAGTCTATTTGACCTTGTATTCAGTCGTTATTCAGTTTGACCTTCTGTTGCCCGATGTATACGTAAATGTGCCCGTAAATGTATCAGTTTGTACTCTCTCAACTTCTAATCGATAATCTCATATAGTGATTTCTTTTTCTCGTATAGTATCTTCTATTCTCGTATAGTGATTTCTGTTCTCGTATAGTGATTTCTTTTTCTCGTATAGTAATTGTTTCTTCTCGTATAGTCATTTCTATTTTCATATAGTGATTTCTGTTCTCGTATAGTGATTCTTTATTCTCAATATGTGATTTCGATCTCACTACACTTTTGTCCTGTTTTGCTTGGCATACTCTTCGAACGGTTCGTTGATATTCGAATCTAGTATGCTCCAGTTCTACTTAGCCTCTTACGCAGACGCTCTTAGCGTCCTCACGCAATACTTCTAGCTCTCCCCACGTTAGTGGGGAGAGGAACGTTGCGTGACGACGTGACGACCCTAAGAACGTCTGCAAAGGAGGCTAGTTCTACTCGGCCAAATTAAATTCGCCTTAAACACAAGAAAAAGAGAGGGGTAGGCAAGAAAGAAATATTTTATTGTCCTCTAGTCTGCTACGATAATCCAATATTTTGAAATTCAAGGGAGCAATTTGTTTACACAGCGCTACGGCTTTTACTCTATTGTGTGATCAACGGCTCATAGCTGGATTTTTTGTTGAATTATTTAAAAAAAGAAAAACTAAATTCTAGCTCATCGAATTATAAACGGCTGTAGAAAATTTTAAACTGTGCAGTATTTATCAGCATTTCTCCTGCTATGAGCCGCTAATCAGTACGGGCCTGCTAATATAAATAATATATAAATAATTATGAGAAGATGTCAGCAAAAATCGAACAAAATCAAAATTTGCCGGTAACAGCCGAAAGTTCGATTTCGCTCATATTTTGGTATTAGGTAGGCCTATATGCGAGATATATCATGGTATGTTTCATTTGTCGAAATATGGCTTCATTTCCGAGAAAAATGAGAAAAACGAATTTGTCAATAATTGACCCTTTGAGAGAGCCAAAATATACTCCAACTTCGGGGGTCTCGCGTGCCTTTGCAAAAATATTTACATGTTTAATTCTTAAACAACTGTTTTATATAATGTTTTAACTTTAAAAAGCTGAAATTTCATTGTCTTCCAAGAAATTCATAACGGTGAAAAAAATTTATTTACCAGGGTACTTTGACGCCTTGTGAAAAGTAAAGAATTTTCAAAAAATGTTTTCACCATGTGCTAAATAAAATAAAAGGCCGATATCAAGAAAATGAAAAGTCGAAATAACATTCTAACCGTGACTAAAAGCAAAGCAAAGCAAAGCAAAATACAAGAATTACTTCAGTTATTCTTACGATACATAATTCCACATAACATTCCTTTGTAATAAGGTATAGAAACATTGCTTGGGCTTCCTGTGGGTTCCCTCAAAATATTCCAAACCCCCTCCCCCAGAGGCTAAACTTCCTGAAGATGAAATGTAAACATTTGCCGACATGAAGGTTATTTGCGCTGGAGTTTCCAAAACGGGTACAAAATCCTTGGCACAAGCCCTACGTATCCTAGGCTATAAAACATATGACTTCTTTGAACAAATGGATTTCCTCGTAGATGAGTGGGATGACGTGTTTACGTGTGGAAAAAGACCTGATTTCCAAGCCATGTTCAAAGATGTCGATGCCGTGACTGACACGCCAGCGTCGTTTGTGTTTGAAGAGCTTTTTGAAAATTTCCCAGATGCCAAAGTGATCTTAACAATTCGTGACAGTGAACAAGTATGGGAAAAAAGCTACAGCGAGCACTTAAAACTTTTTACCTTCTGGTCATGGATTTATGTACATCTGAAACATGGCAGGAAAGGATATCGAGTGTTATCATCGCTCGATAATGCACTCTTAGGAAGCCGTAGTCCTAGCTCGTCTTTCGTCCACATCAAACGATACCAGTGGCACAACCAACGTGTACAGCAAGTCATCCCAAAAGACAAGCTGTTAGTCTTTAATGTCAAGCAAGGTTGGAAGCCCTTGTGTGAGTTTCTTGGTCGAGAGGTTCCAGATGAGCAGTTTCCTCGAGCTAATGTTGGAGGGGAAGAGATAATGATTTTTCTGGGTTATTCATTGAAGAAAATTATGTTGATGGTGGCTTTCTTTGTTTTGGGTATTGCTATCATTGTGTTTTTTATTATAAAATGGTCATAAAAATTAAAGGCCTTAAGATTAATATAGGTGAGTGAATACGTGAGGCCATATTATATAACCGTAGTCTAGACACATCTGCAAACAACCTACTATACCCTCCCCATAAGTTTAATCTCCGTTTGTTTTTCGCTCTGAATTTTTTTAATTTATCGAGCACATGAAAATAGGGATTGGTATCATTTTTTTGAAGCGCTGTTGCGCATAAGCATGGATATATGCACATAAAATCCCACCCAAGAGGGTGGAATACTATACGAGTAAACCCGATCAAAAATCGATATTTTCAACCGAGTGTTAGTGGTCATGACGATGAAGTTTCCGATACGGTGGACGCCAATCTTATAAACATTATGCATTTGAGTGAATATGTTTTTGATCAAAATATATTTAACAGGTGGTCTATTATTGCCCCTAACGCTGTTTGCTAAATTGGTTTAGCACCCGTGGGGGTGGTGGGGGGGGGGGGGGGGGGGGGGGGGGGGAGAAGTACTCGTAAACAATCCTAAACGGCCCCTTACCATTTTATATACCTAATTTTGGCATACCTTCATACCTTTGCCTGAAAAGTTACCCCTTTCATATACCTTAATTTTGAAGGAGGCCAGATATGAATATCGATCGTCACGTAAAACGGCGTGCAAATTCGGCTTCATTTCCTTGAAATAGCAGTTTTAGCTTCAGGATCCCTTTGATTTTCAGTACCTAAGCTTGCGAATTAAATATTCCTCACCCTTTTCTATACCAAAACTTTCAAATTCCAAACGCTTTTTTATACTGATCTCTGTCCTAAAAAAGATGTCCTTTTCTGGTGGAACACCCCCGTACCTAAGTACCTAAGCTTGCGATTTCCTGACCCTTTTCTATGACCAACACTTACAAATTCCCAACGCTTTTTCATAGCTCCGTCCTAAAAAAGATAACCCTTTCTGGTGGAACACCACCGTATATATATATAGTCAATTATAGCTTCTTTTTTGCAACATTTTCGTGCAACACTCCACAGGTAGCCCAAGCTATGGTTCTGAATATATATAGAGAGAATGTATGGCAGATCAAAAAATTTCATATTTTATTGTTTCTTTACCGGTATATCAATGTTTTATTGCATGTTTTGTGGTTTCCTGACGGTTTGGTTGCATTTTAAGGCGATTTTAGGAAATTTTATCTCCTCTCTAAAGAAGACGGTTTGCAACCAAACCGTCAGGAAACCACAAAACATGTAATAAAACATTGATATACCGGTAAAGAAACAATAAAATATGATATTATTTTATTTTAAAGAAATTTTTTGATCTGCCATACATTCTCCGCTCTATATATATTCAGAACCATAGCTTGGGCTACCTGTGAACACTCGGGGTAAAAATAACTGAGAAGAAGGACAGTGCGGTGCTGCCTTTGTAAGGATAGCATCTAAAATGAATGGCTAGACCTTCACGTGGTTCGGATGACCGCATAAAATGGTGGAACCGTCTTACCTTCAGTACGTCCCAGTGGCTACGGACACTCGGCGCAATGTTGCAGGAACCATGTTGTGAACCATGTCACTCGTAGCCTGCTTCGCAGACGTTCTTAATGTCGACAAGTCGTCACGCAACGTTTCTCTCCCCAAGAGCATCTGCGTAGGAGGCTATGTCATATGACGAAATTTGTTTCTCGCAATGTTACTGAAGTAGAACGATCCTACATCGAAAACAATTTTCTTCAATATTGCGCGCATGTTAAATCTCAAATATAATCAAAAAAAAAATTGACTTATATGATCCTCTAAGTTGAGAAAAAACGATTACTGTAAATAAAAATCATATTGAAATTTGCTAAGAATTCAATCAAGATTATTTATGCTAATTAGAAGTTATAAACTTCCTTCCTGACGTCACACAAAGCCGTGAACTCGAACTTATAGAAATGACAAACTTCCAAGGTGCATAAGTGTAGTCAACAATGAACAAGCAACGGTCAAGACAGTTGAACAGTATGAAGAACGACGGCTTCGTCGCTTCAAACGAAGGGATGGATTTAGCTGGAGTAGGCGAAGAAGACAAGAAGAAGAAATCCAAAACTTGGAGTGTTGTAGTCAAACAAGCTGCATCGCTACAAATGAGCGAGTTTACTACTCGGTACAAAACCGTTCTCTCTGATGTTCACGAAGCAGTTCGAGAAGGAAATCTAGATGTAGTCGATCAAGCCATCGTTAGGGCAAAAAAGGCTAAAAATCTGAATGATCTTGACGATATGGGTCTATCTGGGCTTCACCATGCTGTAAGATACAACCGATACGAAGCTGTTGCAAAGTTATTGGATCACGGTGCCCAGGTTAATATAAGGTCAAGAGACGAGAGTAATACGCCTCTTCATATCTCATCCAGGTAAAATATATACATTTAGTTAATAGACGATCTGTTAGGGGAAATATTTCCTTATTTCCCCTGAAATTTAATCTGGGGACTGTTATCTCTTTTAGTTAGTAACAAGATCCTGCATACCTGAAAGTTTGTTTTTGATATGCTTGTTATCCCTTATTCCCAAAATTATTTTAGGCTTACCTGTTAATTCTCTATTCCTCCTTGCTAAGTTATCCTCAATAACCCCTGACAGGGTTTGAAAATACTTCACATCTAACTAAAATAACGACAAACCAGATAAACCACTTCAATTCATTTAGAACTCAACAGAATTGATCAGAATTTTGAAACCTTTTATTTTGAATATTTTATTAAAATTTCATTCCATCTCGCCTTGAATAATTTCGTTCTTTACAATACTTAAGCTTGATTGGAGCAACTAGTGGACAAATTCTTCCCCTTTAAAGTAAGAAATCCTGACTTTACGAAGTCTCAAAACTTTTCGAAGTAATATTTTTAAAATGCGTGACAACGTCCATTAGGTAGAACAATTACGTGTGGCATCTGAATAAACTTCAATTTAATTCACTTTAATTTCATTCAAGAACTCAAAAAATCAAAATTAAACAAGTGTGGTCCCTCTTACACACTCATAAATGAAATTTTATAGATGTGGTTTTTATTTAGATTTTCCTGTTAAATATGATACATATAGTTTAGTATGTTCTAAGTTATTTACAAAATAAATGTCAATGAAAAATAACTCAAGCAAAGCCATGTTGATTATCATATTTTAGTCTTGTGTTAAAAGTCAATCGACCACAAAGGCTTCTCGAATGGATTTTCACTAGCCATAAGCATGTATTATAGCCAGTATTTCCATTCCTGTTCTTAAACTGGGTATTATGGCAATGTAAAGCTAGTGTATTTGGTGTGTACAACATGTTATATTAACTGCTGTCATGATATAAACCTGTCTACCCTGACCTCCCACCATCATTTTGTATATAATTATGCCTTTGTGTGCTTGATGAACTGCTGTCAATGCATAGTTCATGTGTAGGAGGTAAGTCAGAGTAGTAATTTTCAAACGTCAGTATCCAATCCTGAGAAGGCATGGACTAGCTTTCTGAATTTTAGATTCTGGGATCCCAACAGTGAATCTAGAATCTTAATTGTTAAGAGGATTCATGCAGTAGCCCAACTGCTTACTTCCCTCAGCTTAATCACAGGATAGTGTAGCAATGTTGCACTGCACAGACTAAGGACTCAGATTTGGGATGGGTTTATGTGGCAATGATAGGTGGGCGTATGATGATGTAATTTGTTTTGATTGATTGTTATTTAAATTGCCAACCAGAAATCTATTGGACAATTCAATAAAGTGAAGCTCAGTGACGAAAACTATTTTTTGAATAGGTTGTACATTAATACATCAAAGGACTTGTCAGAAATTAGAAGCTGGAGGGGGGGGGGGGGGGGGGAGTGGAGATATTGAATGGAGCATTGGAAATTATGTGACCCTCCCTAGCAATGGGAATAAAATTTCCTGACCCTACCCTTGTGCTTGGCCTAAACCATGACCCTCCCCCTGCACAGACACTACCGCTAATGCTATTTTTGCACTAGGGTAAGCTTTTTATATTGAAGCAAAATTGACATAAAACCACTGCCATTGAACATACATATATCCAGGAAAGCCAAATATATATAAAGCTAGGAAATGATTTTTACTTTTACATTGATATTTTAATAGTTTGTCTTGTTTTTGTAAACAAGTTAATTTTTTATTGTCTTTTACATATGATTTTGTACTATGATAATAATATTAATATTAATAATAATAATAATAATAATAATAATAATAATATTATAAATAATAATAATAATAATAGTAATAATGATAATATTTTAAGTGTGTGTACTATGTAAATCCTGATGAGTTTACTGTGGCTAAATAAAGTTATTATTATTATTATCAATATTATTATCTAAGTTTATATTATGTATAATTAATTTGAAGTGGTTTTCATGGTCTATATATGATGTCACTTGAAAGCCAAGAATTTAGGTTCTTTCTTAATAATAATAATAATAATAACAAAAAATAATAATAATAACAATAATTTCTTTTTTTTTTTTTTTTTTTAATTTTTAATAAAATAATAATAATGAAAATTACAAAAAATGCTATAAAAATTTTGCTATGACTATTTACAAAGTTATATGTATTTAAAATCTAAAGTTTTGAAAGTATTATTAAGGTAAAGAAAAAAACTGAGTTCAAATATTAAATTAAGAATATAGCAATGTAGGTACAAAATATCAATAAATACAATAATAACAATAATAATATTAATAATAATAATAATTTTTTTTTTTAAATTATAATAATAATGTAAACTTTATTTCACAATAATAATGACAATAGTAAAAAAGACACGAAAATACAGTGATTTTGAAGAATAATAAAGATACTAATGATTTATAGAATCTAAAAAAAAGAATTAATACTAAAAATATCTATTTACATGTAATATTAAAAGGAAATATATAAATCATGAGGATATATCCTAAGACTATAACATAAATCATAGAAAATGTATAAAAATCTTATATTAATGGGAAAAAAAAAACTAATATAAAAAGTTCTAGGACCTAAATTTTAGCACGAAATCTATATCTAAATCAAAGTCTGTTTCTTGAATATTTGTAGTTCTCCTAATTGTTCTAGATCCTCTAAGGCAGAGTAGAGCTGATCGTAGTATCGCAAATGAGACTTTGGATCTTATCCAAGACATTGTTGTAGCATAGTTCTTTGCTGCGATTAGTTCTGCCAGTCTACTGTGGAATCTTTTACACTCTTCACCCATTCCTCCAGTAGTTGTAAAGACTAATGGGGTGAAAGTTCCGTGTTCTATATCCATGACTCTTTTGACGTATGCCCTCTTCTTCTCATTTTCATGTTGACGATATATCCGCTGGGGGGTTTGTTCCTTGTAGAAATCTGCGTTGGGGTGGCATACCCTTACGTCAAAGAACGCAGACCTCTGCTTTTCCCAGAATCCCCGGGCGTGTATGTCAAGGCGAGCATCAGGCGCTTTGTTAGCTCCGTTTGGTAGCCTCTCGCCAGTAAGTTCTTGAAGGACGGGTTCTATCTCGACATCCTTGCAGACCATCGTTAGCATGTCTGCTTTGAGATCCCGAAGCTCATTGTGTCGCTGTATTATGAACCCACCTCGCCTGCAGATCATGGCGTGGTCGATATTGAAGGTGTCACCACACACGCATACTGAAGGCTTGTCAGCGATTTCCCAGTCGTATCTGAGTTTTAGAGCGTCCCAGAATTCACCTTTGTTCAGATCAAAATCCATGTCCTTGATCGGGATGACCGTAAGCCAATTCGAAGCACCTCTTTCTGTAGCAAGATCTACAGCTCGCTGTGTCTTCTGGGGTAGAGAGTTCTTGACTTCATCAAGCTTAGTCTGGAGCGCTTCGTTTGTTTTTCTTCGTGCGCTCTGTTGCAGTGACTTTACAGAGGCATCATCTGGTGGTTCATGAGCTTGTGCAATTATATTATTGACCAGTGGCTCTGTGGTCTTGATCGACGCTTCTAATAATAATAATAATAATAATAATAATAATAATAATAATAATAATAATAATAATAATAATAATAATAATAATAATAATAATAATAATAATAATAATAATAATAATAATAATAATAATAATAGTAATAATAATGATAAACAGTTCTAAGGCACCACAACTGGGTCTCGGTGCCCCATATCACAGAACAATAATGAATAAATAATAATAAAAACCCTAGATAATAATTAAACTCTATGAAATCAAAAATTCATTGAAAGCTGTTAGATTAGGTTTTATTCTATGATCACATGAGCATACATTTATGTGACACTACTTTGTTTATTTATTTTATATATGTTTGTTTGTTTATCTTATTTATTTGGCTTTTTCCTTCCCTCATCCCATGCATCCTTCCACTTCTTTTATTCATTCACAGTTTGTATTCTCCATCTTTCTTTCTTTTTTTCTTTTTCCTTTCTTTCTTTCTTTCATTCTTTTTTATTCTTTCTTTCATTCTTTCTTTCTTTTTTTCTTTCTTTTTCTCTTTCTGTTCAGTTTTCATTTTCTTATTTTCATCACTGTGTCGTTTTCAGATTTGGTTGGCGTGAAACAACCAAGCTTCTCCTCGATTACGGCGCTAGCCCTAACGCCAAGAACAACAATGGCAGCACCCCTCTGCACTTGGCCTGTCGAAGAGGCAACAAAGAGCTGGTTTTATTGTTATTAGATGCTCGCAGTATTGAAGTCAACGCTGTAGACAAGTCGTTACTTACTCCACTTCATGTGGCTGGTTTACATGGCGATACTGAGTTGTGTAAGATGTTGTTGGAAAGAGGCGCTGATTACATGGCACAAGCTGTTGATAAGATGACTCCCTTGCACGTGGCGGTTGCCAATGGGAACCAAAAAGCTTCCAAGGTTATTTTGGATAAAGGTAAAAAAAGAATAGATCTCAGTTTTCGGTTTGGGCGATCATGTTATCCCATTTCAGACCACGTGTCATTCCCTTGAGTATCATTTCTTTGTTTAACGGTTGTACATGAGAAGACACATGAATATGAATACAACTGAAACAAAGAATATTATTCCCAAGTAATGACACATGGTCTGAAATGGGAAAACATGCCTACGTCAAAAAGGTCTGTTGGTTGACTGACTTGAAAGATGGAAGGAAGGAGGGAGGGAGGGAAGGAAGGAAAGATTTTATAGACGAACATTTCTAATTTTTTTCATCTTTGATAGCAATCGCCATGTCAGTTAATATGAATGACCTCATAAGTGCTCGAGACATCGACAGCAACACTATTCTACATCTTGCTGCCCTCACCAACAACAAAGAAATAGCTGAAGAAATTCTGAAATATCAACCAAGTGTGAACTTGACGAAGACCAACTTTGCTACCCCGCTACATTTAGCGTGCACGAAGGGACATCTTGAGATGGTGAAGTTGTTCGTCTCAAAAGGAGCTGATATTCACTATTCGAGAATGTTTGATGGTAGAACAGCCCTGCACAAGTGAGTATAGCTATTTCAAAAAAATTCAGTGAAGGTGGGAACGGCGATTCACAATCGATATATTGGCGATTGGTGAGGACCCTCCTGAAAATCATCACTCACCATCTAAGGTTGATCTTCGCTGAATGATGCAGGCATTGTTTATAGGTATGTTTAGCGCTTGCATCTTACCAAGGCGACCCGAGTTGGAGCCCCGCAAGGCTCGGTGTCGTGTGTGAGTAGAGTTGTTTGTTGGTTCTCTCCTGTGCTTCGAGGGTTTTTCCAGGTTCTCCGGGTTTTTCTCCCTCCTCAAAAATCAACTTCTAAATTCCAATTGGAATGCAGTGGAGGAAGAGCCACTCGGTGGATTCCACTGTTAATTCTCATTTATTTTTATTTATTTTATTTTATGACTGAATATGAAGAAATCCTTATTGTCCCACAGTTCCTTTCGGTCGTGTAATCGCCAATTCCCGATTGTTATTCACAGTTCGCCCCATCAACGTTTTTTGAAATAGCTGTATATACAAAGGCACACAAAAAAAAACAAAAAAAAAACCGAGTCAAATATATTAATAAGTAATAATTTGCACTCTGTTTTCTCGCGCAAGTCGTATGGAAACAAGAGTTCTACCGGTAATAGATGTCCTATGGTTTTCGTAGTCTTAACCTGACATCATCCATGAATCATCAATTTTTGATAGCAGGGGTCAATAATAGTGAATAATAGTTTGACGTTCGGGAACGGTAATGATGCGATCAGATATATTTTTAGAGTTTGTGGGTATAAAATTGGAGCAGTTTGAGCGATGAGTTCTAAAATTCTAATTTTTACATCTGTTAATTATAAATTAACAACTAATTACGATAATATTTTCTCTTCTTTCTTTCTCTAATGAATGAATTATGTCAATCTTTTTTGCCTCACAGAGCAGCGTCATTTGGTCACATGGATATCATCAATTTCTTATTGGACGAGGGCGCTAAGGTCGATGTACGTGACTATTTCAACAGGACTCCCTTCCTCGAAGCAGTGGCAAGTGGCCAATCAGGAAGCGCCATTCTCTTGCTATCACGTGGCGCTATGATCACCGCATATGACAACCAGGTTAAGAACTGTCTTCATCTTGCCATCGAAAATGAAAACCATGATACTCTGATGGTGTTACTGGACACAGATGGTTGTCTGGAAAACTTGTACAGCCCAGATGTTCGTGAAAGAGTTCCTCTACATTATGCTGCCGTGTGCTCTAACATCAAGGTTTGTACATCCTACAAGAACCTCTTGATTTTAATGAACCCTGTGGTAACACGCTGTCATTGCACCTGCTCTTTGTGAATTTAGAATTTCAATTTTTTAATGACAATATAAGCATATCTTATGCATTTTTGAGCAGCTACAAGATAAACGGATTGAATACAAACACAAAACATTTATTTTTCTAGCTAGAAAATGCGAGTTCAGTTTTTCTTTTCACTCGATATTTGTAACGTCGATATTTGTACGTCGGTCTTCTCATGAGCCGACCCTAATGACATCAAAGAAGACCGCCTTATTATCCATTGTTTTCAATGCGTTCGGCTCATGAGAAGACCGACGTTTGAACCGGGCCTAAGTGTCCAAATAAAAAATCTCCTTATATAGAATTTATCGAAACTGTTGTCTTCTCTTACCTCTTTTTGATCTCCGTTTACAGGTTCTTCAGGTTCTCCTCAAGAAACAAACTCGTTTTGCTTTCCAAGACGAAAACCAGCAGACTCCACTCTACCTCGCGGCCGAAACTGGCGGAGCCGAGCATGTAGAGGCACTGGGACGAGCGGGTTCGTCTTTTAATGACCGTGACGATGAAGGACGTTCAGCGCTACATATTGCAGCCGCAAAAGGACACAGGTATAAGTTAATCTAGAAGTAACGCAAAAGCTAGTTTTTCTTTATTTTACATCAAACACGGGAACATTTCTGTTTCTTTCAGAAATAAATGAAAACCATGAACGATCAACAAGCGCATTTCCAAAAATTTGATGCCTGGACAATATATTTATCTCGAAGCTCTTAATGCAAGGACCGCTGGCTGTTTATTTATGGATTAAATCAACTGATTGTGTCATTCTTAGGACGCGGACACGCGTTGCAACATTGTGCGCAATATTGCAGGCACCGTTTCTTAAGTAGGATCCTTTTCTACTTCAGCAACATCGTCTTCAAAATATTGCGTCTTGTGACATGGCTCGCAACATCGATTGCCTGCAATTTTTTGCGCAATGTTGCACCGTACTGTATGTTCATAGCTTAAAAGTCTTTACTAGGTCGGCTTTGATAACCAACCCCGTCCCCCCGTCCTTAATTTTGCATCGATTCCCGGGCCCGCGCCCCAAGGGATGAAGTTTTTTGATTTTCATTCATTCATTCTTCTAACTTAGGAAAGTCTGCGAAAAGCTGATCAAACTTGGCGCTGATGTCAACTGTCGTGATAACTTAAGATCCACGCCTCTCATGGCGGCTGCTAAACACGGAGGAATCAAAACATGTGAAGCACTGCTGGAGAACGAGGCTAAGATTGATGATGTGAACAGCAGTGGAGATACAGCATTATTAGAAGCAGTACGATACAATCACGTGGCTGTTGTCGAACTTCTCTTGGATTGTGGTGCATCGGTTACTATTCGAAATGACACGAATCTGGGATTAATTGATATGGCTGTCAAGTATGGGTCTTCTCGTGTTGTCATGGCAATATGTCAACATCAAAGGTAACCGTGCCCTTTATATAAGGGTTTTTTGTAACAGTGCAAACTGTACACGCCTAAGTAAAAAAACGCTTAGTAAATATTAGTAAAAAATTATTATAAAAATTAGTAAATATATATGGTATTATAAATATATATTTGTTTAGAAATAGAAGTATACAAAACAAAATCAGTAAATATATATTTGTGTATGTTTAGCGTGATTAAATAATGCTTATCTTCATAATGATCATCATGACGAGTGCTTACAAAATAACAAGACCGCGAAGTGAGATTGCAATTTGTCAATCGTGGTTATGACCAAAATTGCACTGCACAAAGTTTAATTTGCTTATCTATTTAATTGTTTTTAGATGGAAAGAAGTAATGAACGATAAAACAGGCCAACAACCCATGAAGCTTTTGATTGCGCATTTTCCAGATGCGGCCAAACTGATAATGGACAAATGTGTACAGCCGGCTGAACACATGAGTCCCTCTCACCTTGACTACACCATCACTTATGATTTTCAATTGCTGGACCCTGGCCCTGATGACCCGGCTTCTATACACGGTAAACGGTACTTTGGACCCGAGACCATGGTACAAAACAACCGAGAAAACCTTCTTCTACATCCTCTTACACAAGTGCTGTTGGACAAGAAGTGGTCCTCTTTGGGACGAACCGTTTTTTATCTCAGTTTTTTTACTTTTCTAGCATTTACCATACTATACACTATATTCTTAGTAGACGAGAGACGTACTGCCTCATTTCGTCCCCTGTCTGCCACCAACACGTCCCAGGCTTCTTCCCTATTCAGACAGAGCAGATTGGGTGCTTCTGTCCCTTTTGTTATCATGGTTTTTGCTGTTCTTCAAGTGGTAAAGGAAATTTTACAGATCTTTTTACAGAGAAAAATGTATTTTACTCAGGTAAGACGACAAAGAGAAAATATATAAACATGATTCATCTGAGTTAAAAAGTCGTCTTTTGGTTAATGATATTAATACTGATAATTTTAACAGGTATCCAACGTTTTGGAGTGGACTCTTTATACAACAACTGTTATTTTTATGACTCCTTACGTTGCCCCAAACAACTGGGTAGATAAGAACTATGGAAACTTGAACGACCCCTTCGTCATGTGGATCATTGCTGTCGTCTCCATATTTCTTTGCTACGTCAACTTTGTTCTGTTTCTTCGTCGCTTTGCGACCCTTGGACTCTTCATTAGTATGCATATGGAAGTTGTTCGGACTGTAACCAAGGTGATGACGGTGTTCATAATCTTTGTGTTTGCCTTCAGTGTTGTCTTCTTTATACTTTTCAAGGAACAGGTAAAGATGCATGAGTTTATTATTACTATCCTTATTATAATTATTATAATTATTATCATTATTATTATTATTATTATTATTATTATTATTATTAAGAAAGAACCCAAATTCTTCTCTTTCAAATGACGTCATATATTGACCATGAAAACAACTTCAAATTAATTATGCATAATATAAACTTAAATAATAATAATAATAATAGTAATAATAATAACTTAAATAAAAAATAAATAAAAAACTTTATTTAACCACAGTAAACTCATCAGGATTTACATAGTACACACACTTAAAATATGTTTGCCCTCCAAATTGAGTTGCTCTGACGTCACGTGAAAGGGATCTATAGCTAGTTTTCTTTCAGTGTCTCTCAGAGAATTGCTCGTTACGCTGCTACGGTCTATAAACATGGAGCGCAAGTAATCGGGAGTGAGATCGTGCAGTGACTTATAAACCATAACAGCTTTTTGAAATTTGCGCTGGGATTCAAGTTTCTCTCAGCCAAGCTTCTCAAAGAGATAATCAGCATTAGTATCGTAACTAGAAGACGTTAATGTTCTTAAGGTGATAATGCTAATCGTATTACAGTGCGGACACACTAACCGGGACCACTTGAAGAAAACTGACCAATCAGATAACACCTAAAAACAATGACATTCCAACAAAAACCGTCTGGGCCAATCAGCTTTAAGAATTCGCTACTGGTATTTTTACAAAGTTTTGGTCTAGAATTTATTATATTATCGTTTGAAATTCAGTCGAGAATCTTCGAAGACAGGAGGACAGAAAACATTTCCTATATCAACTTGGGATACGTAGACCTTTCACAACTGGGTTTTCGACAGAAATTACACTCATTTTCGATGTTGTTTCGTGTTCTGCTGTTCGTGTTTACCTAATTAATGCGAAATGGCCTTGAGAACGTGATGATCTGATTGGCTAATACTGCTATCAGTTCAAACTTGGTCTAGTGGTCCCGGTTAGTGTGTCTGCACCGTAATACTGGTGATAGGATTGATAATTGATGGGCATTTATTGCAGGCTGCGTTCCAGACACTTGGCCATGCTTTTGTCAAAGTGACCATCATGATGGTTGGAGAAATCGAATACGATGACACCTTTATATCTACCATTGGTACCTCAAACTCCGTAACCAAGAATCCCGAGAATCCATTCCCTGAAGCAGCATTTGTGTTCGTATTTCTCTTTGTTTTTATCATGGGAATATCGCTAATGAATCTGTTGGTAGGTACTGTATTATTAGTCAAATGTCTGAACGGCTGGCTGGCTGACTTACTGACCTACTGATCGACGGACAGACAGACAGACAGATCGACCAACTAAACTATGACTGAACGGTTGGTTGATAGTCTGACTAACCGAACGACGAACCAACTAACCCGTAGCTACCCAGCTGACTGACTGACCGATAGACTGACCAACGAACCACCGGGTCTGTAGCTGGTTGCTTGACCAATAGACCTCATCGGCTTGGGGTAATGTTGTCCCATTTCAGTCCACGTGTCATTCTCTTGAGAATAAGATTCTTTGTTTGAGTTGTATCCATATTCATGTATCTTCTCATGCGCAACCGTTAAACAATGAAATGATACTCTGGGGAATGACACGTGGTCTGAAATGGGACAACATTACACCCAAGCCGATGAGGTCTATAGACCGACTAACCGAATAACTAACGGTCCTCCTTGATCTTTTTCTTTCTGTACAGGTCGGTTTAGCGGTTGGAGATATCGATAAGATCCAACGTCAAGCAACTCTCAAGAGACAAGCCATGCAAGTAGAATTCGTGTCACAAATTGAAGACAAATACCCCAGATTTATTTCTAGGATGATATATAAACAAGCTTTTGTTTTAAGACCTAATCAGCCCAGTTTGATGAAAAGGTACGTTCAATACAATTGCTTTAAGGCCTATTTACACGGCAAGATTAAAGTGCGCGACTTGACGTATACGGCAAAATTTAGGTACCATTTACACCCGCACAGCTTGTCGCACGCGGCACTAAAAAACGCGAGCAATTCACTCTGTATGCCTTATGAGAGACTGGGGCGAGCAACAAACAAAATGGCGGAGAACAGTTCCAGTCCGAATCACGGTCAAACACGTAATTTTGACGTCATTTTCATACGATTGTCGTAGGATCTTAAGCCAAAGTTTAAAATTCTACGACAAGTCTTGAAGCCGCGTACGTCTGTCGTAGGACCATTCATACGACACGATTTTGAGCTCATTTTGTCGTATACGTCAAGTCGCGCGCGACAAGTTGTACCGTGTAAATCGGCCTTTAGAATTCCACGAGTTTTGCTTTCAGTGCTGAATATTTTACGCATAATCGAGACTAACACTGAGCAATAGAGAATTCGGGATTGGAGTATCCAGCTATTCTGATCACTTTTATCATCGTCTTTTTAGAATAA
The DNA here is from genome assembly GCA_964019055.1 of Anthopleura xanthogrammica. Lineage (NCBI taxonomy): Eukaryota > Metazoa > Cnidaria > Anthozoa > Actiniaria > Actiniidae > Anthopleura > Anthopleura xanthogrammica. The sequence continues at coordinate 7,573,482 of OZ025223.1, read as the reverse complement.
GAAGAAAAATTCTAGGAGCCGAGGATTCCTCAGTGGAATATACTTCCTATTCTGAACCATACGACAGTACCAAAGAACTCAACAGAAAGATAGACAAGACTAAAAAACGTGTCAAGTGTCTTATCGATGCCATTGAATCCCAAAACAGGCTTCTTAAAGCCTTGGCAAGAAAAATAGACCCTAATATGAACATTGAATCCTTCTATGAAGATGACTGGATAACACCCGAGACGATGCCAGAGAACGATGAGGATCAGCAAGAATTTAACTTTGCTTCCTTGGATGGGCCTGAAGAAAAGAAAGAAGTTGACTCGAACGGCGTTGATGTGGCTTTTTAGTGGAATGGTGATCGATGTACACGGTCGCTTTGAATGAGGTCGAAATTGTAAAAATTTGAATATCCCGTATCCATGGATATTAGGGACCTTGAGATCAACGATGGGAGCGAGGACGGCGACGCCGAACGATGATGCGAGTACGTTTGTGCCGTTGCCGTCTTCGCTAAAACCACGCATTCGCATTCAAGATAATTTTGAGAAGGGTCAATAAATACATTGCAGCACGCCGGAATGCAGCTCAATTTGGAGGGCAAAACAATAGGTTTCCAATTCTCAGGAGATTAAAATTCTTTTGTTTTACCCTCCATCTAACGTCGCGTGAAATTTTCAGAACATGCAAGACATTCCCTTGAGACATGTTGTTTTGTTAAAATATTTACACATGAAAAAATCTACTCCCAAGAGTGGCATCACATGGTCTGAAATGCGCGCAACAAACAACGAAGCTAAAAAGGTATATTTCATTGCTTTATTTTATTTACTCTGACTGATAGTTACTTATTTCGATATTACACAACTTTGTTTCGCTGGCCAAGTATAATCACTCTAGTAAGTACCAAACCACGTTCAGTATTTTCTACCAGCAAAGCCTATTTGGTATTATTCGATTGCACGTTACGTCACGGCGGCCATGTTGGTGGTGTTTTAAACAAAATATTTCTCATTAGCACCCATTGTTAATACCACCAACATGGCCGCCATGTCTTTGTCATTTGATTCTCTTGGAAATGCTTCGAATCCATCAATAGCTAATATCACATCTTCCAAGACAATGTTTTATAATTTTATTTGTTTATTTTAGTTATACCAAACCATATTACAAATATTCGGATCAAATTCACAATTTCACCAAAATTATGTTTGTACATTTTTTTAAATGAAAATGAACTGTTTTGCATTTTTGTCAAAGCATGGCTTTTAAATATATATACAGAATTTTATATGTGTATTTGTGTGGATTATAACTTACACTCATCTTGAGGAGGGTCTATACTATATGCTGCTTTTTATGACCCAGAAAGCTTTTCGATTTGGCTCATATTCATCAAATTTGCGGGGCACATTGCAAAAATATAGTACTTATGCAATGTGCTCCTCAAAGTCGAGAATAAGAAACCAGTGAATAGACCCCGTGCACGTGACGTCAAAAAAGCTCAATTTGGAGGCCAAAACAAAAGAATTTTAATCTCCTGAGAATTAAAGCGTTGGATGTACGTACGTCAGTATTGTACGTTTTGCCATCCAAATTGAGCTACATTCCGACGTGCTGCAAGGGGTCTATAGTATAGGCTACAATGCAGTTACACATTGTCTTCAAACTATTGTTTTAAGTCGTGGCATTTGGGTCAGCTTCTATACATTCGTTCTTTAATTTCAGCGTCCAAATTATAGGGATTCTTCTTTTAAGTCTTATACATGTACCAGGATGGCCGAGTGGTTAAGGCGTTGGACTTAAGTTCCAATGTACAAATGTACGCGTGGGTTCGAACCCCACTCCTGGTATGTTTTTTTTATTACCATTATTGGAAATAAACCAACTTTTGGTTAAAGGGGCACTTGCATGAAAACGCCCCATATTTTGAAAGTCCGAATAGTTCAAGTATTTAAGAATAATATGACTCAATCATGATTATGAAAACCAGATTGGCAAAAATTTTAGCCTGGGAGCCACTCGCAGTTGAGAAATTTTGGTTTAAAAACTAAAAGAACAAAAGGGTTGAGTAAATGACGTCATTCACTCACAATTTAGATGCCGAAAAAAATATATAATTTTTATCCGCAAATCTTGACTGTGAAGAAAATATACGTTGCTTGGCTACTATTTGGGCCGTATAGATAAGTTTAACCAAGCTTCAAGGCATTTCCAATTTTCATCCAAGTGCCCCTATAAGTAGCGTCAATGTGTCAACTTTAATTTCTAGTCGGCCATTCCGAGGTCGAGAAAAAAAATGGATCGAATTGGCATAGACGCGATCTTGGAAATATGTCCCCTAAAACAGTCCCACAATGCGTTGCAATGTCAAATCGACCCAGTTTTTTCCTCAAACTCGAAACGGCTAATACATTAAGGAAGGAAAACAAGAAAAGTTGAATAATACCAGTTAAATGGTGTCCTTTTACCACTCCAGTGATTTCCATAGTATTTTCCAACTTTGTTTCGCTGGCCAAGTATAATCACTCTAATCTGTCAAACCACTTTCAGTATTTTCTACCAGCAAAGCCTATTTGGTATTATTCGATTGCACGTTACGTCACCGCGGCCATGTTGGTTGTCATGTAACAAGAGATTTCTCATTACCACCCATTGTTAATACCACCAACATGGCCGCCATGTCTTTTTCATTTGATTCTCTTTGAAATGCTTCGAATCCATCAATAGCTAATATCACATCTTCCAAGACAATTTCTTATTAATTTTATTTGTTTATTTTAGTTATACCAAACCATATTACAAATATTCGGTCAAATTCAAAATTTCACCAAAATTATGTTTGTACATTTTTTTAATGAAAATGAACTGTTTTGCATTTTTGTCAAAGCATGGCTTTTAAATATAAATACAGAATTCTATATATGTATTTGTGTGGATTATAACTTACACTCACCTTGAGGAGGGTCTATACTATATGCTGCTTTTTATGACCCAGAAAGCTTTTTGATTTGGCTCATATTCATCAAATTTGCGGGGCACAAAAATATAGTACTTATGCAATGTGCTCTTCAAAGTCGAGAATAAGAAACCAGTGAATAGACCCCGTGCACGTGACGTCAAAAAAGCTCAATTTGGAGGCCAAAACAAAAGAATTTTAATCTCCTGAGAATTAAAACGTTGGATGTACGTACGTCAGTATTGTACGTTTTGCCATCCAAATTGAGCTACATTCCGACGTGCTGCAAGGGGTCTATAGTATAGGCTACAATGGAGTTACACTCCCTATAAACTATTGTTTTAAGTCGTGGCATTTGGGTCAGCTTCTATACATTCATTCTTTAATTTCAGCGTCCAAATTATAGGGATTCTTCTTTTAAGTCTTATACATGTACCAGGATGGCCGAGTGGTTAAGGCGTTGGACTTAAGTTCCAATGTACAAATGTACGCGTGGGTTCGAACCCCACTCCTGGTATGTTTTTTTACCATTATTGGAAATAAACCAACTTTTGGTTAAAGGGGCACTTGCATGAAAACGCCCCATATTTTGAAAGTCCGAATAGTTCAAGTATTTAAGAATAATATGACTCAATCATGATTATGAAAACCAGATTGGCAAAAATTTTAGCCTGGGAGCCACTCGCAGTTGAGAAATTTTGGTTTAAAAACTAAAAGAACAAAAGGGTTGAGTAAATGACGTCATTCACTCACAATTTAGATGCCGAAAAAAATATATAATTTTTATCCCCAAATTTTGACTGTGAAGAAAATATGTTGCTTGGCTACTATTTGGGCCGTATAGATAAGTTTAACCAAGTTTCAAAGCATTTCCAATTTTCATCCAAGTGCCCCTTTAAGTAGCGTCAATGCGTCAACTTTAATTTCTAGTCGGCCATTCCGAGGTCGAGAAAAAAAAATGGATCGAATTGGCATAGACGCGATCTTGGAAATATGTCCCCTAAAACAGTCCCACAGTGTCAAATCGACCCAGTTTTTTCCTCAAACTCGGAACGGCTAATACATTTAGGAAGGAAAACAAGAAAAATTGAATAATACCAGTTTAATGATGTCTTTTTACCACTCCAGTGATTTCCATAGTATTTTCCAACTTTGTTTCGCTGGCCAAGTATAATCACTCTAATCTGTCAAACCACTTTCAGTATTTTCTACCAGCAAAGCCTATTTGGTATTATTCGATTGCACGTTACGTCACCGCGGCCATGTTGGTTGTCATGTAACAAGAGATTTCTCATTAGCATCAATTGTTAATACCACCAACATGGCCGCCATGTCTTTGTCATTTGATTCTCTTTGAAATGCTTCGAATCCATCAATAGCTAATATCACATCTTCCAAGACAATTTCTTATTAATTTTATTTGTTTATTTCAGTTAGACCAAATCATATTACAAATATTCGGTCAAATTCAAAATTTCACCAAAATTATGTTTGTACATTTTTTTAATGAAAATGAACTGTTTTGCATTTTTGTCAAAGCATGGCTTTTAAATATATATACAGAATTCTATATATGTATTTGTGTGGATTATAACTTACACTCATCTTGAGGAGGGTCTATACTATATGCTGCTTTTTATGACCCACAAAGCTTTTCGATTTGGCTCATATTCATCAAATTTGCGGGGCACATTGCAAAAATATAGTACTTATGCAATGTGCTCCTCAAAGTCGAGAATAAGAAACCAGTGAATAGACCCCGTGCACGTGACGTCAAAAAAGCTCAATTTGGAGGCCAAAACAAAAGAATTTTAATCTCCTGAGAATTAAAGCGTTGGATGTACGTACGTCAGTATTGTACGTTTTGCCATCCAAATTGAGCTACATTCCGACGTGCTGCAAGGGGTCTATAGTATAGGCTACAATGCAGTTACACATTGTCTTCAAACTATTGTTTTAAGTCGTGGCATTTGGGTCAGCTTCTATACATTCGTTCTTTAATTTCAGCGTCCAAATTATAGGGATTCTTCTTTTAAGTCTTATACATGTACCAGGATGGCCGAGTGGTTAAGGCGTTGGACTTAAGTTCCAATGTACAAATGTACGCGTGGGTTCGAACCCCACTCCTGGTATGTTTTTTTTTACCATTATTGGAAATAAACCAACTTTTGGTTAAAGGGGCACTTGCATGAAAACGCCCCATATTTTGAAAGTCCGAATAGTTCAAGTATTTAAGAATAATATGACTCAATCATGATTATGAAAACCAGATTGGCAAACATTTTAGCCTGGGAGCCACTCGCAGTTGAGAAATTTTGGTTTAAAAACTAAAAGAACAAAAGGGTTGAGTAAATGACGTCATTTACTCACAATTTAGATGCCGAAAAAAAAATATAATTTTTATCCGCAAATCTTGACTGTGAAGAAAATATACGTTGCTTGGCTACTATTTGGGCCGTATAGATAAGTTTAACCAAGCTTCAAGGCATTTCCAATTTTCATCCAAGTGCCCCTATAAGTAGCGTCAATGTGTCAACTTTAATTTCTAGTCGGCCATTCCGAGGTCGAGAAAAAAAATGGATCGAACTGGCATAGACGCGATCTTGGAAATATGTCCCCTAAAACAGTCCCACAATGCGTTGCAATGTCAAATCGACCCAGTTTTTTCCTCAAACTCGAAACGGCTAATACATTAAGGAAGGAAAACAAGAAAAGTTGAATAATACCAGTTAAATGGTGTCTTTTTACCACTCCAGTGATTTCCATAGTATTTTCCAACTTTGTTTCGCTGGCCAAGTATAATCACTCTAATCTGTCAAACCACTTTCAGTATTTTCTACCAGCAAAGCCTATTTAACAATTAGTCCTCGAGTCTGAATGGTCTACGAGTCAATAGCCCATGAGGCCGAAGGCCGAATGGGCTATTGACTCGTAGGCCACGAGGGCGAGAGGTCTAATTGTCTTAGTAAAAACCTACTAATCGGTCCAATAAAAGGATGCAAAAAGTTTTGGATTTTGCTTTAAATATATATTTTTTGGTTTTCAAAACCGGCGCTTTTCGCTACTAGAGGTCTATCACTAATAGACCCCTAGTAGCTCAGCCAATCACAGGGCTCGATTGGTGATAGACCATTAGTAGGTTTTTTCTAATTGGTATTATTCGATTGCACGTTACGTCACCGCGGCCATGTTGGTTGTCATGTAACAAGAGATTTCTCATTAGCATCCATTTTTATACCACCAACATGGCCGCCATGTCTTTGTCATTTGATTCTCTTGGAAATGCTTCCAATCCATCAATAGCTAATATCACATCTTCCAAGACAATTTCATATTAATTTTATTTGTTTATTTCAGTTATACCAAACCATATTACAAATATTCGGATCAAATTCACAATTTCACCAAAATTATGTTTGTACATATTTTTAATGAAAATTTACTGTTTTGCATTTTTGTCAAAGCATGGCTTTTAAATATAAATACAGAATTTTATATGTGTATTTGTGTGGATTATAACTTACACTCATCTTGAGGAGGGTGTATACTATACGCTGCTTTTTATGACCCAGAAAGCTTTTCGATTTAGCTCATATGCATCAAATTTGAGGGGCACTTTGCAAAAATATAGTATTTATGCAATGTGCTCCTCAAAGTCGAGAATAATAAACCAATGAATAGACCCCGTGCACGTGACGCCAGAGCAGCTCAATTTGGAGGGCAAAATCAAATAAGAATTTTAATCTTGTGAGAACTGGAACCTATTGTATGTTTTGCCATCCAAATTGATCTCCATTGCGACGTGCTGCAAAGGGTCTATAGTATAGGCTACAACGGAGTTACACTCCATTGCCTTCAAACTATTGTTTTAAGTCGTGGCATTTGGGTCCGTTTCTATACATTCGTTCTTTAATTTCAGTGTCCAAATTATAGGGATTCTTCTTTTAAGTCTTATACATGTACCAGGATGGCCGAGTGGTTAAGGCGTTGGACTTAAGTTCCAATGTACAATTGTACGCGTGGGTTCGAACCCCACTCCTGGTATGTTTTTTTACCATTATTGGAAATAAACCAACTTTTGGTTAAAGGGGCACTTGCATGAAAACGCCCCATATTTTGAAAGTCCGAATAGTTCAAGTATTTAAGAATAATATGACTCAATCATGGTATATATTTTTCTTACCATAATTGGAAATAAACCAACTTTTGGTTAAAGTGCATACGAGCCCTACAGGATGGCTTCTTGTTTTTTCCAGTTTTTTTTCCCAACCTCGGAACGGCTAATACATTTAGGAAGGAAAACAAAAAAAAAGTTGAATAATAACAGTTTAATGGTGTCTTTTTACCACTCCAGTGATTTCCATAGTATTGACCCACTTTCCCATTTTGTGACGAAGAAATCAGTAAAAATCTTAGCATTTTACATCTGTCTTAGTGGTCCTGTCCTTCTGGTGTTTAACTTATTGCAAACAGACTAGACTTTACTAAACTGCATGCTCACAATGTGAGCTTTGCTTATGAAAAATTTGAATGAAGAACTTATAATACATGTCATACGTTGAACTACTCTGTTAAACTTAGTGATTTTCCCTGCTCTTCCGTGACTTGGAGTCACGTGGTCAAATTGTGTTGTGACATCACACACTGAAGAGGTTCACTTCTGGTTTAGTTCTTGGAAAAATTCCATGCTAGTTGAAAGCACTCAAAGGCCAGAAAAGTCGTTCCTCCAGATTTAGTTTTGAGCTGTTGAGCACTGTAAAAGGTGATTGAGATATATATATTGAGCAAAAATGACCGATCAAAAAGTGAGAACCCATTTGAATAAGTATTTTGAAGACCAAGTACAATTAGACAAAGAAGAAACGTTGGCAGCGTTAGCAGTTTGGGAAGATGCTGTGGAGAAAATCATAAGCAACGTGAAAAGCAAAGACCCCGACCGCTTTGATTTAGGCCTGTTTGCTAGTGGGAGTTTCTACGAGAGAGCTAAAGTAAAGAAGCCAAATGAATTTGATCTGATGCTCGAGATCAAGAATCTGGAACTTGGTCAGTGGGATCCTTATGATAGTGACGACGAAATTTCGCAGGATCCACCGCTGGGTAAGCCATGTCTGACTAAATATAGATCACTCTTCTCTTCTGGTTAATATCGCGATTCTCCTACAAGTTTGATCGGGAGAGAGCCGCCATTATAAACCCGTATTGTCGGCTCAGAATTACCGCGCGATGGGAGAATCACGATACAAAACTTATTGCGGTTTTGAGCCGCCAATACGGGTTATATTGACGGCGTTGGAAGAAAATATATTCCGTTTTGGCCTTCGTCGCTTCGCGACATGCATTATGCAACCCGTATTGGCAGCTGAAAGGTATAAATAATCTCACTGGTCTACCACTACGGCCTATACGGAATATATTTTCTTCCAATAATTTCTCGCAATAATGTATAAATATTCCTAAATTGCAAATGACCCCAGAGTCCTGCTTATTTATGATGAGAAATTTTAGTCAACAGATTCTTAAATTAGAACATCACCATCGGGAAATAAATACCGACCACAAAAGCATGGCATTCGGAAATAATTATAAGCAAATTCAATTTTTAACATAAAAAATTTTCAAATTGAGCTCTAAATCCCATAAAGATATATCGCGTTTATTCTCTCGACGTTTTTTTTTTTGCTGACCGCAAACTGCGGTTAGACGTTTGCAGTTAGAGGTTTGATGTTGAAACTGTGAGACCGTTTAGGTTAGCGTTGGCACTTTTACTGCGAAGAAAGGGAGAATGATGAAGGACAACACAGCCGCAGAAGGGACCTCGTGAAGTACGTTACCGATCAATACCGAGTGACCCACGATCGGTTCTTAATATTAAACAGACAAACATCACGAGATTGAAATCGGAGCTAGATGTTTATTCACCGACTAAAGGTCAGCCGTACCGAAGCAGATTTATTCGACCGTTGGAAACAAAATAAAGCGTTAGATCCAAACGTGGAGGCGACTCTGGCGCCCGTGGTTAAAGTTATATAAAAACCTTGCCCGCTAAAACTGAGCTCCCCGCCGTAGAAACGTGAACCTGACCGCGGTTTCCGGTTACGAAGAAAAAACGTCAATCTAAAAGTCTTTTATGTTTAAGGAGGCTGCCTATTCTAAGGTATTAGGCTACTTCTTTGTGTCATTCTAAAAGTTTAGATCGAATAACGCGTAAAACTGCTGCTAATCAAAAGCAGTGACGTCATTGTTTGGTTGCTATGGTAACTTTGATGCCAATGAAATATGCATCGTTACAAACGTCAATCTTCATGCAGTAGGTGGGAGAAATTTCAAAATGATAGGTGCTTGTATGTAAGAACTGCAGCGGTCCAAAGTCAAGAACGTGAGCACAAGAGAAATTGTAGGCAGCCTCCTTAAAAATCAGCTACTTGAATGCTTCTCCACCCTGTATACTACATCAGATTTTGTACCATTTCTACTCACTACAGGTTATACTACAGTAATGTTAGACGAAGGAGAGGAGGAACGGTGGAAGGGCGGTGCATGCATTGGAAAAGGAAACCTTCTAAATGCGACTAATGTTAAAGCAAAGTTTACCGAACACGTTAAGGTTGTGATCAAGGAATGTCAAACGTAAGTGGAACTCAAACAATCGCTGGCCGGTAACACCCTTTCCTTTTTTATTATTATATATTAGGGAAGCCAAAATTCATTTTTTAATCACGACCATCACTACCGTCATCACAATCCACGACTACACCACTACTATTTTATTCTCATTTTCACCAATCTACCACAAATGCTACCAGTACCATTTATCTCACAGCCATCAGGCCATGACTACACCATCTATATTCTATCATTACCTGTATCAGTCGACTACCACCATTGCCACCACCAATATTCTTTCTCATGACCACTAGCCCACTGGCCCATCACACCACACCATTACAACCACCACCAGTCCACCACCACCTTCACCACCAATATTCTATTCTATGACCTCCAGCCCACCACACCATCACAACCACCACCACCTTCACCACCAATATTCTATCCCACGACCTCCAGCCCACCACACTACCACAACCACCAATAGTCCAACACCACCCTCACTTACACTATTCTCTCTCTCTCATGGCCACCATACTTCTACTACCACTTTTCTATTATCAACATCACCACCCTCCCTTAGTCAGTATGAATCTGTTCACTACTCCCCCCTCCCCCGATCCTTAAAAATCCGTATCATACTGCAAAAACTATACGTATGAGAAGGTTTAGATAACGGCGCACTTTAGGGTTCTTATAAACAAAATCTTTCTATATCCGACTGTATAGGGAAAAAGAATTCAAGGAACTTCTCATAAGTGCGAAATCACGCGGGCCAGCAGTAACACTAACAGTCACCCATGAAAAGAATACGTATTCTGTTGACTTGACGCTTGCAATCAAAGACAAAACTTGGCCTGAGGATGCTGACGAATGGGTAACAAGACAAAGAGAAGGTAAATTTTTATGACAATTATATACCAGAAAGTTAAGCATTAAATTACTGAAGAGCTGACACAAGACACAACTGCTTGGGACGAAATAAGTGCACCAACAGCGCACCCATGCACAACTGTAACGTATGCCTGCGCCCTTACAGCTTCAACTTGAAAACCTTCCATTATTATAAAAATAAAACTTCGCCGTACAGTATGTTGCCCAGTTTCGGGACACTTCAGGTTGTGAATACTATATTTTCTCTACGGAAAAAGATAATTCTATAAAATTTTGTCACATAAAGGCCAATTTATCAGGTAACATTATGATGTAGATATTTTCTTCGAATCTTTTAATTTGATAAAATAAAAGGAATATTTCGACGGCCACTTAAGTGCCCAGTTTCGTGACAGCTGGGCCAGTTTCGTGACACGTTGTAAAAATGCAAATCAAAAACATATTTTCTTACCTTTAACTTTATTTTGTCGTGAAATTTGAAGTACTAATCTTAAGTTGTTTCTTTGAGAATAAGCAACTTTAATGCCTAGTTTTCGAGCGCAGGGCAATTCACTGCGCAGTGAAAATCAAAGATTTTCGTTGAGACAACTCCACTCACCTGACAAAAATGGCTTCTCCTTGACAATCACGTTCTTTAAAAAGATCGCCAAAACATGCATTCCGAATTTGAATGTTCGGCTTACTTTCGGTTCTCTTCGTTTTCCGAAATATTAAATAGCCGTCGCTAAAAACGAGTTTAATTTGTAAGTGTCACGAAACTGTCACTGTCACGAAACTGGGCAACATACTGTGCGCGTCGCGTACAGGTCAAGGCAAGTTCATCTATACAAACCTCATGCAAAACTGATCTGTTCCGTCACGCAATTTTATTATTTTTACTTAACTGCTTTCTTCACAGGCTGGCCAAAATCAGAGTTGGTTGACAAGATTGTCAAAGGAGGCTGTCATTTGGTTGCTAAGAAAGCAAAGAGACGATCGGGAAGAGCTATTGTAGATGACGATTTCATGTGGCGCTACTCGTTTTCCTTGGCAGAAAAAGAACTGTTCCGTCAAGGTAGTAGCGGAGAAGAAGGAACATGCCGTCATATGCTGCTCCGCATTCTCAAAAGTCTTCGTCAAGATCATAAAATGACCCCCCTTACCTCCTATCACTTGAAAACCATCGTGTTCTATGAATGTGAAAAATATCCGAATCATGATCAGTGGTTGACGAGTAAATTGGCTGAACGATTCCAAAGTGCGATGATGAGGCTGTTGCGATGCTTGCAGCAAGAGAGATGCCCTCATTACTTTATCAAAGGTGTAGATCTCTTTGATTCCGACAGCTTTAACAAATCTCGCTACGAGTTTCTAATAGATATTGTTAAAAAACTTCTTACCCATCCACTTGAACATATAACCGTTTAAGCATGCACCCATAAAAACTTATATAAGAATACACCAAAAAGTCCAAAATGGCTTACTTATTGGAAACGAAGCATCCAGGGCTAAATGCAAAGAAACAATATAGTGTCTATGCGAAGTATACACTTGTTCGGTCTTTCGTCTTTCTTACATTCGGGAACACAACAATTTTGCGTCATCATATTAGAGAAAAAAAACACTGTAAATTTGTAAATTCGGCCCTGGATGCCTCGTTTTCATGTAACTAACTCAGCCGCGTGCAATTTTGGACTTAGGTGTATGAAAAACTAACTAAATAGAAGAACAGCTACAGCAAAATAAAATTTGATAATGTAACTTGGAGAATCCGGGTATCGATCCCGGTACCTCTCGTATGCTAAGCGAGCGCTCTACCATTTGAGCTAATCCCCCTTGTTCTTGTGAGACGACCATGTTAGTTAGTATATTATTGCGTTTCTATACCTTTAAAGTTTGATATTTATATAATGTTTTAGCAATATCAATCGAAAGGATGGCCAAATATACAACAGCTACTTCAAAAAAGGTTGGTGAAGGTTTTGTTGCATGTTGCACGTTGCTTGCGAACCTTGAAATGTATTATATTCATAGAGCAGTTTTCGTATGAGTGTGAAACGGCACGGCAGATTCGTAACCGTACTGTAGCCGTACTGTACCTTACCGTAGCCGTAACCACGCGTCGTGATTGGATGAATTACTGGAAGACAATAGGAAGCCAGTTCAATGTTACGGCATGACGTACAGTGTACGTGCTGTAAGTCAGTATTGTATGTTTCCCACTCATACGAAAACCGCTCTATGTAAATCATGTCAGCACCGAAAAAAATATACTGGGGAAACCTGCAGACAAATTCTGGTAAAATTCCTTATTGTTATGACCTTTCATTCAGTCTAAAAATCACATCACCCCTACTTCATTTCGGGCTGGGTATGCAACATGCAACTTGCAACAAGAAGCAAAACCTTCATCGACCGTTTTTGAAATAGCTGTATAAATGGAACCATCTGTAGCTAAAAAGTCATTATATCAGTTACCAAAAAAAAAATTCCCACACCGGGAATCGAACCCGGGCCACGGCGGTGAGAGCGCCGGATCCTAACCACTAGACCATGTGGGAATTCCACATATTAAAGTTCGTTATCGCTGTCCTATTAATTGAAATGACAAAAATATCAAAAAAGGATTAACATTTTTGCATAGAGACCCGACCCCTTGCAGCACGTGGGAATGCAGCTCAATTTGGACTACAAAACAATAGCCAATTTCCAATATCCGCAAGGAAATTGAAATTCTTCTGTTTGGTCCTCAAAATTCAGCTACTTTGACGTTACGTGAGAGAGGTCTATGTTATTCTCCTGGCACAGTGCCATAAATTAGGGAGAAATGACTCCATTGTCACAATACCATAATTACCATAATGATTAATTCATTACTACCATCATTTAGTTTTTTTTTTTACAAATGAGATTATTAGTAATTGATTAATTCAGTGATATCGTATTTGTATTTTGTTCTTATAAATAATTGAATATAAAAACTAACGATAGAAGACTGCGTTTGGTTGCCATCACGTGATGACAACAAAGCGTCATAGTCTTCTATCGTTAGTTTTTATAATCAATTGTTTACCCAAAGATACTTTGACCAAGGTTTTTGTAAATATTTCGACATTCAACCTGTCTTGACTAGGTGATACTATTTGGAGGTTAAAGGATATATGTAAATTTATCTATAATGTAAAAATAAAAAGTCAAAAATCAAAGAATTGCAAGGGTAAAAAACAAAGAAGGGGACGGATGGAGGGAAAGAAGGAAAATAATGGATTATAAAAAAAAGTAATTGGTTAGCAGAGCAAGGTTTCGATCCTTGGACCTCTGGGTTATGGGCCCAGCACGCTTCCACTGCGCCACTCTGCTAATGACTTAAAACTACACAGACCTTTACTGGAACAGGTGATATTCTACACAAAATTCAGGCTAACCAACTGAGGAACTGAGACTGAAGCTTTCTTATTGAATTCAAAATTAAGTTAAAACATTGTAGATTTTATTATTAATTTCTTAATAATCCTTTTATGTAAATCGTGCCGAGATTTTATTGGGCAGTCCTGTAGAGGCATTTTATTATTTGGAAATATTTATTCTTTATAACAAATTCTTCGTAGCCCTCCCCGCTAAGTAAGATTTTGTAACACTAGTCACCAGTTCCCCTCGATCAAACCAGCATTGCATCACCCGCGATCCGCCATTTTGTTTCGCCGGTTTTAAAATTACTTCAAAAATTTGCCACAAAAAGACTAGTTTAACTTCTAAATGGCGTCTGATAGTAATACAGAACAACCTGCCTTAGGACAGCCACATTTATCTAAGCAAGATATCTCAAAACTGGTAAGTAATTACGATTTTTTAGTTAAGAATTTCAACCACGTGAAACGAAGAAAACGAATAAAATGATTGTCTTTTATGATCAACCAACACTTAAAGTTGAATTCTGTATGTTTGTCTCCCTTCAGAAAGTAGAAGAACTGAATCCTTTAAGTCCAGATGTTATAAGCAGACAAGCAACTATAAATATCGGTAAGTTATTGTTTAGGCTTGTAAAATAATTAAAATATAGAAGTTCAGAGCCTATAAGTTACAGCTTTGTCTTTGTTCAGTTTTGATCATAAGTAAGGCTAGATTATATTGTCGTTGATTCATGTAATCCAAATCTAAAGAAATATATAAGCTTATTGAGATTCTTGTTAGTGAGATGATGTCACAGCTGATTATGGTATAGCTACATGTAAAGCTACTCACGTTTTTCCCTCCTTTTTATAACCCCCTCCTCCCAATTATGAGCCCCCCCCCCCCCCCCCGAAAAACTCTTAAAAGATTGTTTAAGCCTATAACCAGGATTCTAGGGTTCTACAGTATAAGGGGTCATATTTTACATGGGATAAAGTTGTCTCTGGTACCAGGGTTACCCTGTCTACTGTAGCTAGCTCACTCTAGGTGAGTCAAAATTCCCCTATTTTTTTAAATCAAGGTCGAGTGTCTACTCAAGACATACCCTGGCTAGAAGGCCGGGTAGCCCTGCTGGTAGGGTTACCCTCTTTGCTAAAAGGGGTGACCCTTGTACCTGGGACAACTTTTCTTCATGTAAACACAGGGCTCAAAATAATGGCCAGCCATATGCCGGTCAAGATGTCCGGCGTATGATATATTTAAAAAAGTTTTTTCAAATATGACTGGTAAACATTTCCATTCAAAACCGTATTTGACCAGTCAAGTACCAAATTTGGCCGGACATTGATGTGCTGACAACCAAATGGATAATTGCCCAGGTTGATATATATCCGCTTGGTATAGTAGGCTTAGATAGGGGGGTGTATCTGCTATGGGGTCATTTCACAGTATTTGATATGTTACGGAGGGGAAAAATTGTTTTTTCATCTACATGTAGCTGGATAGTTATGAGATCCTTGACTAAAGTTTAATCATGGCATCATTGATACCTACCTGCACTACAACTACATGAAGATCAAACAAATATTCAAACCTCTGCTTAATGGTTATAATAAAAAATGTACAGTGTTACGGAGGGAAACAGAAAACACAGTCTTAATTTATGTTCATGGAATGTTAAAGAACTCTCTGAAATTGATACATTTCAAAGACTTTCTTTAGTCTTATAGCATTTTTTATTTATCCAGGTTTGCAAAAATAGAAGATTCAAGAGTTTATGTACCTTTCTTGTTTTACAACATGAACTTCTATTAGAGGTGGTAGTGTTACGGAAGGGAAAGTTACGGAGGGGAAGTTTTTGTCCATGACCAAAGTATTAACATAACAATAATTAAACTCCAAACAGAAGTGAGATCTCTTTCAGACATTTGTTTTACAAAATGTAGCATGCACAAATACTTAGTAAAAACTGAGTTATACTACACAGCACTTCATGTATTCATGCTTAGTTACAGAATGACACACGTTCTCAGAAGTAGAAGAGATCAAAGCCATGTTCCTTCTTAAAAGGCTCTTAAATGCCAAAAGACATAAAGTGACATCATTTATCTTTCAAACTTTTTTGATTTCTCACTCTGTTGAATGACAGTCATGGTCATGGTCAAAAACTTCCCCTCCGTAACTTCCCCTCCGTAACACTGCCACCTCTAATAGAAGTTCATGTTGTGAAACAAGAAAGGTATATAAACTCTTAGCCCAAGCTCTGTTTCTGTGGTGATTATACTAGAGTTCACTAATAGTTTTGTGGTCTGGATTTTCTTCAAAAATACTGAAATAAAATTAATGATACCTGCTTTTAAAACTGTCTTCGTGCAGCTGTTCCTTGTCTTAGTCTGTACTTAATTTCAGCCAATTTGGAGCATTTTTGAGCCTTAGAGCCCTCACTATAATTATTATTTTTCCCCTTGAACTTCATATATAGATCAGTGATGTCACACAAATAAAATATAGGAAATGGAGTTTCCCCTCCGTAACATTTTTTCCTCTCCGTAACACTTTTTTTACATCCTGTATCTTAGAAAATTGAAAATGAAACAGGCTTAAATGTGGCCTATCTTAAACCTTATATGGTACATTGGAAAGAATGAAATTGGCCAGGTATTCCGACTTCACATGTGAAAGAAAAACTATTTTAATTACCTCAAAATGTTACGGAGGGGAAAATAGAATTTTGGTTCAAATCTCACATCTTGATAAAGATCCCTTTCCATTTCTTTTTATTCTGCAACTATAAAGGATGGCTGGTAGTCTATGTCCACCAGCACTGTATGCCATTTTTAAATATGTGGATTTTCCAAATAGGAAAAAAGCATTTTCCCCTCCGTAACACACTTTGTGTCTTATTTTCGAATCATCACTATGGTTTTTGTTCTGAATGAAATGAGAATGAAGCCAAACACCATAATATGATATCTTTAGTCATTCACCTTCCAGACAAAGTACTTTTTATCTTCTCCTGTTCACTTTCATTTTTTATTTTTTTCGTCCAAAATACTGTGAAATGACCCTATGAGAAAAAAATTCCTAAAAAACATTAGTGGTTTTCTTATTAACATAATGGTTTTTCCCATTTTGCCATTGGTGTTTAAAAAAAAACATAAATGGAAAGAATTGTGTTTTTCCATTCATGTTTCTTGAATGGGAATTATTGTAATTACCATTCTAAAAACCATTAAATGATTTTAAGCATTTTTCCCTGTGTACCATGGACAACTTTTGTCCCATGTAAATGGCCCCTATATATGTACAATGAAGCCAGTGAGATTATTTATACCTTATTGTGATTTTGAGCTGCCAATACGGGTTTATATTGTCGCGAATCGACGAAGGCCAATACAGAATATATTTTCTTCAAACACTGTCAATATAACCCGTATTGGTGCCTCAAAATTGCAATAAGTTTCGTATCGCAATTCTCCTATCTCGCGGTAATTCTGAGCCAACAATACAGGTTTATATTGGTGGATCCCTCTCAATCAAACTTATAGGAGAATCAAGATATTAATATTAATTTATTGATATCTGTGTGTTTTCAGGTACTATTGGTCATGTAGCTCATGGAAAATCAACTGTTGTAAAAGCTCTGTCTGGTGTCCAGACTGTCAGATTTAAAAATGAATTAGAAAGGAATATCACAATCAAATTAGGATATGCAAATGCTAAGGTATGATATGTGCTTGTCATCATAAGAATACTTGAGTTTCGAATTCTCTGGTTGTTCTGACAGGGTTAGCCTTGATTTTGTAACCACAGTCGCTACAGTATATCTTCTACATGCCTCATTTTCTCACCCCAACCCTTTGCGAGTCAGTCAGTGTACATTCTACATGGCTCATGTCGTCACCCCTACCCTACCCCACTCAGTACAGTACATGTATACATTCCTTATTGTCTCACCCCTATCCTACTCTAGTCAGTCAGTATGCATTCTACATGGCTCATGTCGTCACCCCTACCCTACCCCACTCAGTACAGTACATGTATACATTCCTTATTGTCTCACCCCTATCCTACTCTAGTCAGTCAGTATGTATTCTACATGGCTCATATAATCACCCCTACCCTACCCCACTCAGTACAGTACATGTATACATTTCTTATTGTCTCACACCTATCCTACTCTAGTCAGTCAGTATGCATTCTACATGGCTTATATACTGTAATCACCCCTACCCTACCTCCCTCAGCACAATATGTTTACTGTGTCTCATTGATCAACCTACTTTAACCCCATTCTACTAACACCATAGTCAGCCATTATGTACACTAAGTATGACTCTTAACAGGATCCCCTATATACCCCTTTGCAGAATTAATTCAGTTGAAATATTAATCTATTCATGCGCCATGGATAATTACGAATTCTCGTTCACTTTCATGCAAAAAAAAAAACATAAAAAGATCTTAAACCTTGTTTCACGGAAAGATACTGTAAGTCGGCCATTCACACTTCACATAATTTAAAGTATTGGGAACCCTGTCTTACATGTACAGTATTGTTCTTTTAGATTTACAAGTGTGATCACCTTGGCTGCCCCAAACCAGGCTGTTATCGTTCTGCTGGTAGTGCAAAGGAGGATGTCTTCCCCTGTGAGAGATCTGGCTGCCCTGGAAAATTTAGACTTATGAGGTATGACATTGAGTATTTACAGTATTAATTTTTTACTTCTTGGTTGTAAAAATAATAATATGGTACTGTACCTAAACCTATATGTATACACGCATCAAGAGTTCTGCGCTACTGCTTTAAGTGCATGCTCAGGGGATTAAAAAGTGGGATAATATTTTGTAAAATATGCTATATTGTAGTTGTATCTTTCTTGTCAAGCACAATTTTTCACTAAATTTTCAAGATCGCGTACCGTTAAGCGAATTCTGAATCAAATATACCGAAAAATTGCATACTTTACAAAATATTATCCCACTTTTTAATCCCCAGAGCATGCGCTTAGAGCAGTAGCGCTGAACTCTTGATGCATGTATCATTAGGGCTTGAAATAATAGCCAATCATTCACCAGTCATGATGATCTACCAAATTAGTTTTAGCATTTTTGCCTCAATGTTAAATTGGTTAAAGGGTTTCGGTCACAATGACCAGCAAGGCAAAGATTTGACTGGACCAGTTTCAATTCAGACTGGGCATTGTCCCTTGACTGGCTGTTATTCCAAGCCCTGATCATATCCAAGAAAATAAAAAGATTGATCTGAATTATAATCACAATGTAGTTATTTTTGGTTATTTGTTACACAGACATGTATCATTTGTTGACTGCCCTGGTCACGATATTCTTATGGCAACAATGTTAAACGGAGCAGCCGTCATGGATGCTGCACTTCTTCTGATTGGTAAGTATTGATGAAATCAATATTGATACATGTTTCACCTGACCATGGAAAAAGTGAATGAGAAGGAACCTTAAACACTGCATGAAAATTATAGGAAATTCTACCATCCAAGAAGAATTGATGGAAAATACTATGCGTGTTAAGCCCATTTCATCAAATATGCATTGTATTTTTAATTTTGATTTTTCGAGAACAAAAAAGTTGGTGAAGGTTTTGTTGCATGTTGCTTGTTGCATGTTGCCTGCTGCTTAACAAGCTTGTTATGTATTGTATTCATGTGTAAATTAATGATGTCAGCACAAAAGAAAATACAGTAAACTAGCTCATGAAAGGTCTTAGTTAAAAAGATTTTACGAGGCTAATTTCTTTTACTGTATATTTCACAACTTTCATTTTTTTATTTGCCAATAAAGATTACTAAATTTCTTGATTCGTTTTCTTTGATAGCTGGTAATGAGTCATGCCCCCAGCCACAGACATCAGAACACTTGGCTGCTATAGAAATTATGAAGCTAAAGCACATTCTGATTCTCCAAAATAAGATTGACTTAGTCAAGGAAACACAGGCCAAGGATCAGTATGATCAAATCCTCAAATTTGTACAAGGTAAGTGTTTGAAAATTGATATTATCAGGGCTTAAAATAATGGCCTGTCAGTTACCGGTCACGTGATGACTGGCCAAATAGTTTAAGCTCAGTCATACTTCATTTCTGGCTCATCGTTACTGGTCAAAATGATTGGCAAGGCAAAGATTTGACCTGGTAAGATCGAATTCTGGCCAAACATTGTCTGATGACTGGTCGTTATTTTATGCCCTGTAATATCATTAGAGGGAAGTTGTGGTTTAAAGGATGCGGTTCATTATACAGCATGTACAACAAACATACTCTTGTCTTTAACCCATAAACAGCACAGCTGAAAATTAATATTGCACCATATAAATGTGATTCTTATTAAATACTTAGTGTGATGCTCAATATTCTGCAAACTAAGAAATTTTATCGGCTTGTTATGAAATTGATTTTTTCAAAACTAAACAGATGGAGCAGTACCTTCTATATTTTTGATTTTGACTGACAGCAGCAAAAAAAAACAAATTCAAACGGACAACTAGCAACTACATGTACTGGGTTCACAGAATATTGAAAACCGTAGCAATTGTTCATTAATTCTTTGCTCCATTACTGGTTTTAGGTACTATTGCAGAAGGAGCACCAGTTATACCCATATCAGCACAGCTCAAGTACAACATTGAAGTGATTTGTGAATATATCTGCAGGAATATACCTGTGCCTGTAAGAGACTTTATTTCACAACCAAGACTTATAGGTAAGTATTGATATTATTACATGTACACAAGATTTTGAGGATTTAGTTGTCACTAGGTTTCCTGGCATTTATTTACAATAGTTGTCAAATTTAATTTTTTTGATTTCACCATATTTTTCCTCCATATTTTTTCCAAGAGCCGATAAATGGCTCATCTAAGGAGTAACTAAAGGCACAATGACAAGGAGCAATTTTCTCTGTAACTTGTCTTGCCACAGTGTTGCGACACAAGTTGCAAGAGGGTTTTCATGGTGCAACAGAGACACAATCATTGCCAAACTTAGAAACAAATTCTACTTTTGTTACAACTTGTCTTGCAACAATTTTCAAATTGCACTGTACAGCCTGTAGCTTAGACGCCACAATGCTTCATGCAACTCTTGTTGCAATGCCAAACAAGTTGCAGAGGAAATTGCTCCATGTAATCGCACCTTCAGAGGCCACATATTCATATAGCATTTTTTAAACTGATTTCATGACATCTATTTTAGTCATCAGATCATTTGATGTGAACAAACCAGGCTGTGAAGTAGATGATTTAAAAGGAGGTGTTGCTGGTGGAAGTATCTTGCGAGGAGTACTAAAGGTAGGTTCTTTCTCATTGATCTATCATTTCTTCTTAAGAAGTTCTTCAACTAAAGTACAATTGAAGCTCTCGAAGTGACTGTCACTGTAGTACTGTCACTATAGTTGGTCACTAATGAGGATGGGCTCTCATGAGTAGTAATGCAAAAAGGTTTTAAAATCATAGTCATAACTAGAGCTAGGATGTCTGATAAGAGGTCACTCACTGACCTGCAACAAAAATTGCTGAAGCAAAAAAAAAAAGGCGATATTTGCGACGAAATAGGAAATAAAATTTTCTCTACAAAAAAGGGGGGTGGGGCACCCAGTACAAAAAAAAAAAAGGCTTAAAAAGTCCAAAAAATAGGTAAACAAACAAACAATTACCCAATTACCAAAAATGTTAGGGGGCACGTGCCCCCCATCCCCCCTCCCTACGCTACTGAGTTGAGTTTGTTTGATGTGTTGTTCTCTCCTGTGCCACAAGAGTTTTTTCTCCAGGTTCTCTGGTTTTCCCTCCCTCCATAAAAATCAACATGTGAGTTGAGTTGGTAGTGTGTGTGAGTGACAGTGGGCTAAATTGGAAACCAGTATTGAGTTACTGAATTTGTATCCCACTATGAAAAAAAGTGATTTATTTATTAAGATCATCATTTATGTGATCGTAACAGGTTGGTCAAGAAATAGAGGTTCGTCCAGGTATTGTATCCAAAGACAATGAAGGCAAGCTCCAGTGTCGTCCTATTTTCTCCCGCATTGTATCACTTTTTGCCGAACAAAATGATCTTCATTATGCCGCACCTGGAGGCCTGATTGGTGAGTAAACTATCCAACTTCTTATGATAGGGGACACGCGTGAAAAACGTCTGCGCATGCTCTAAGTCCGTATGCAAATTAGTCGAAAGCGTCTTCATGCTATTGTAAATATATTCAAATTTGACTTTCACACTTGCCTGAAGAATAGTCTTTACAAAATGCCAAAACTTAAAGTCAGTTCTTGAAACTTAAGGCTAATTCTTTCATATTGTCTTTATTAATACAGTATCTTGGTCTCACAAAAGTATACCCACGAAATTTTTTGTATACTCGGAGAAAACAAGCATTTATTTTCTCACTAAAACTCTATAAATTCTTGGAAAGCGGGCTGAAAGGCACGCATGCGCAAACGTTTTTCTCTAGTGTCATGATAGGGTTCATATCATATGAAAGTATGCACCTTATTTATATGAAGGTGGAAAAGAAGTTGTACTTTTATTACTGAAAAAGGCAACTCTAGTTATGAATCACTTGATCTCAGACTCTTCAACGACGTTGTTTCAGGGGTGTATGTAGGGGGGTTCCTAGAGTTCCTGTGACCCCTTCTCTCCCCTTCTTAAGAAAAGGAGTAAAAAATAATAAAGCAATGTGGCTGTAGCAAAAAAATAATATGATTTGATAATTATAATGTCCAAAAGAATCTCCTAAATAACCCTTTTTTGGTTCAACTTTTTGGGGGGCAAACAAAATGGTGGCTTTTCAAATTTGTGGAACCCCCTCCCCCCATAGGAAAATCCTAGATTAGCCCCTGTATTTTTTACTTACTTTTCTGCATTTCCATTAAAAGTAAATACAAATACCGATTGTAATGATATATCTATTTACTTCAGTCTAATCTTAGCCTCCTACGCAGACGTTCTTAAGGTCGTCACGTCGTCACGCAACGTTTCTCTACCCACTACTTCGTGGGGAGAGAAGTATTGCGTGACGACTCTAAAAGCGTCTGCGTAGGAGGCTAGTCTAATCTTTACTATTCATGCATGACATTTTCGAGCTACCAAATAGACCATGATTTTCATGCCTTCACTGTCAAAATGCTGTCCTTGTTGTCTAGGGTACTGTAGATTGTATTTATATGGGTAGATGTAAGTGTTTTTGGTATTTTTTTCATCTTTGCTTTTTTTTAGGTGTTGGGACCAAGATTGACCCTACTCTGTGCAGGGCTGATAGAATGGTAGGACAAGTGCTTGGCGCTGTTGGAGCTTTGCCTGAGATCTATACTGAACTTGAGATCAGTTACTTCTTGTTAAGAAGACTGTTGGGTGTGAGAACTGAGGGAGATAAAAAGGGTGCTAAGGTATGTTCAGTTTTATCTAACCCTGGAATAAACCTCTGGGCTGATCTAAGTCAGGGCATGGCTAACTCACAGATATAACCCTGAAACAACCTCTAGGCTGATCTAAGTCAGGGCATGGCTAACTCATAGATTGAACCCTGAAACAACCTCTAGGCTGATCTAAGTCAGGGCATGGCTAACTCACAGATTGAACCCTGAAACAACCTCTGGGCTGATCTAAGTCAGGGCATGGCTAACTCACAGATTGAACCCTGAAACAACCTCTGGGCTGATCTAAGTCAGGGCATGGCTAACTCACAGATTGAACCCTGAAACAACCTCTGGGCTGATCTAAGTCAGAGCATGACTAACTCACAGATTGAGCCCTGAAACAACCTCTGGGCTGATCTAAGTCAGGGCACGGCTAACTCACAGATTGAACCCTGAAACAACCTCTGGGCTGATCTAAGTCAGGGCACGGCTAACTCATAGATTGAATTGGAATTGTGTTGGGTTTTGGGAGGAAGGGAAAACTGGAGAACAATCAAGGGAGAGACCCAACAAACACTACTCACATTTGATGCTGTCAATGTCAGTTAAAATGCACTACGAAGGGAATATCGCATTTGTGACAGTAAGTACTGTAAAAAGGAAGGATGGAGTGGAAGGCAGATAAAAGAGGATTTTTTAACTGACCAACCAACCTCCTGATCGACTGACTGGTTATTATTTTCATGCATTTCAGGTAACAAAACTAACGAAGAATGAAGTGTTGACGGTTAACATAGGATCACTGTCCACTGGCGGTCGTGTTCTTGCTGTAAAAGCAGATTTAGCCAAGATTATTCTTACCCAGCCTGTCTGCACAGAAATTGGAGAAAAGATTGCATTAAGTAGACGAGTTGAAAAACATTGGAGGTATGAACACCTTTATACTCAGTAATAAATGGTTAGCTCCGTGTTGTCCTTGTATAGATCCTTTTCGAAAAGAAGCTCAAGCTGGAGAACAAAACAATAGGTTCCAATTCTCAGGAGATTGAATTTTTTGTTTTGTCCTCCAAATTGAGCTGCTTTGACGTCACGTGAAAGGGGTCTAAACAAAACGTCAAAAACTAAAAGTCAGAGACAAAGTACTTCGTTTATAGATACACAGCTATTTCAAAAAAAAAGGTTGGTGAAGGTTTTGTTGCTTGTTGAATGTTATATGTTGTATACGAAGTCCGAAATGTAATATGGGCGATGTGGATTCAATCAGCGAAAGGTCTCAACAATATAGGACTTTTCCAAACTTTGTCTGCAGGTTTTTCCAGTATATTTTCTTCTGTGCTGACATTATTTACATATGAATATAATACCTTGCAAGCTTGGTGAGCAACATGCAACAAGCAACATGCAACATGCAACATGCAACATGCAACATGCAACATGCAACATGCAACATGCAACATGCAACATGCAACATGCAACATGCAACATGCAACATGCAACATGCAACATGCAACATGCAACATGCAACATGCAACATGCAACAAAACCTTCACCAACCTTTTTTGAAAGGCTGTATTAAGTGACTGTTCGTTTATTTACAGGTTGATTGGATGGGGACAAATTCGACGTGGAGTAACAATCAAACCAGAATCTTAACCTCCTCACACCTGTCCATAGATGTATTCAAGTCATGATATGAATGATGAATGAACACAACCAAGAGAATGTCCCATAATGCACTGCGAGAAACCATAATGACAATTAATTGAAAGAATATCTAGCGTCTGTTGTATTTTGTTGTGCGCTCCTCCCCTTGTTATCTATGTCATACGTTAAAGAAAGTTGTTGTCAACTCTATGGATTCATCGTGATTCTGCTAAGGTATTTAGTCCAAATAGGACTAGTGACGTCATTTTCATACCTTTACCAACAAAAGCCAACCCTAAGCGCCTCGTAACACTTAGGCCCGTTTACACTCGTGTCTGGCGATTTTTGCTGCGATTTGAGGTACTATTTTCTCGGCGATTTTGGTCATAGTCAAGAATGGTATCAGATTAACTTGTAAAGTTAGCTTCAGGACTCCAAGATTACCTGTTGAGATGTCTGTTTAGAAGCATAAGACAGAATTTGCCGCAAAGACTGCAGCAAAATTCGCAAGTGTAAACGGATTTTTAGGTGATAACTCTGTGATTACAGTTAAGATGGACTTGATGATTTTCATTTGTAAGAAAAGGACGACGTGATGAGGACTCTCTATTAGCTGCTGGTGTTTGTTTATCCATGTGGGTGATCAGAATATACTGATTAAACACGACACGGGTGAAAAACGCACTGCGCATGCTCGGAAATTCGGCAGAAAATTATAGAAAAAATCATGTTCAGGAAAAAACCATTGGAGATTTACATGTCTTATATTATGCGAATTTCTCTCATATTATTTAAGCAGGGAAAGAAAACAACTAAAGTAATGTGTAAGGAATAAAATAAGCACTAACTTTCCACGAACGAGCCTTTAACTTTAGAGATTTACTAAACGCCGGTAAATCTCCAATGGTTTTCTTTGTAAACACGACGAACTTCCGAGCATGCGCAGTGCGTAGCATCAAGTAAAAGAAAACTAAACATATTGAATGGATACTTGTCGACAAATGTATTTAGTATTATCACAGGGAGCCCAATTTTTTCGGGAGTTTATGGTATAAAAGACGGTGAAATCGTGGTTTTAAAGTGTGTTGGGTTTTCAAGATGGCGATTGGACTTTCCTCCCTTGTAAAAGTATATTGACACAAATCCACACATAAGATACCATAGGGAAATTAAATTATGTAAAGTTCTAGGTCACTTTTTGTGGATTTTTTTTTTTTTGCTCGCGTTTGTATTATCAGATTATAGAGGACATTATCTTGACCTCGAATTATACATTAACCTGGTTTTTTTTTCACCGATTGTATTTTCACCTTTTAATTTTATCTAAATTGGGCTCCCTGTGGTATTATCCTTATCATTCATGTTGACTTTTCTTTCGCTATATCAACCAACATGGCGCGCGCGGTCATGTATTGTGTCCTTGTGCAATCTAATTGGTGCTTTGCCTTAAATTCCTTGAAAACTCCTTGAATTTGTACTCTAATTGAATTCGGCTTAGCTAGTCAACCTAAAGCCTCCTTCGCAGACGTTCTTAGGGTCGTCACGCAACGTTTCTCTCCGCACTAAAGTCTTCTTACTTGAGCAGAACATTCCTTTCCAAGAATTGACCAATCAGCATGAACCTTCTAAAATCGAGAAGGTTCATGCTGATTGGTCGTTGGACGACTTTGACCGCAATACTTTTGTTGCGGGAACAATACGATAACGTATCTGATTTCAAACTTCGGTCTTTGTTGACTTATTTTTCATGGTTATCTCTTTCTCTAGCCAGTATTAACTGGAGATCCTACAATTGTATTTGAGAAAATAAGCGGTATATTGAAGTAAGCGCTGGTAACACAAATCTAACTAATACTTGTGGAATTGCATGTTCGCAATCATCCCAATGAAATAACAAAAAAAAGACATAGCAGCCATGTTGGATGATATAACAAAAGAGACTAATAGCAAATCTTTTGTTAAATTCATCCAACATGGCGGCTGTGAAAACCATCAATTTGAGATTTTAAATATTTCTCAACACGAACCCCGTGTGCTTATGACGTCACCGGCAGTCTACATGTTGATTGGCTTTAGCATGAGATTTGGTTTTGGTTTCTTTCACTTGGTTATAAACCAACATGGCTGCCATGTCTTTCTTCCTCGCGCAATCGTCGAGGAAGGGACTGATGTGAACCCTGTCGAGTTAGCGACTAAAGATGCCATATATAAAGTAATGGCAAAATCGTGAAATATATATAGACCCACATTGCACACGTGGTGTCAAAGCTCAATTTTAACGACCAAACAATAGAATTTCAATCTCATGAGAATTGGTAGCCTATAGACGCATCAAGAGTTCCACGCTGCTGCTCAATGCGCATGCTCAGGGGATTAAAAAGTGGGATGATCTTGAATATTTAGTGAAAATTGTACTTGACAAGAAAGATACAACTAAAATATATATTTTACAAATTTTATCCCACTTTTTAATCCCCTGAGCATGCGCTTAGAGCAGTAGCGCGGAACTCTTGATGCGTCTATACTGATGCCGACGGGAGCAGACCTGGTGGAGCTCTCAAAAGGACCACAGCAACACAAGGGAGGGAAGGGTAGGAAATAAGTAAAGCAAACGCAGGTCGGGGGGAGTACAGCACGCAAATATAGCCAGTATACTTGAAGTGTGCTGGATATCGTATAGGCAAATCTTTGTTTACAATAATTTACTCTTTAGCACACGGTTATAATTAAGGCAAGAAAATGACAGTACAATCCGAAGCAAAGCTGAAGAAGAAGAAGAAGCAGCAGCAGCAGCAGCAGGAGAAGTAGAAGAAGAAGAAGAAGAAGAAGAAGAAGAAGAAGAAGAAGCAGCAGCAGCAGCAGCAGCAGGAGAAGAAGAAGAAGAAGAATTTATTTAAAGTCGATAACGTGGGAAGTGGTCGCCCAATCTTCAGAGCAACGAGGCTCATGTTAAAAACGCTCGAGTAATGTCCGTTTTTTTTTTTAGCTCTTTGTATGCAATAGTTTCCGAGATATCAGCTTTCAAATTACTGGGTAGCAAAAACAAAAACACTAATGAGTCCATACATTCTCTGTAAAATTTAGAGATTTTTAAACCCCTTCACGCAAAATCTATTTTATGTGTCAAGCTCAAATTTTTGAAATAAGCTAATTTTATCGTGCTCTTTCGATATTTAGAATGTATTTAGTGTAAATTTCGCTAAAAAGTGGAATTTATTCCTATGCTAGTGAAGCAAAGTATAAACACTGACGTCAGCAAAGATCCGTCTATAGACCCCTTGCATGTGACGTCAGAGTAGCTCAATTTGGAGGGCAAAACAAAAGAATTTCTAAAGAATCTACTGAGAAATGGAACCTATTGTTTTGCCCTCCAAATTGAGCTGCATTCCGACGTGCTGCAAGTGATCAAAATGCTCATCAAATCTCATACATTTGTACTAATGAAAGCGCTAAGAATGGTATTCTATTTAATTCTAATTCATTCAATTTCAATACATTTTAACAAATATTTAAGAATTTGCTTCTATAATCACTAAATATGTTAGACTCCAACGTCGATCTTCACATGAGCCGAACCTAATGACATCAAAGAAGACCGCCTTTTTCTCCATCTTTTTCAATGCGTTCGGCTCATGAGAAGATCGACGTTTGAACTGGGCCTAAGGCGCGATTACATGGCTCAATTTTCTCTGCAACTTGTCTCGAAACGGCGTTGTTGTGACACAAGTTGCATGGAGATATTGCGGCTTGTAACCAACAGTGCAATTTGAAAAATGCTGCGAGACGAGTTGCAGCAATCGTTGCAAAAAGTAAAATTCGTTTCTACTTTGGGGAACGATTGCATTTCCGTTGCACCATGTAAACCCTCTTGCATGTTGTGTCGCATCGCCATTGCGAGACAAGTTGCAGAGAAAATTGTTCTGTGTAATCGTGCCTTTAGTCTCAGAATCCTGCACCCTTATCACACAAGCGATTATAGATATTGCTATATATATTTTTACCCATTTAGACCTTTTTGCTCTACAAACGTTTGTCTACTTCGTGCACTCTAAAAACAATAGGTTAGATCAAAGATTGTACGGAATTTGAACATCTTTAGGATTTGAGCAAAAGATGCTTGTATTTTATTATTGTAATTAACAACGAGTCGGGCGGATTTAAAATTCAAAACATTCAAAGATATATCAAGTTCGGATAAACATGTTTTTACGTTAGGGAACTAGTTTCATCCTCTGACCTTATCAATCCTAATACTGTTGCACATCGTTATTACAATGGTTGTGCACGCGTAATAAATACATAGCGCTCGTGGAAGTAAATATGCAATATTAAGAATCTTCAATACTTATATATACGTGGCCTAAGGGCCAGATTGGAAAAAAGACATAGTCTTTATCTGCTTAACAACCCTAATAAAGATTGATTGATTGATTGATTAGTGGCATTGCAATATGGTTCCACTCGCGTAGAGTGCATTCAGTAAAAGCATGAAACACTAATTACTAAATTGTGCAAAATAGTTCTAGTTGAACAAAAGAAAACAAAAGAATTAGCATAAAATAGTACAAAATAGTGTTACTAATGTTTCATGCTTTTACTGAATGCACTCTAATCGTACGTTCTTAGTGTCATTATTTTTCATTATACCGCTTGGTCTCCCCTCCTTGTTGATGGGTTGCAAGCATTCCCAAGAGATTCAAAAGACAAAAACATGGTGGCCATTTTGGTGCTGTTAACAATGGATGCTAATGAGAAATCTTTTGTTAAATGGCACCAACGCTCCCCCGAGAGGGCCCGATGACGTAACGTGCTCGTTTGGCTGCAAAAGAGTTTCGTGCATAGAAGTATGCGAATACATAAATATGGTCATACTTTATGCGCGTAGCACTGTAAAACACCTTGCGTGCAACTCAATAAAGTTTATGAATATCCACCAAACCAGTACTGGATCGTACTGTCGTCGTTTGTGCTTCCTCTAAACGCTGGGTTAGGATAAAGGCATGTATTGCCAAAATTGTTTTCATCGGCTACTGATCCACTGGTAGGGTCATACTGACAGGGACTCCCAGAACTGTCTGTGTGAAAGATTTCACCACTGCCTTGCCAGAATGGCACTGTGATATCTTTTCCCTTGATGCCTCGGATGTCAATGTATTCTACAGTCTTGCAGACTCCAGCCCCAGTAAAACTCAAGATGTCTACACTGGAAATCTTGGCTCTCAAGTAGTCTCGATAATCGACACCATAAACAGGGAAACTTGACGTCACTCTGACATGTGTTGATTGGTCTGAAATGCCTTGCATACGACCTTTAGTTAGTCGATACTTTTCCCAGTTTGGATTCTCTTTTTTCGCTGGTTTGGCATTGGTATAAGAAATCGTACAGAATATCTCGTCGTGTCTGTACTTGTGGGCATAGGAGAGGATGAGAGTCCATGCCGATCCAGGCTCTGAGCTGAGGTCACACCAGACATTATATTGCTTACCAGTAGCGGCGCGTGTAATGGTGTAGAGGCCGTCTTCGGTGGCTCCCATTCGAAGATAATCAAGACAAGACTTTGCATCCTGGAAAATAAAACATTAGATTAAAAATCTAAATTTTAATCCTTTTTTTGTGTCAATGTAACGTCGTGTTAGATAGATAGATAGATAGTTTATTTATAAAAGCATTGCAACCTACAGGGTTGAATTACGCTAATATTTACAAGTATAAAAACTATAGGAAACTAAATATATGCACAAAATATTAAATATATACTAATAAGGAAATAAAGATATATACGCTATAATGATAAAAGTTTAAAATTACTACAAAATCTAGGGTCGTGATTTACTTAGGCCTTAAGGGCATTATGAATAATAAAACTATTTTGAAATCTTTTGGTCTTAAAGGCAGGATTAAAACTCCGCTTCTTCCTTAAAGTGCGAGTACACGAATTAGGCGCCGGCAGCAGCTTCCGCAATCTGTGGTCAGGTGACTCAATAATAGTAGAAAAAAGCTTATCTTATTTGTTAGAGTAGCATGCAATATATTATAGTAGTAGAGTTAGTTTATTTGAAATAAACGTCAAGAACTTGGAGAGTAAGAAGGGAGGGGGGGGGGGGTTGAAAGCTTACAGTAGTGGCACCTTGCATTGAGGTTCTTGTTTTGAAATGCATTGTCACCTTCTAATGGACGGACATAGAACGTGCTGTTGTTCTGCAGTAATTGGACATTTTAAGGACCTACACAGATAGATGCCCTACAGGCGATCACTGGGCTACCTGTGTTTGGAATCTTACCCTAATTTTTCCTCAATGTTTGCTCAATAGACCTCATCGGCTTGGGTGTAATGTTGTCCCATTTCAGACCACGTGTCATTCTCTTGAGAATAAGATTCTTTGTTTGACGGTTGCGCATGAGAAGATACATGAATATGGATACAACTCAAACAAAGAATCTTATTCTCAAGAGAATGACACGTGGTCTGAAATGGGACAACATTACCCCAAGCCGATGAGGTCTATTTAGTATGAATTTGACATATACTAGAGCACTACTGCTTCCTTATTACAGTGCTACTCTGATCAAATGTTTCTCTTGCGTATTTTTTATTTATTTCCTCCCCCATAAATTAAAAGACCTTTGAAAGTGAAATGTCACTTCTATTTTTCAAACTCGATTCCAAAGATTTTAGAGCTTACAAAATGGCGGCCATTTTCCTGATGACGTCATAGTCTCAATACTTGACCAGCCTATAGGATTACGATAAGCTATATCTCAGCCCAATTTCAATGAAAATCAACCAAATTTAGCAGTATTATAGTCATCTAGCTGTTCTTCAAAATCAACTGTACAGATCAATTGTCATAGCAACTGTCTTGGTTCCAAGCTACCTTTAACTAAAATATAAGTTTTTGACATTTCTACCTTTCTAAAGAGATGGTATCAAATAAGGCTTGGTAAAAATATCTGTTATGATCATAGGCAAAACTCTAGACACAGGGAGCCCACAGCCACTGGTAGAATCAGTGATTAGAATAAAATCTATCATGCGTAAATGCACGTGCTAGCTCCCGCACGAGCTTCAAGTCTGAATAAATTATCAGCTGCTAACGTTGCTAGCGTAGAATATAATGACAAGGGATGAAACTTCAAATGGACCCCTCGAATAAAATTGCTTTTAAAAAATCATGAAATGTCTTTTAATCTTTAAACCTCAAAATTCTGATACTTGGAAAGTTTGTCTAACGTTCTGTGTGGACAGAAAAAATCAGCATGGACTTATGTCTTGAAAAAATGGCAACAAATTAAAATCTTGTTTTTGTTCTATCTGCGCCTCGAGTAAGGGGGGACGGCAGTGAAATGGAATCTTATAAATCTGACAGGTAGTCAT